>JAWLRI010000460.1:345147-365270 GCA_034781795.1 Crypturellus tataupa | reverse complement strand
CAACGCGCCGCTGCCGCCTCCTCATGCCGGAGCCGCTGGCGGCGCAGGTGCGGACGGAGCTGCTGCGGCTGGCGTGCAGCGAGCCCTGCGGGCTGCGCGGCGCCCTGCTCGACCTGTGCGTGGAGCGCGGCCGCGCCTGCCACGCCGTGGGCCACATCGCCGCGGACCCCGCCGTGGTGCCCACCTTCCAGCTGACCCTCGTGCTGCGCCTGGACTCGCGCCTCTGGCCCAAGATCCAGGGGCTGCTGGCATCGGCGCCCGCCCTGGCGCCCGCCTTCGGCCAGGCGCTCAAGCTGGCCCCGGGCTTCAGGGTCATCAAGAAGAAGCTCTACAGCTCGGAGCAGCTGCTCATCGAGGAGTGCTGATGCTCCCAGCGCTCACCAGGGAGGTGGTGAGAAAAGGAAGGAGAAAAAGGACAAAAAAAAGTAAAAAGAAAATGAAAAAGCAGACACAAAACCCACCTGGCAGCCGGCCGGAGTGCGGCGGCTCCCTGTAGTTGAGGCTGTGGGTGGAGGTGCCGCAGCCCCCTCCCTGCTCTCCTCCCGGTTTGGGGCCTGGGGGAGCGCCGGCTGCGGCGAAGGCGCCACGGAAGCGGCATGCGACACGGAGACTCCACTACTGACACGCGGGCAGCTACGAGGGGACCCCCCGGCGTGGGGCGTCCGAAATCACGTCGTGTCTTGGACCTGGGACACCGGTGGGCGAGGGGTGCGCGCTGGGGCCGGGGGCAGGACCCCTCGCGGAGCCCCGGCATCGCGGTTTACACTAGTTCACTTGATGTTCAAGTGCGAAACTTTCTATGCAATTGTGCTGGTTGTTCCTTTTTTTTTTTTTTTTTTTACTTTTCTAATAAAACCTTTCTACTCAGTGCTGCCCTCTCTGCTTTCAAGATATATATATATATATATATAAATTTTTTTAAGCGTTGCTGGTGTCCGTGGGAGGCAGGAACCCCCAGGGTGCCCGCGCGGGCTCCAGTTCCCTGTAATTGCAGGACACGGCGGGTGACTCAGGGGCGGCTGCGCTGAGTCAGGCCTGTCCTGGACATCCCCGTCACCGGGGAGGAGCAGCCCCGAGCCCTGGCAGCTCCCACGGGATGGGACAAGGAAGTGGCTGGTGGTGCCCTGCCAGGAGCCATATAGAACACATGCACATATCTTACATACATATAAATATATCTGCAGTCAAGGGGAAGCCAGGGTCAGGTTACCAGCCCAGCGTGGTGCAAATACATGGGGTTATCTACTGAAAGAATAAACAAGGCTAAGGGAAAACAAGAGATGAGGGAGAAAACTGTGCCCTTCTCAAAAACAAATCTGAGAAAATACAACCAGTCACCACATCCCCGAGCCTCCTCCAGCTTCGGAGGAGCGAGTGCAGCCGGGTTTGCCCAGGGGATGCCCAGGTTCCCTTGGGAAAAGGGGGGCATTGGGAGCACCCCTAGGTGCCAATCTCTATATACATTTTCTAATCTATACGTCATAGGGATGTCCGACGTGTTCGGCCACGTGTTGACCAGGAGGGGGTCACGGCAGCGCTCGCTCCCCCGACGCCGGGAGGCGGGAGCCGCGTGAGCGGGATGCCCAGCGTATTTATAGCCGGCTGCCCTTTCCGAGGATAAAATTGGGAAGCAGCGCGGGGGAAAACAAGGTCCCCGCGGGGAAAAACAGGGACGGGACGTTTTCGCCAGGAAGGTGCCAGAAGGCGCCTTTATTTAGCCCTTCCCGGGAAAGCCGGAGGGGAGCGTGGGGGCATCACACGGCGCGTGTGACCGGCCCGGTGATGCCAAGTGCCCCATGGCACTGGCTTCCCATTTCTGCCGGTTTTTCCCCCTAAAAATGAAAGGTTTGGGATGAAGCCTACCTGCCAGAGCAGCCGCCACTGCCGCCTTCCCAAGGAAGAGCTGGGAAGGGGCCTGGAGGCCCAGGAGCATCGGAAACGCCTCCTGCCTGCGCGACACAAGCACCGCGGAGGCCTCGCACGTTAGAAACATTTATTTATAGATGGACAGGGGGGTAATTAAGTCTAAATCAGGAAATGCAGCTTGGGGGAGCATCCGCTTCCTCGCTCCTGTTATCCACGGGTATCTCCTCCAAAAAACAGGAAAAAAAACAAACAAAATGGGAGGTTCAGCAGGCTGGCTCTGCCCGGGGAACGCCAGTTTGCAAGGTGGTCGGTGCCTTTTGCGAACGTTGCTTTTGCTTAACCCCTTTCCCTGAGCTCTTTGGGTCCCTAGGAGTTATTGCAGGATGCCCAAACTTCACCCAAAGACAGAGGAACTGTAAGGAAAATCACACCGAAACCTTGGAAGATCTGGCCCACGTTGTGGTAGCTGCGGGATAATAAGGCGCAAAGGTAACGGGAAATAAATACAGCCCCCAAACGGATGGATTTGTGCTGCTAAGGAAGCAAAACCCTCTCACTCTTGCCTCTTCCAGCCCTCTTTCCAGCCTACCTGAAGTGCCTGCTGCCCGGATTGAGCCCCCACGGGGATGGTTCTCCCTGGAAACGTCTTTAGACAAAACTCAGCTGCAGAGGACGAAAATAAACCAAAACGACTCCAGTTTATTGCACTACCTGCGCTCGCTCCGTGTTTGCTTGCCAAGAGCGAGCAGCGCCCTGGGCGCTCTCCCGCTTCGCTCTCCGCAAGGCTCAGCCGGGAAGCCGGGGGGATCCAGCGGAAGGGATCCCCCCCGTCCCAGGGAAACTTCTTTCAACAGAAGCAAGGACGAGCTGCGTTTCGCCGGGATTTTCCAGGTCTCCTCGAAGAAACGCGACAAACAGCAGGGCCACGTTACCAGCGGGAGCAAGAGGGGAAAAAAAGTAAGTGCTGGGAGGGGAAAAATACAACAAGGCCACAGAGGGCTGAGGGTGGCGGAAAGCCCTGTTCACCGTGCGCTGATTACGGGGCAAAATGAAAGCAGATGCTGCAAAAATAAAAGAAAAACAGACAGACAGTTACGTGCACAAATAAAGCCAAGGAGTGATGAGCAAGTGATGAGCCACCGAGGACAGCCCTGCGCCGAAGGAGACGCTGCACGCGGAGCGGCCAAACCCCCAGCCCGGGCAGGTTCAGTTGAATTCCACCCCCTGTTGACGTGAAAATTCCTTTATTCAGCGCCCCCCGGCCCAGGCCGAGCCCCCGGACGCCGGGGCCCTCGCGAGACCAAGACGCGGCCGCTGGCTGCAAAGTGCTCCCTGGGTCGGTGGCTGAGGCGGCTGCTTCCCGCCGTGCTAAACCCTGGCGGAGAACCAGATCATTTAGCCCGACCTCTGCATAGTTTAGAAGTACAACATACATACAGCTATAAATTAATTCTAAATAGATTATATTTTCCTTCTCAAGCGTTCTTTTATCCCCCAGTTGTCCGTTTTCTCTCTCCATCAAGAGTGACCGGCGCGGTCACGGAGGGTCTCCTTTTCCTTCGTGCCTTCTGCAGTTGGTTTTATTTATTTTTTTTCCTATTTTTTCACTCTGCGCGTTTGTCCTCGTGGCGGTGACATCCTAGGAGCAAGCAGAGCGTCGCGCTCGGGAGGAGGAGGCCGGGCAGCTTTACTTCCTCTCCGGATTGCTGCCCGGGACACCTAACGGCGGAGACGGACAGGGAGAGGTGAGAGGGCGGTTGTGCGTTGCCAATGCTCCCGTTCCGTTTTAATTTAAGGTTTGATTCTTTAAATACAGTGTCTGTCACCGTGGCTCAGTGCACTTCACCAAGAGTCTCGCGGGGCTTGGAGAGCCTGGGGGAGAAAAGCGGGAATTGGGGCGCCCTGCAAACCCCGCCGCTTCCCTCGCCTTGCCTCTCCCTGGATTATGGGGAGGCTCCAGTTGGGATCCCGGGTGCATTTTCGCAAAGGAAACGGACAATTCACAGGGGCCTCCCGGTAAGAGGCGCAGTTATCAAAACACCCCGGTGGGTGGATCAACATAAGAAGCAGGATACACCCAAAAAGCAAGAAAGGCAGAACATGCGCCGCAGGAGCTGATCTGAGGGCTGACGCGCTCCCCTTGCCAAGGAAAACAAAAACAACCAAAATTTCCACTGCCAAACCTTCTGGCGGGTCACGTAGCTGGATATCCGCGGGCCTGGAGACAGCTCCAGAGGCCTAAAAGGTGTCCACAAAACCAAGACCTGGGCTGAGCTTCCCTTTCAGCTGAAACCCTCACTTCCACAGAGCTGTGCGGGCAGAGGAGGCCTGGAGGTTTTACAGCCCTCCTAGCGAACACAGCCCAAATAACAGAGCAGAAACAGGGCTCAGAGCTCCAACATTCGCACTATTTTCAGGCAGGTCTCCCAGGAGCTGCCCTCCTCCGCGCCAGCTCCACTTGCCTTAACTCAGGCTCTCCAACCCAGGAGTCTGGCGGACTCGGGCTCAGCTGTTTTCACTTTGTTTCCCGGTTTACCGCAGCCAGTTACTTGTCGGGCCGCTGCAGGTGCGGCCATTCGCTTTGTTTTCCTCGAGTGCCCCGGGAAGGCCACGGGGTGGGGGGCAAGGAACATCTGTTTGGTACGAGTCCATTCCCCGTCGCCAGATTTCTCCGAGTGCCAAAGGAGAACAGCCTTTCAGTCAAACCGACAATAAAGCAACAGAAAAGGCTCCTCGGAAGGTGGCAGCTGGCTGCTGCGGCCGGGAATGGCTTTGCAGGATACGGGCAGGGAGAAAAAAATAAAAGAGAGAAAACTTCCACCCAGCCAAGGCACAAAACCATCAGTGCAGCGAGCGCACGGCTGGCCAGGCCTCAGCCAGGTCGCCGCCGTGCCCGGGGCTTCCGCTTGGCTCCTAGGGAGCCCGCGCCACCAGCGCCGGAGGGAAGAGCGCGCGTGGAGAGAGCCGAGGGTGCCGACATGCAAACTACACAGGATCAGTCCCCCAGTTAACGTGTGCGGGGCGCGGGGGGCGGCGCTCGCCCCGCTAGGCGCGCGCGGCCCGAGGACACTCACGAGGACTCGCGTCTCAGACAGAGATTTAAGTAAGGATTAAAAGCACCGCTTGGGCCCCGCTGCGGCGTCCCGGGGAGCACGGCCAGCTCGTACTTAGACCTCTGCTGAGCGGGCTGGCCGGCACTAGCCGTGCAGGGAGGCCTGAACGTCCGACAGTCTGCTGCAGCTCGGGGTGCCCATCCTCTGCGCCCGCTGGTACAGGTCCGAGTCGCCGAAGTAGCGCGCCCGGTACAACAAGCCTTCCTCTGCGGGAGGAAGAAGCCAGCGTCAACGCGCACCGTCCCCGCTGCCCGCTCGGGAGCGCGGGGTGATTCCGCAGCTCGTGCCGCGGGCAAAAGCCTTGGCCGTGGCCCCCGCGCTACTCACTCTGCTGCTTCTCCTTCCAGCAGTTGTTGCGCAGGTTCGCGATGTAGTCGTCCTCCACGCTGCGCTCGATGTTTTTGAGGCTGGCGCCCGTGTACTCCTCCGCGAAGCTCTCCGAGACGTAGTAGACGACTTTCAAGTGCTCCGTCACCCTCCTGTGCGTGTGACTCACGGACCTGAACGGAGGAGCCGAGTCAGGACGCTTTGGGATGCTCCTCAAGGGCAGAGCAGACAGCTCCCAGCTCCTTAAAACACCCAACGCGCCTTGATAGCACTCAAAGCCCCCAGCGCACTCCTGTGCACCCACAAACTGGAGGTCTTGCTGAGGGGAAGCGTTTCCTGGACCTGAAACACTGACACGGGGTGAGGAAAACCCACCCGGTCTCCAGCCCGGTGGGCAGAGCTCTGCCCGCAGACATATCCTGGGGGCAGACTGCCCGAGGGCTGAACACATTGGGAATAAAGCGATCACCACAAATTCCAGTGCTAATTAACCCCCCTGTTGCTTCCTCGCTGGCAGGTCCCTGCCTGTTCCCTGAGCTTGGCGCAGGGAGCCCCAGGTCCCTGCCCAACAGCAGCCGAGCGCGACAGCGGCGCGAAGGGGCCGGCTGCCTGCGGGAGCACCGCCTGCCGGCACGGACGGCACTTCCAGCTCCTCCCGGTGCCTCCAGCGGGGACAGGGAGCTGTGATCCGGCTGCATCGGCGCGCTGGCCTTCCCTGCCCCAAGCCGAGCTCGGGAATTGGAGCGGCTGCCTTACCCCAGCACCCAGAAGGACGGGAAATAGGTAAAAGCACACTGGAAAAATGCACTTGCTCTAGAGCCAGGCACAAGCCTTAGTGCAGGGCTCGCTTGGGTCCTGTGTGGCAGAGAAACGCCTGGGGCTCAAGGCTGGTTCTCCCCCTCTTTACCAATATTAAACAAACGGCTCCAGGTACAAAAATGCTCCTTTTTACAGGGCTGATGAATACCCCAGCCATCACGTCTCAATACTCCTTAGCCTCCCCGCCTGACCTTTATTCTAGGCTAACGTCCCAGCCTTTGCCTTGGACTTGAAAGCTGCGCTGGCCTTTGTAGTATTTAAGGTCACCAACGGCAAACATTGTCACCAGTGAAACTAAACCCAGGGCCCACAGCCCGCAGACAAACCCACCCTCCACCAGCCTTTTAAACACACACAAGGGACTCCAGGGACAACGGATGGAGTCTTTGCAAGGAGGGCCCGAGCAGCCAGAACTCGAGCCTGCTCTTGCTGGCACTGCCCAAGCTCCCTGCCAAAACAAACCCTCTGCTCCAGGCAGCTTGCCCCTTCTGCAAGACCCCTGGGCCCTCCATGCCCAGGTCTGTTGGAGAAAGAGCCACTCTTACCTGACGCGTGGGGGACACGTGGGAGGGAGCGACGTGGGCACAAGATAAAGCTAAACAAGGCAGGAAAACCTAATTCCCTACCCCATATTGCCCCCCCTGCCCTCCAGAAGCCAACCCCAAGGCCGGGCTGAGAAGTTTTAGGCAAAGCAGGTACTGACGGCCGCTGGCTCAGGCTGTAGGGTGGGCTGGAGACCATCATCTGGCTGAGGGCAGACACGATGATGAGGATGAGGATGGGCATCAGCTGCACGAACAAGCCCAGGCCGCCCTGCGGGAAGAGACACACGTTGTGGAGCAGCAGCCCCGCGCGGGGGTACGCAAGGACCCTGCGGGGCTGCTCTTCCTGATTTAAGCAGGGCTTGGAGGAGTACAGAGCACTGAAAGGCGGACGGGCTCTTTCAAATTAAGGGATTGAACGAGAAAAGAAACGTTTACCCTGTGTTAGAAAACAAATGCCTTTTACTGACGCAATCTTACTTCAAGGTGTCGCTGTATTAAGACACATCGCTCTCTTCCCACCGTGGAAGACAGTTCTGAAAGCCCGGGGAGAGCAGCCGGTTCATTAAATCAGCAGTTTCTGGAGCTAATTTACTCCCCATTACTCATTTCTGCCCAGAAGGGCGAAAACAAGAACTGACCCATTGAGCAGGCACGCCAGATAGCTGCAATTTCGATACCAGAAACGCTGTAACGGTGCCCAGCTTTTCCTGCACTTACATCACCCTGATGTTCTCGTCTGTCTTGCCTCTGGTGGTAGGTATAGCGCATCCTGCCGTTGCTGTACACGTGAACTTTACCTGTAGGCGAAAGGAGACCGTTACGAAGCCCTCGGAGCACGTGACACCCCACCGGTTGCCTAGCAGGGAGCCAAAAACGGCCACCCCAGCAACTGAAAAGCAGACGGGGTGCTAAAAAGCCCCAGGGAATTCAGAAATTCGTCGCTTGGAGCTTCTGGGGGTTTGGGCACGCTCAGCAAAGACGAAAGGACAGAGGGGGAGGCTCTCTGACAAAGGGAACCTGACTCAAGGGCCTGACTTCTAAGCAGGGATGTCTCAGGGGGAGGCAGTGAAGGAAGGAACCTTGGCAGCTTGCTGGAGTTTTAGGTGATGGGGATATGAGACTCCATAGGGGACTGATAAGGGAATTTATACCAAAAAAAACCCTATATTTATCACCTAGAGGCAGCATTTCCACAAGAATCTCTGGATAGAGCCCCAGAATAGGGGCTGGATAGAGGATATCCTCTGGAGAGAGGAATATTCTCAGGGCATGCTGAGCAATCTGCCTGGAGGTGACGTGGTGGTGGCCACCGAGATGCAGCTATAGGATTTTATAGGAAATCTGGATCGCAGGAAAGGCAGCTCAGGTGGTCACCTAGTGCAACCATCTCCTGCTTGAAGCAGGCTCAGCTATGCAGAAAGAATATCCTGTGCAGGCTTCCCACTTTGAAGAGAATTTAATTTTAGATTCAAACACGTTAGAGAGAGAACATTTTGGTATCTTCTGCCACCACAAAAAGAGAGCTCTTGAATGTCTTGTCTTAAATGTCAAAACTACAGCTGAAAAGGGAGACCAGCTGAGAAACTGCTGCTGAATTCACTTGGGACAGAGAAGAGGAAAAGAGGAAGCTAAAATAGCAGCTCACTGTTTTTACTGGAATAGCTTTGCCTCTCCAGAGGTAGAACATGAATACAAAAGGTCTCAGGATGCTTTTTCAAGTAATTGAAGTCAGTGTGCCAATTCTTAAAAATCAGATTAGGAGTGATTTTCAATCTGACTGAAATATTTATTTTTCCAAGTTTGTCCAGAGAGGGCAAATAATCATGCCGCCACTTCCAGCCAACTCTGACTGCACAAAATACAAGGGAGTCTTCCAAAACACCCCTACCCTGATATCAAATGTGTCTTTTTGATCTGAACCGATGAAGAGAAACAAGGGTCGCTCTGTTTTTTCCTGTTCTCAAACAATGATCGGCACTGTGTGTGGACATGACACAGATTTGACTCGAATGGTTTAATTTATGCTCTAGAAATAAATCTTTGATCTTTTCTAGGGGACACAGTGGAGGAAAGGAAGTGGAGACTCATCTGAAAGAAATGGGTTCAGCTGGGTGGCAAAGCAGACACGGGTCAAGAACGAGGCCCAGAAGTTGTTATAGTTTGTTCTGTTGAGAAGAGTTAACGCCCGAAACCACCAGGCAGAAAACATCTTTTCAAAACGGGCTAACTTTGACAAATATCATTAAAACAAATCATTTTTGTTCTAATGTTCATCCCAATCTCAAAAATAGTCCGTATTAGCACGCAAACAAACACCTGGAGCTGGGAAGAAGCCAAGCTCCGAGGGTGTTACCTGCTGTTTGCTGCATTCTCCGAGTACCCCCTCTGAACAACCTAGAAAACTGTGTGTTGGGTCCCTCATGAAGAACTATCAAATTGGGCTGCGGGGAAGCACCTAAATAACCCAAATAACTGCTGCACCACTGCTGTGTGAGAAGCACTGGGTCCCGTGCACGAGAGGAAGACTTAGCAGGCTTACTGGAAGGGAAACCACCCCCAAAGAACATGTTGAAGAGGTCCTCGGGGGAGATGTCCGCCTCGAAGCCGCGGTGGAAGTCAGCGTGGCCGTGGCGGGCCGGGTTGAGCTTCTCGTCTCCGAACTGGTCGTACTGCTTCCTCTTCTCCGCGTTGCTCAACACGGCGTACGCGTTCCCTATGGCTGCAATATTGGCAATAAGGAAGCAATTAGGGCTCTTTCTTCAGGAACCGCCGCGCTCAGCCCCGCGTGCTGGAAGGACTGGCTCTTCTCATTACACGAATGAGAGCTGCGGGTGGCCAAGGCTTGAGCGGCGCCGCGCCAGCACCTGGCAAACACACACTAAAGAAAACCAGGCCAACAAACGCCATGCACGAGGCCTTAATTAATTAAAACCAAGAAGCTATAGTATTATTGGGGAGTTATAATATCATTGGTATGAATTTGGTATAAGCCCATTGAGAAATCCTCCCAGATGAATGAACCCACGAGTCGCTGAAGAAATATTGGTGAGAAAGCAGCCACTCGCTGCACGTAATTCAACTTGCTATTTCTTTTCTGACTTCTGTCCAAATCCTGCAGCCATAAGACACTGTGCAGGAAAGCACGACCTCAGCTGACAAATCTTATCCTATGCAGATTCAGTATTACAGCCTAAAACCAGAGCTGCAAAGGATTTCACCATGCCCTACATCCCCGAAAGAGGCTTTAAAACTTCCAGCGAGACCTAGTTAGAAAACGTTGCTAAAAGTCCTGTCCGTGAGCTAAAAAATTTCCAGGTGCCAGCAGCAAGGGGCATAATTACGAGCACGGGTATCCAGCGCCTGTGACAGTGGAAATGTACTGGAATTAAATCCCAGCCAGTTGCCCAGGTAACTCTCTCCCCAACCTCAGCACATAATAACCAGGCTGCCAAAAACGCCTGCTCGCCACCTTCCTATTTCTGTACTTCTTTCTTTACACATCCCAGTTTACCACTTCCACCCTGAGCTCTGCACTCGGCTGCCAGAGCCTCCTCTCTTCTCCCAGCATCATGAGGAGGTAAAAAAAAATCCACGGCACTAGAGAGGACTGATGTAAAAGGGGCAGGGGCAGAAGCGAGAGAGCAAAGGAACCCCAAGAACCAAAATCTTGCTGGCAAAATTTTGCCAGGCTGAAGTCCTTGGTTCCTTCTTGGAGTTGGAGTGGAGGATATAAAGTCAGTAGGTTTGTTCTCGTTCTTGGTTATAATCAGTGCACACAGAGCAAATATTTCTGCAACAAAGCCAGGCTCCAAGGGCTGACTCTCAGCAAACTAGTTCGCTCTCTCAAACCATACATTAAGCAACAAAAAATGGGGAGATTCGGGATTTGTTCATTGTGGAGCTTTCTGCTGACAAAGGCCAAGGAACATCTCGGTCCAAATCAGAATTTTAGCTCCGAGTAGCCCAACTCAGCTCTTTTTCCAACGTCAGCCAGAGGGAGTGATGCAAACCCGCTGCGAGGCAGACTCTGGCCAACCGCAACTATGGACTGAGACAAGGTCTGGGGACAAACCGTAGCCCTTTATCAGCTGTCACTGGGAAGATGAATGTCAAGACATCAGTGCTAGAAAAAAATTAACTAGAACCCTCGTAAGCCCCGCACGCTTCACCCTCTGGAACCAAACACTGCACTTCGGCGAGCGCTGCAGCGCGGGAGCGCAGCCTGGGGACCGGAGCAGGGCAGAGCTAACGAGACGAGGACTGCAGGAGATAACCCGATAGCCCCGCAGCGGAGGATAAAGGGCACCTTGCCCAACGCGCGACTTCTGGCACGTAACCGCTGTCAAAAGCCCTCGGCAAACACCATTATTTAAGATTACAAGTGAAGAAACCTGCCTTTCGCCACTTAGCGAGGATTGAGCAGGGGCTTAGGGCACAGATAGATGCGACGTCCACAGACGTTCACTGTTTCATCTGGACCCTGCACTAAAAGGGCTCTCCCAAGTAGCCGAGGGTCAGCTCGTTATTTGCTAACAGCAACGCACTTATCAGTCCCGGCTTTAAGTCTTAAGAGAGCTGCACAACCCTTACATAAGACTTTTACTGCTGAATTTATGCCTACTAGGAGCCTACTGACCACTGTACCGACACCAGGCTCATACTGGGCTGGCCTTGTCCCCCGGTTCTGGAGAACTTTGTGCCTTGCACTTCCCAGTTGGCTAGAATCAGAGCTGCCAAGGGCTGAACGCCGCAGAGAGCAATGCTGCAAAACTGGCACCGAGAAGTTCCGTGTTTGTTTAGTAGAACGATAGCAATCAAATGTCCATAGCTTGCTAAAGGAAACTTTTAGGGCAGTTTTGAGCCTCCTGGAAATTTACTGTGTGGCCCCAGAGCCACTTAGTCTCAGGGCATCTATCGCCGCTGCTCCAAATCCCAGGGGCCAAAACCAGGCACAAGAACACAGCCACACGCACCCGTGTCACCTCTGTAGGTAACATTGAGGTGAAAAGGGCAGGTTTGGGGTGTTAGCACCAAGGTAGATTCCAAATTCAGGAACTGGCGTTGGAAAACCCCTCATTTTGCTTGTGAGCAATTTCAGGTCTAGCCCAGGGGAAACCCGGTGCCATGATCACTATTACACCCCCTTTATCTTCCTGCACAACCGGAGTTCTTGTGTAACACTTTTTTTCTAGGGACAACAGGCAGCTAGGAGTTTTCCTTCGCTCTATCTGGCTTGTGAGGCTGTTTTGGCGTTCTTGCTGGCCCAGCTCAGCGCCAACATCTGACAGATGAAGGTCAATCCAAGCTGGAAACGCTCTTTACCTTTAAACGCCTCCGTAGCCCCCGGTGCCTGGTTCTTGTCCGGGTGAAATTTCAGCGCCAGTTTCCGGTAAGCCTTTTTCAGGTCCTCGTCAGAAGCTTCCCTGTTCACTCCCAGGATTTCATAGTAATCTTTGCACTGCTTTACCCTACACCACGAGAGAGATGGGAGAACACGGACAGTTATTTGGGGTTGTGGAAGTTTCTTTGCATCGAATACGTCAACTTTGCAACACGGCCCAGCAGCGTCTGGGCCGACGCTGTTGGCTGGACCCCGGTTTACTCGGTTGTGACCCATTTCTTTCCGCACACTCATCGGCACCGCGCCTGCATCACCCCACACAAACACGCTGCAAGAACAGGTCAAGCCAGTCAAGGTAGAAGGGCCCCTGCCCAGGCAATGAGCTCATTTGCAAAAGCATCTGGCTGGCAAACAAGCTGCAGCTTCGTCACGGTCACGTTCGGGTGGCTGCGCAGGAGATGCAGGGCTTAGGGAGCAGCCGGGACCTGCAAGTCTTTCCTTTCCAGGCTCAGTTAACTCAGACCTAAAAATAAGATCAGGTGGTTTCTACAGGATGGTGAGCAGTCCTTCAGCTTCCAGTACTTGGGAATGGCCCAGAGGAAGAAAGCAAAGCTGAAAGAGTATCTGGAAAACTGCAGACTGGATAAACATGCCCTGAGATTTTTCAGCAGGAGCTTTGGAAGTGCATCGTGCTAACGGGGTGAGGTGTCCTGAGGTGTTTTTTTTATTTTATGGGGCTTTAAACAGAGACCGTGAGCACAAAAGCAGGAGAGCAGGACAAGGATGTGGCCTGTCACAATAGTTACTGCCACCAGGGCAAAGCTGGAGCAGAAGGGGCACCTGCTGCGCGCTCGGAGTCACCATTTCCGCTCGATCGCCTCACGACCGGGAATTTTCGCAGTTTGACGGAGCAGCGCCACAACAAGGACCCACGTTTTAGCGAAAGGCATCTCTAGGACACTGCAAAAACCCAGACACCGTCACTCCGAAAGCCACGGCCAGCGGTACACGCACCTCTTCACCGCGTCCACCTGCTCCTGCGTGTAGCCCTTGGGAGCCTCCCCGCCGGCCTCGCCGTTGGCCGATGGGAAAGCACCGCTCGGCTGCTTGCGCTGCGCGTTTGGGGACTCCCTGGCCTGGGGCTGCCCCTTGGGCGGCTCTTCATTCTTGTTGAGCGACTCGAGCAGAGCTGGGGGAAGAGGAGCACAAGAAAGCGGGGTGAGAGACCGCCCGGCTCAATGGCACCTCCCGTTCTCCCACAAAAAGAGAAGCCTCTCTTATTGCCCCCGGGGGA
Source organism: Crypturellus tataupa (assembly GCA_034781795.1). Lineage (NCBI taxonomy): Eukaryota > Metazoa > Chordata > Aves > Tinamiformes > Tinamidae > Crypturellus > Crypturellus tataupa. Next base: position 351,965 of record JAWLRI010000460.1, on the reverse strand, counting down.
CAGAGGGCAGGAGCAGTCCCCTTTGGGGACAGAGAGCCACAGGCCTCAGCAGTGGCAGCGCGACAGGATGGTGACAAACAAGCCATAAGGGTCCTTCGTTCTCCTGCGCTGCCTCGCGGCTTTCACTGGCGGAGAGCAAGCAGCGCAAACCCCTCCTTTGCCTCAATTACCGCATCCGTTTGCGCCCTTTCCTGAAGTGGGACACGGACGTATTTTTGGCACGCCGCTTCACAGCGTCTCCTCCTCTTTGGGAGCCTCGGGCACTGCCACCCTTGCGAGCCGCGGCGGGGAACAGGCCTGGCCCGATAGCGCAGACCTGAGTCCACCGCGCTGTGAGACCAGGCCCGTTTTGCCAAGACCCGGGATACCGAATGCGCCTGGCAAACCGAGCCCGTCGCACCAGCCCCTTCCCAGGCGCTCTGGCGACTCCCCTAACCGCGTTTGTCCTGCAGCCTCCGGGCGGCTCTGGAAACGGCTCCCCAGGGGCGGCCGCGAAGGGCCCGCTGCTGCCTCGGGCTCCTCCCGGGGCGGTTTTCGCGGCGGGGGGAAGCGGAGAGGGGGGAAGCGGAGCGGGGAGGAACAGAGCGGCGGGGAAGGGAGCGGGAAGAGGCGGAGCGGGGGGAAGCGGAGCGAGGGGAAACGGAGCAGGAAGAAGCGGAACGGAGGGAAACGGAGCTGGGGAAGCGGAACGGGGAGGAACGGAGCGACGGGAGACATTGGGGGGAAACAGGGGAAATGGAGCGGGAAGAAGCGGAGCGGGGGGAAATGGAGTGGGAAGAAGCGGAATGGGGGGGGAAACGGAGTGGGGGGGATGAGGGTCGGTCCGTGCGCGGGCAGCCCCGGTGACGCGGCTGCCGCAGGCGGGCTGGCCGAGGAGGTGGACGAGAAGGTGCTGCACGCAGCCTTCATCCCCTTCGGGGACATCACCGACATCCAGATCCCGCTGGACTACGAGACCGGTGCGTGGCCGGCCGAGGGGGCACCCGACGGGGCTGCCGGGCTGACCCCGGGGGCTCGCAGCTTCATCCGGGGCTCCTGCGGGCACCCCAGGACTCCTGGGGCCACCCCGGGGCCATCCCGGGGCTCCTGGTGGCACCCCAGGACTTGCTGGTGGCCCCCAGGTTCACCCCTGCATCCTGGGGCTCTCAGCCTGGCCCTGGGACTCGTCGCCACGGGGCTCAGCGCTTCATCTCGGGGCTGACCGCCTCGTCCCCAGGCTCCTGTCCTCACCCCGGGGCTCGTCCCTCCCTCCCGGAGCTTCCCACCTGCTCCTGGGGCTCGTCCCTTCCTCCTGGAGCCGCTGACCTTATCCCAGGGCTCATCCCTTCCTCCTGGAGCCTCCCACCTTATCCCAAGGCTCATCGCTTCATTCCAGAGCCCCTCACTTTATCCTGGGGCTCATCCCTTTCTCCCGGAGCCACTCACCTTATCCTGGGGCTCATCCCTTCTTCCTGAAGCCTCCTACCTTATCCCAAGGCTCACCGCTTCATTCCGGAGCCCCTGCCTTTATCCCGGGGCTCATCCCTTCTTCCCGGAGCCTCCCACCTTATCCCAGGTCTCCCCACCTCATCCTGGCATTCCCATGGTTCCCAGCCACCTCCTCTGGGTCCCCTCCTTTCGCCCTGGGCTCCCCCGTCATTCCCAGGCTCTCTCCATCCCTGCTCCCTGTAACTGCCTTTTTTTTTCCGCAGAGAAGCACCGAGGATTTGCCTTCGTGGAGTTTGAGCTGGCAGAGGTGAGAAAGGGGCAGATTCTATTGGGAATCTCTTCCTCCCCTGGGCATTTTAGATTAGCTCCTACTCTGGTGGAAGGCAGCAGAATTCTTGCTGGTTTAAGCAGACACAGCTGGAGCCAGGTTGATTCTCTGTCGTAGAAGCTCCCGGTTTTCCTGTTTTCTTTTGGTCTGTTTCCTGTTTTCCTGTTTTCTTTTTTCTCTGCTGCTTCCAAACACTCCCCTGCTGCCCCTGGAGCTCAGTTGTCTCCAGCTGTGGGTGGGTTTCTCAGGTGGGTTGGAGCAGGGGGAGTCTTGACATATCCAGGCTGCATTAGGTGAGATCTCTCTCCTCCTCTCCAAATATTGGTGTAGGACAGCAAGAAACTCGGGTAGAAAGAGGTGAGGAAATGGCAATAATGTTGTTTTTTCCCTCTTTGCGCAGGATGCCGCCGCAGCCATCGACAACATGGTACGATCTCTGCTCCGAGCCGAGCGTGGCCTTGGCAAGCGCAATCCCTGCTCCGCTCCTCGCAGCGTGGGGCTTCGCCGTCCTCCCAAAAAGGCTCAGAAATCCCCGTCGGGCTCTCGTCCCCTCTCTGTGTGCCCGGGACTGCCCGTTCCCAGGACGGGAAGGGGAGCACCGCAGTGGTGATGCTATTGGGGACGGGGAAATAACCCCGGAAAAGTTTAGTGGCAGCTAAAACTGTCTGCAAAATGGAGTGGGCGCAAGGACCGGGGCTCGGGTGCTGCTCTGGACCCTTTGTCCCCTGCTTGTCCCTGCTGTGATCATGTTTGTTGCTGCCTGGGGCTGGTTGCAAGGTCTGGGACCCTCGCTCCAAAGCAGGAGAAGGGAGAGGAAGGAAACTGTATTTCTTTGACCTCTGCAGGGTTTTTTGGAGAGGTAAATTAGTTTTTTACCTTCTGATGGGCCTTGTTTCTTGTTTATATTTTTTTTCCTTTACAGAATGAGTCTGAGCTCTTTGGCAGGACGATCCGTGTGAACTTGGCCAAACCGATGCGGGTTAAAGAAGGATCATCCCGGCCTGGTGAGTTGGTGCTTGGGGAGAGGAGACCAACGCGGTGACCAGCTCGGGGCCCCCGTTCCCTGCCCTGACCCTTCCCTTGGCTTCCGCAGTCTGGTCGGATGACGAGTGGCTCAAGAGGTTTTCAGGGAAGACCCTGGAGGAGAACACGGAGGAGGCGGGAGCAGCGGCGCCCAAAGCAGAAACGCAGGAGGTAGGGGGAAAATGAGGCAGGGCAAGGGGGTCTCCTCTACGCAGAGGAGGGAACTGGAGTTTCCCCCATCTTGCTCGTTGAATGGCCTCGTGGGGTGGATAAATCACGACCTCAGGTACCTCCAGATCTTGTGAGCTCTCAGAAACACTCAGAAAGAGTGAGTGGCAGCTCTGGACAGAGCCAATATTCCCAAAAATTCAGTGAAACACGAAGGTTTTGCAGTTTTGTGCCCTGTTGGTGTTAGGCTGTCGCTGCTCACTTCCTTGGGGGAGTTTTGAAGCCCTCATCACTTCTGTTTGGGTCCTGAGAGCTCCCAGGGACAGCCATCCCTGGAGGGAGAACACAGGAAAACCCATTTTTCCCTTTTCCTGCCCAGGGTGAACCTCCTGCTAAGAAAGCCCGAGCCAACCCGCGGGTTTACATGGACATCAAGATCGGCAACAAACCCGCCGGGCGGCTCCAGATCCTCCTGCGCTCGGACGTGGTGCCCATGACCGTGGGTGAGGACAGGGTCGGCGTCCTCGGGGCCGTCGCCTCGCGTGGCCGTCGGGCTCTCACTTCTCCCCTCTCCCAACAGAGAATTTCCGCTGCCTTTGCACCCACGAGAAGGGCTTTGGCTTCAAAGGGAGCAGCTTCCACCGCATCATCCCGCAGTTCATGTGTCAGGCTGGAGACTTCACCAACCACAACGGCACCGGCGGCAAATCCATCTACGGGAAGAAGTTTGATGACGAGAACTTCATCCTGAAACACACGGGGCCAGGTAGGACCAGCTACAACACTCAGGATGAGCTCCGGTTGCTACAAACAGCAGAAAGTTTAACAATTTCCAGTGCCCTTTCCATCTTTCAGGGTTGGGAGTGCTACTCTCTGCATAATCAGTTCCCACCAGCTTGCATGGAGTTTCCTTTGCTCCTAAATCTCCTAGATGCTCCTAAATTTGGCATTTTGCAGGGCTTGGGAATGGGTTTTGGGAGGGAGTTGCTTGCAGCGTAGGCGCTCGAGCTCCTTCCCCCAGCACCAAGGTGACACCAGCCATCCTCATGGCAGGGCTGCTCTCGATGGCAAACTCCGGCCCGAACACCAACGGCTCCCAGTTCTTCGTCACGTGCGACAAAACGGACTGGCTGGACGGGAAGCACGTGGTGTTCGGCGAGGTGACGGACGGCATGGACGTGGTGCGGGAGATCGAGGTGGGAGCCAGGAGCGGGCGCACCGGGACGCTGCCAGCTTCCCTGTGTCCCCGTCTGCAGCTCCTGGCCCCGTTTTCCCCTTTTCCTCAAGGCTCAGGGCACCAAGGACGGGAAGCCGAAGCAGAAGGTGATCATCTCGGACTGTGGGGAATGCGCCTGACCTCGGCCCCCGGAGCAGGCGGGATGGGGCCCGGAGGGGCCGGAGAACCGGCTGGATCGGGAGGCTCCGTTGGCTGCTCACCCAGCCCCGCTGCGGCCCTGGATGGCGAGAGCGACCGGATCCGGGCTGCCCGTGGCCTCCGGGCGGGCAGAGCGGGAAACATCCCGGAAAACCTGCGGCAGCCCCGAGCCGGCAGGACCAGGGCTTGGTGGGTGCGATAGAGACTTTCTACTTGAGGTAAATAAAGGTAATTTTAAAAATATTGAGGTTCTGCGCTTGACTTCTGCTGCTCGGAGTCATTCCCAGCATCGCTTCAAACGGCCGAGAGCTGCGTTTGCATCCGCCCATTGCAAATCCCATGCTGGGACAGGGAGAGCAGAATTGGGGCAAGAAGAGGAGAATTGGGGCAAGAAGAGGAGAATTGGGGCAAGAAGAGCAGAGCTGGGGCAAGAAGAGCAGAACTTGGGCTCATCCAATGCTCATCCTCACCCAGAACCACCACCAGGCTCCGGTGCGGGAACCTCCCGCTCCGCAATGTTTGCTCCCATCGGCAGAGGGAGGCAGGAGGCCGGAGCGGCCGCACGGAGGGTACGGAATGAGCCCCGCAAGTGCGGGAAAAAGGGCTGGAAAAGCAGCGCCAGGAAATGAATAAGCTCTTTGGGCCGGAGAAGGAAAAACCCCAAAGTGCTGAGGCTGGACAGGGCTGGCGGGATTCGGGATTGGTTTGGAAGCGCCGGGGCCCTTCGGGGAAGCGATGCTTGCGGCCGGGCCAGCCGGACTGGTGGCCGCTCATTTTTGGCAGCCCAACTAATTACAGCCCAGGGGTGTTCCCGTTTCATAGGAAACGGCTCTTATTCACCTGCTACTTTCCCCTGCTGGTTGGGGTTTGGGGAGGGCAAAGAGAATCTCGTTTTCTTACCAAACTCACTGTCTGCTGAGCATTTCCATGGGCTCTGGTTTTGCTAGGATGGATACATACATACGTATATATAGGTCATTCATATATACATATATATATTTTTTTGGGGGGCATTTCTCTATGCCAGATTCATTATTTGCCATAAATAACAGATAAATAACAGCCTGTGCAAACAAAAACGTGCTCAGCCTGGTGCATCCCAGAGCCGCTCAGGCACCGGCTACAATTTTAGCTGATCCCGAGGACTTCTCATTGCAGAATCATTTCCGCAGACCGTGACATTTATTAAAAAGCAAAGAGAAACAGCAAGAGAAACCGTGTGTTTACTTTCCAAACAAGCATTTATTTTAAAACAGTGTCATAGCTCAATACGGCTTTTGCTTTTATTTTGGGGGCTTTTTTTTCCCCCAATTGCCTGAGTTTTTTACAAAAACTTGACGTAAACAGGAGCGGATCTCCCAGCTCCTGAGCCGACCGGCAGCGTTTCCGGAGCAGCAGCAGGTCGGATCCAGGGGAACGGGAATGCCGGACACGGAGCAGCCTCCCCTTCCCAGGATGCTGCAACCTCCGCTGCAAAACGCACCAGCCACAAACTTGCGCTCACTCCCTCTCCTATAATATATATATATTTATATCTATATATAAAATATATGTCTCATTAAGTGCAATAAGAGAATAAAAATCTCATATTATTTACATCCACGAGGGCTGCAAGGGCTAGCAGTATTATTTATATATATATATATTTTTTTTAGCTTTTTCTGGGTTTTTTTTGCAGCTCAGTGGCAGCCGCAGGATTTCACCACCATGTTGCGGTGCTTCTTGAGGATGACGTTGTTGTTGCTGTCGTAGTAGAGGACCGAGGTGGCGCTCAGCTTGGTGGGGGCACAACAAGCCTTGGGCACCGCGTCGGGCTTCATCAGGTGCACCTGGGCGCGGGACACGGCGGGGGGCTGATTTTCCCCCGCCGCGACGACGCGGGAATGCCGGGCAGCCCGGCAAGGCCGGCGGGAAGTGCTTCCCGGCGGGAATGCTCACCAGGGACTGCAGGATGGCGTGGTTGGTGGCGTTCATGCAGGAGGCCAGCGGGAAGGCGCACTCGCCCGCGCAGTAGAAGGCCGAGTAGCCCTGCGGGGCGATGACCCAGTCCTGCAAGAGCGCGCGGGAATTGCATCCTGCACCGGAGCGCGAGCCACGCGCGATTCCCGGTCCCGAGCGCGCCGGAGCAGCGGGATTTTTGCACGCGCTATTCCCAGCTCCGGGAATTGGGATGCGTTACCAGCCAGCCGAGGTCCTGGAAGCTGACGTAGAGCTCGTGGCGCCGGCAGACCTGCCTGCCGTCGGCGGCAACGTGATCATCTGCAAGGAGACGCTGGCCGGAGCGGCGTTCCCGCGGGAATGCTGCCCAGCCCAATAGCCCCGGGGCGGCCCCACCTTTGGAATTGGCCCCGTTCCCTCCTTACCGAAGATCCCGGGCAGTCTGTTGGGATGCGGGAGGTCGTTGCTCCTCTTGGGCTGCCGCCTGCGCTTGCCGGCGGCGCGGGGCAGGCGCGCGGGGCCGCCGCTCGCGCGCGAGAACGTCACCACGAAGGGCTG
>JAWLRI010000460.1:328061-345047 GCA_034781795.1 Crypturellus tataupa | reverse complement strand
CGTAGGGGCCGAAGCGCGCGGCACGAAAGCAACAGGCAGAGAATAATTTAGTGAAGAACAAGTTTAGGCAAATTTAACCATTAAAACACACGCATTCAGGCTGAAACGCCTGAGAAAGGTCCAATATTAGCTCTCCTGCCCCTGCAATTTCTCCCTCTAAAGCCAGGGCAGCAGCTTCTCCCTGCAGGAAAATGCCTGGGCCAACAGCACCCAGCCCAGGGCGGGGGAGAGAAGGGGGAAAAGCAAGGGGAAAGCGCTCCGGTGCTTCCTAATGAACACGGCACAAGGAAAAATTAATTAATTAATTAATTAATATACAATGGGGAGAAAGGCGGGCAGCGACTGCCCTCTAGCTCCCACGAGGGGAAGGTCCCAGGAGCTGCAGGGCGATGGCCTCTTTTTTATAAAGGAGGGAATTCCAGACTGGAAGCAGGAGGAAAGAAATGAGAAGAACAAGTTTTAGGTATTTGCTCGTTTTTATTTTTTAAAACTTATTTTTAAATATTAATGCACACATTTCCACCCCGAGAAGTCCCAGCGAGCGCCAAGGGCTCGGCTGACCAAACCCCAAGGTGGCTCCCGCCGCTTCTCTGCTTCCCCGTGATCCCAGGGCTTCTTTTGCAGGAATAACCTGAAAAAAACCCACAATAAAAAGCATGCTCTTGTGCAAAGGCTCTGCATTAGAAAGACTGGGGTGCAGCCACCAGCTCTGCAGCACGAGAACGCTCTTTTTCCCGGGAATATTAACGGAGCAAAAGCTGGAGCTACGGATACGCAACAGCCTCCGGCTTCCTCGAAGCGTCCGCAAAACTTGTGGCTGTCGGCAGCGCCGGCTCCGTCCGGGCGCAGGTCGTGGTGGGACGCGCGGCGGGACGCGGAGGGCTCCGGGAAGGCGGCCGCTCCGGGCGCTCCGGCTACGCCTTGGGCATGGTGAAGTCCCAGGCGGTCTCCTGGGCGCACTTCCACATGGCCCTCATGAGGCGCGTGAAGCCCATGTCCTTGGGCTTCTCCAGGCCTCGCATGAGCCGCTGCTTCATGATGGCCACAAACTCCTTGTTGCTCAGCTCGCCGTTGCCTGGGAGGAGAAGGAAAAACCGTCAGGGAGACAAAAAACCCCATGTATCCACCTGCAAATCCCTCTCCAAGCTCCCCATGGGAGCGCGGATTCCCTCCTCGCTGCAGCAAGAAGCCATCGAGAACATGGAGCCCTTCAGAAAATGTCAACTTCCCAGGCAAAAATGATAGCATCTCTCCAACCCACACCAGGAAACGCAGCAGTTATGCTTAACGAACAAGGGTTTTACTTCAAGATCTCTTATTTTTTCCTGCAAACGCAAATTGGGCAGTGAAATTCCAGCAAAGCACCAAAGGTGAGTGAATTCCCCCTGGTTGGGCGGGTTTTTGATGTAATGGCTACAAACCCTGCCGTAGGGAAGCCGAATGATGGAGCCTGCGCCTGCTTTTCCGCCTTATTCCTCCCTTTCCAGGGGCTTTTCCGACAGCCACCACCTTTCCCCGGGAGGCTTTTCCCTGTGTCGCGTGTCGTCGCGCGGCCGGACTCACCGTCGCAGTCGAAGAGCGCGAACACCACGTCGCACACGTGGTCCGAGAGCTCCACCTTGGCCACCGTGCGGGCCACCTGCTGCATGGTCACTGCGGGGAGCAAGGGGACAGCGTCAGCGCGACGCCGGGAACGGCTCCAGTTCGCTCCAAGACGAGGTAAAACATTAAAGACACCGAGATGGGGCATTTCCCCCCGGCTTTGGGTGGGAAGGAGGCATTTGTGCTGCGAGAACAGAACTTCCCCTCTCCAGAATAATCCCCTCGGGCACCAATCGGCCCAAAAGAGCCACAGCAGCCGCAGGACCGAATCCCAGCACCAGCGGAGGGCACTAGGCTGTTCAGCCTGGGAAAAAGCACATTAACAGCCCGGGATTTAATTAGCTCGCGCTTGCATCCAACATTCACAAGTTGTAATTAAATTACCAAGCTGGCTTGAGCTTGTTTTGAGGGGGGGAAAAAAAGAGAAAAATATACATATATATCAACCTCCAGCAATTCGAGTGCCAGGTCCCCTTCCCTTCAGCTCCTGCACCATGGAGGAAAATAAAACCCCAGATGGAGGGAGTCCCAGCCACTGTCACCAGCGGCCGAATGGATCTTGCAGCCTCCGGAGCGCTCCGGAATACGGGAGAACCCTTCCACTTGGAGAGAGGCTGTGGCTGTGTGACAAACGGGGACACTTGCAGGTGGCCTCCTACATAGGAGGAGCTGAGGGGGGTGAAAAAAGTGACGTGAAGGCTGGAAAAGTGGGAAGCGAGAGCGCCGTGGCGGAGCTGCCTCCGAGTCCTCCTGCCACCCACCCGGCTGCCCTCAACGGAGGGGAACAGCTCGGGGCGCTGCAAAACTCCTCTCCCATAGCCAGAAACCTACCCCTTGGCACCCTTGGTGTCTGAAGAGCCTCTACCCGCCTCCTCCTGTGAGCTTGCCTGCTCTCTGCACCAGTTTTGCTTTTATAACAGAAACAGAGCCCAGCTGTACGTTACGCGGGTTTAATGCAACATTTAGAGGTCTCCTGCAGAGGTAGCAGGACGCTTTCATCTTCACGTGGGTTGGCACAGAGACAGGAGCTCGGCTGCTCTGGGACCGCATCCACACGGAGGCATCAAAGGCGGCATCAAAGCCTCCTGCAGGAGCCAGGGAAATCCCATCTCCCTTAATTTTGCAATCAAGGCTGCAAAAACAAACGGTACTGCAGCCACGCTGAACCCTGTGATGGGGCTGCATTATTGCTGCAAAGCAGAGGCTACGCTGGAGTTTTCCCCGTCTGCTTTCACACTAGACACATATTTGGCCAAAAATAATAAGCTGGTGTCTTAGCCCAAGTTATCTGAATGCAATTTCTCAAGTGAAAGGGATTTAAAATGACCATGAGTCTGAAGATGCATCTGTCCCCTGTCCTAGCTCATGTTCCCCAGGAAGCTGCATCTGCTCCATGCCCTAAAATCCGAGGGATTTCTCCGCACTGCCTCCTGGTGCCAGCAGAAAAGCTGCTCGGAGAGTCTGGCTGCAGATGATGCCAAAAAAAAGTGCGACTCATCCCCCTCGAAAGGGGAGGGAGGGATGAATTCAGCTCCGGCTCTGCTGCCAGCTGCACGCCCAGGCCAGCTGGCTGGGAAAGGTCCCTAAATATGATTTGTTTAGGATTTAAGAGAACGGCTGCTATTTTGCTTCTGCAAAATCAAAGATGGACTAGCTAGTGATCTAGGCAGCATTCTGGCCTTCATTAAGGCACAATTTTACGATCTGTTTAAAACAATAGCCTATACACAGCCTTAATTTAACAGGGAGAATGAGTCAGCCAAGTTGTGGCTTGTTCCCTATCATACATTTTTTTCCCCCCATTTCATTTTAAACAACATTTTTAAAACTCATAACGAGACAGCTTGTGCAATAGGCTAGGAGCAATTTATGGGGTGCATAAGCTACCCTGTTTTTCTCTCTTCAGAAGAGCAGCAATTTCTATATTTGCTGGTTTTAATCAACAGATCCCTCATTTCCCATAACTGCCAAACGGGTGTTGACGAGACCTTTCCCTGCTGCTTCCAGACCCGTCTCGTTCCTGGAGGAGCCTCAAGCCTCTCCAAGGTTTCCTCCTTCAGCCAAAGGGCTCTTAGATCAAGCTCCGTGGTTCCAGCAAGCACTCATTAATCGCCCATAATTAAACAGCAAGCACACTAATTTACCAGCTGTGTGAGGGGCAACATAGTCCACAGACGCACAAGCCTGCAACTGCTCATTTATTATAGACAGCGTGAGACATGTGGAGTCTCTGGGCTGTTACCTGCTCCCCGCACACTGCAGCAGCTCCTCTTTTAATATGCACTCTTCCTTGCTCCCTTTTTCTTTTTAAATGAAAGGGAAAACCTACCGGGTTCTTTTAAATTGCAGCCTCAAGACGGAATGATCTAAAATGAAGAGTACAGATGATCTCCAAAAACATAAAAATCAAAGCCAGGAAGGGCTCTCGACACACAGAAGAGATGTGACACCTTGGACTCTTTGTAATTCTACTGCCCCCAAACCTATTAATGTCTTAATACTCCCACAACAGCAGCAGTTCAAAGAGGAACTGATTCTGAAAACATCCCATTTCCCAGCTGTCCAAGTAAATCAGCTTCTAAGCAGAGAACAAGAGTTTCCATTAAACTTCCAAAAAACTTTTAATTAGAGTGCAATGGTTTCTTATATTCCCAGTCTGAGGGTTTGAAAAACTATTCCTTCACAAAGGGACCTAGAGGCAACAAGGGCACGTGCTTGTGGCAGAGAGACCGCAGCAGTGACCGTGACAGCAGACTGAGCAGACGCAGGGTTTATGCTTTAATAAATGGTACAAAAGCTTCAGTATATCCAGACCTGAGAACACACCTGCATTTTTTAATCTGTCAGACTGTTAGCAGTGCCCCAAACCTAAACACACCGCATGGAAATCATCCCCCTGCGCTTTGTGGCTCTGTCTCACAAGTTTTACTACCTTTATCGAGCGAAGCTCCAGCCATGTGGTAGAAGCTCAGGGCCGTGTCCACGTCGTTGATGTTCTTCAGAAACGTGAAGAAGTTCTCCACCTCCTCAAACGTGAGCCCCTGTGTAACGGAGAAGAGAGTTTATCTTAGGGCTAAGGAAAGAGGAGAGCACGGCAGGGCTCAGATCACCAATGAAAAAGCAGTCTGAATGGAGGAGAAGGCATCCAGCTGCTACTGTCAAATATAAATTTATTTATATAAAAAAATATAAATTTATCTGCTATAACCCTGCTCAAAACATTCCCAACAGATTCACCCTTCTCATCAGCCCTGGGAAGAAGTGATCCATCACTCTGAAATAAAAGGCACTTTTTATCATCCTACAGAGACACAGCACACCTAGAGTTTTTAAGCAAGGGAATTACAGATGATTTATCATCTTCCATGGAACTACTACCAAGAACTGCAAGACAACCTCTGTTTTGGTGCACTGTACCTAGCACTAACCAAGATGCAGCCAAAAAGGCACTGGCATTGGGTGGGATGTTTCTAAGGCATTTAGTAAGCTCTGATTTAGGATGGTTTCCCTGAAATTATCCCCTGCCTTGCCTGAAACTATCAAAATGGTGAATTTCAGCCTAACTTGGTGTCATTTACCTGTAAAAAAAAAAAAAAAATGAAACTGCCTGCAAACCTTACACAAAAGCAAGGAGTGACTCTTCCTTTTTGCATTTTATTTATTTACCTTGCTTATTCCAATTCTTTCGGTTTTGACAGTGGTCAGGCTGTCCAACAACACTTAACAAACTGGCTTTAAATAAAGAGGAGGAAAGAGTCATCTGCCAAAGCACTGCTTCAGGCTCCAAAAAGAGCAGCTTTGCTGGGAAACAGCAAATATCAAAGCAAAGTGGAGGTGCCAAACGCAGGCTTTCATGCAGATAAATGCACACAATCTCTAGAGGCAAAAATGCCACCAATATTATTGAAACTAAGATGTTGTTAATGAATCCTACAAGTCTAGCATGAGCATTGACTGCAATCATAAAAAAATCAGAGGGAAATAACCTCAAAACTGCACCAGCAAATGGATAGACATGAAGGATTTGCTTCATCAGTCAAAAGGCAGGATACGGGAGTTTATCTCTTCCCCACTGATGTGTCTGTCAACAGCACCAGACTCTTCATAAGTCACTCGCATCACGGTTACGGGACCAGCTGGGATCTTTGCGATAAGATACGGGCATGGGTTAACTAGGAACCACAGGAAAACGCATTTCTGGAGAGGGATTGAGAGATCAGGATGGCCCTTTCTGGGAGACATTTGTGGTAGGTGGTTTGGAATAATATTTGCTGGATAGAGCAGCAGTTTGGAGGAATTTGGTGCAGCTCAGAGCTCTCCGAGGCCCAGGATAGCAGGAAAAAGCAGCACAGACCTGCCCTTTGGTGATGTTTAAACACAGAGCAACTGTGCTAGGAGAGATCAAAACTGCTTTGAAGCCACTTAGTCTGTCCCTGGAGGCATCGCAAAACATTGCAGCGGCACGAGCAACATCTAGGACTGAAGTGGTAAGAGAGGGGCTAAAAAGGACTAGAATGGGGCCAATTCTTGTGTTTCATAAGATACTTTGCATCTAAAACAATTAAGAAATAAATGACAGTTCTGGCATCATTAAGAAGTGGCTCTAAAGCAATCAGATCCATCCGTCACGCAGGTAGAGACCTTCTTTCTGCTCTCATTTTGGTTAACAGCTTGTTAATAAGTAGTTAAAGGACAATCCATCTCTCTAGAAGCAGACACGGAATTCTAACACTGCAGCAATTTTGCACATCATCTTATTAAGAAGAAAGTCCTTCCAGCATGGATGGTTTTTTCCAAGGTCTCTTGCTAGATGAGGGATCTGCAGCCTTATTCCTCTCTCAAATCCGAGTAATGGAATTTTTAATACAGGTTCCTAACAACAACAAGCTGCCCAGTCACGGCAGCTAATTAACCCAAGGTCGTGCTAGCAACTAGGTGCTCAGCTTTAATGTTTACCCTGGCTCCAGAGCAGGGTGCTGCTCAGCAAACACCGGGTTTCCATGTCCGGCTTGGGTTTTAATAGGGGTAAAACCTGATGTGGACACTAACGGCTGCACTGCTCTTGCTCGACGGATTCCTGCTTTGCACCGCCAGCAAAGCGGACTCGGAGCAAAGGGGTTTCCCCAATTCTGGTGCATTTCTGGGGAGAGTCGTCCCGGGTTTTACGCATCCCCGCTGGCCACGGCTCACCTCTCCGTCCTGGAAGTGCTTCCTGAGCTGCTTGAGCATGACGGTGAGCTTCTTGGACTGCACGCCGCTGTAGGCCAGCAGCATGCTGCCGAACTGGCGCTCCGTGATGCGCCCCTCCACCGGCTCGTGCCGCTCGAACTGCGGGGGCAAGAAACAGCGCGTGAGGCCGGGGCGGCCGCTCCGGACCCGCCGCCTCCCAAGCGCGGAGGTTCTGCCCCCGCCGCAAGGAAAACAAACACGAGGCAAACCTGGCTTTGAAGAGCAACAAAAATCACTGCTGTGAATCCCTCTAAAGCATCAAACTGGCCCAAGAAGCTGTTTCTAATCCAGCCCCATTCCCCCTCCCATTGGGTCCCGAAACTGTCTCCGACCTTTTATTTCTGCAGGCGGTCATTATACTATCAAAATAAGCACTAATCGCACAAAACAATGAAGAATAAAAAAGAGGAGTTAGCGTTCCATTATTTATATATCAATAATAAAATTGATAATATAATCATTAATGAATGGAGAGAAAGCCAGCTACAATGGCAAACGGTGAGGAAAATTCAAACGTGGCTTCAACTAGTGCCAGGTATTAATTTGGAAAGGGGTGAGTGGGGACATCATTTAAAGATGATGCACAAGGTGACAGGATGCAAAATATATTGCCCAAGAGACAGAAATGCGGCCGCTCAGGCACCTCCCAGCCACGGCCACTTGGTGCCAGCAGCACCCGCGTGTCACCGCGAGCGCCAGGAACAGGAACATCCCTCCTGCGAACAAGTTAACCCAAAATGCACAAAAAAACTCAACTATATGTTTCTTTATAATGTAAGATGAAATGTAGACAAACTGCTGGGTTGCTTAAGTTGCCTGTCCAAGTATCAACCTAATTGTCCCAAAGTCAGGTTGGGTAGACAAGGATGACAAGAACTTCCTAAGAACCTGAGGAGCAAAAAGACATCCCTGAATCTCACATCAGGCTGCCATTTATTCAGATTTAACGTGGCTGAACATGTTACCTTGGCTGCAATGCTCTGAAAGAAAAATTCAGAATTTAATCAGCAGGTTAACTCTCCCTGCCTCCTTCAGGGAAAGTCAGGCTTGGCTTTGTCTCTCCTCAAGGGAGGGTTTCTCCTTCCAGCCAACTCTTCAGTTTGTCGTAGCCAGTGGCATTAAAAAGACACAGACAGGATTTCTTGTCAAGTTGCACACGGAAAGTAAAAGAATCCCTCCCTCCCCTCCTTGCTAAAATGAAGAAGCCTCCTCTGAGAAAAAGAAAAGGTTTTTGGAGAAAAATGTAGTGCTTGCTGTGGGCACAACAGTTCCCACAAGCAAGGGAGTCAGATGAAGAGATCGGGAAGGAGAAGAATGGGGAATACTTAAAAAAAGAGGAGTGTTTCTATAGCCATTCACTTCACTGCCTTGAGGAGGGGGGAGAAGGACCCCTGGTTGTCCCTGCTCAGGCAGGACGGGGTGTTTGAGTCCCTCATCTCCTGCAGTCTGGGAAGGCAAAGGAAAAATCTCTTTTCTCACAGCTCAAAGCACCCAGTTCAATAGGCAGCTGACCTCCAGAAATATGAGTTATAGGCCCTTGCTTACAGCGCTTCATCAAGCCGACGCTGCCAGCCTTCATTTGTCAGGCCGGCCACGATAATTAATGCACGTGACTCTTCTTGCACCTAAATCACTGCATCGGACACAGCGATGGGACTCGCTAGTGCAGACTTGGCTGCCTGCGTTAAGAACAGAACCCCCAAAACCTTGCGCAAGGCAATTGCAATGTGCTAATATTTAATATTTGGTGCAGGACTCTGCAGAACTCAGCTGCCAAATACCCCAGCTCTGGGGACTCGCAGCACAAGGCACTTCTAAAGCACCCCAGGTACTACCCAAAAGCCCATAAGGTACCAGAAGAGCCTTTTGAAACAAAAGAAAATCATTTAAGGCAGAGTTTAGGTCCAAAAATATTTGGGAATTCCTAACAAGATCCATGCAAACGGATAGCACTGGCCATCACTCCTCCTTTGCTGTAGCACTTGCAGACCTTTGGCTTGGGAGAGACGACTAGCAGGAGCCTCCTTGATCCTAGGAGAAGGAAAATGGGCACAGACACTTAGGCTGAAGGATAAGAACACACAATCTGGGACCAGAAGACAGGATGTAGGGCTGGATTAGTCCTTGCTGCAGCAATTCAGCTGAGAACAAGTGTCCTCAGCGAGCAACTCTCAGGGAAATGATGTGCTCTAGAAAACTCCCTGCCAGCATTTTGAGGAAAAAAAAAAAGGAAAAGAAGAAGTAATTTCCTAAGGTTTTATGCCACAGGCACTTACCCACGGCTGGCAGCAGACCAAGGGGTAGACTGCACAGAAACAAGAGCAAGCAGTGAGATGAAATCCCTGCGATTAGCAGACTTTTGGTTGCCTTTCAGAGTAAAGCAGTGACACAGGTGCAAAGAGCAATGGTTTAGCTCATGTCCTTCCTACATACACTTATGGAGTCATACAAAAATCGAGGCTGGAATTTCTGCTGCTCCACTAAGGACACGGAAATATCTAGGACAGACACTTATGAGCAGAAATAAGATAAATTACGATGCCAAGTTCCATTCAGCCTTTTACCTCACAGAACAGTATCGCCCAAAAGGCATCATTCAAGCTAAGCACTACGTGTCCTAATAGGAGGCACAACAATTCCCTAGCACAGGCCCTAGTTTCCTCTGACACAGATGAAAAAAGGGGTTTCAGTTGGTTCTTATGTCTCTTCTGCAGGAACCAGAACCACCTTCCATGCAATTGCTGACCTGGAGGACTATTAAACAGCAGGAGAGAAATGGGAGAGAAATTGAGAATAGCCAAACCACAGAAAAGTCCTAACAAACCATTAAAAGCTTCTGTTTTCCCTCTGGCTGCCCTTACTTTCCTCATTTTTCCCTCTGCTACTTAGCTGACTGCAGAGTTTTCATAAAGTGATGGAAAATGGGCTTTCATCCCCAAACCAAGCCACAGGGAAGCAGCGATGTGGATGTCAGCATCTCATCCACGAGAAAGATGGAAATGTGCAGGACTCCATCCCACCTAACTGCTCCAAGGAAGCTGAAGTTCAGTCCTAGGGGAAAATCTACATGAATTTTTCTTAAGTAAAAAAATAAATGCACTGAAACCACTAAGGGGAAATTGGGTTCAGCAAAGCACTGTTCACCTCCACGGCAGCCAAAGAATCCAGTTCTAGAGTGCATCAACCACAGGGCTTGCCTGGATTGCAGATCCCAAAGGAAAAGAGCGTTCAAGACATTTTAAAGCAGTTTTCTTTGCAAGAAAAATCAGAATGTGCCGGTCTGAGGACAGTGGCACTGACCCCGTCACGGGCTGCATCTCCCTTGCCAAGATTGAACTGTGAAATGTGACAGTTTGCCCTAAGCCTGTTCTCAAGTTAAGACATTGGGAAGAAAAATAAATAAAAAGCTTTCAAATGAACTGGATACTCGTCCAAGACGTGAAAAGATCAGTAGGTGACAGGACGCTGGACAAGCTGATCTGAACTGGCAGATCCATCATCACCTTCTTCTAGGGAAGGAAACACCAGAAACCTGCTGCACATTTGTGTGAAAAGCTGCTTAACCATGAACTAAACCATCAAATTTGAAGCACGGGAGAAGGTGGGAGATAAGAAGCAAAGGAGCTAAAAGCAGAAGGGAGAGGCCAAGTTATGTAATGTGAGGGAAAGGGTGCAATAACCACACATTTTTAACATTCATTAACTTACAAGTAAACATCTTGTACTGTCCTCAGCTAATTTGTCAGCAACAGCTAGAAAGGCAGCTAAAATACACCAGGAAGAACCACAGTTGACTTCAGATGATTAAGAACTGAATTAGTTGCCACAGGAGGCAAGGGGAGAAGAGGTATCACAACACTAAATAACCCCATCACTTTATTATCAACCTTCATCATTTCATTGAGTCTCAATTTGCAGTAACAGCGATGAATTGAGACGCTCATGGCTATGAAGAACATCTTCCTCCAGCAGCCTATGCCCCGTGCAAACACACAGTCATGCCACTGACTCGAGCAAACAGCTAGATGAAACCAGCTACCCAGAAAAATAAACATCTTAATAAAAATGTTAGTCCTTAAGTTCATGCTAAATTGCCTAAAATGACCATAGGTACATTCCCACCTTGGAGGAAAGCACTAGCAAACTCCTACTCCTGTCTTAACGGGTTGCGAGGAGTCCTTTTTGTGCATAAAATCCTCATTTCTGACATAAATAACCCAGCTTTGATCAAGCCCAGTCCACTGTGCAAGCTTTCTATCAAGGATGCTCTTTTAAACTGAATCAATTCCACCTGGGAGAGATCAGGATTGCTATTTTTGGACTCACTTTAATCAAAAGAGAATTTGGAAGCTCAATATTTAAACCTCGAATGTGCAACTAGGAGGAGGAGAGTGGGAGCTCTGTTAACCCAGGGCACTGCAAAGAAAACAGGAGATGCTCAGTTCAGTGGAGAGGCAGAGGACGCAGAAGCAACGCACAAAATTTCACAGTATATTAACTGAGCGACATGGAAGGGAGGGCACAGAGAGAACGCTCATTTGGCAGGATTTCAAAATAGGCTTGAACACTCCTTGTAGCAGAAATGTTTAGAAAAACAAGCAAAAAGGGAGAAAAGAATTAAGAGTTTTGCAAGATCCTCCAAACCACTCACTAGAACAGGGATAAACTTTCTTAAAGCAAGTTAGGAGCAGACAACTCCTAACCCCTTTGGTCTTTCTCAGAGCATCTTGCGTTCACCTCTATAAGCAAAGTCAAGGCAGAGTGAAGCCCACAGGTGGGACAACAGGCTGCAACCCCTCCTGCGCTCGCCTCGCTCTTCCTCCAGAACCCAAGTTGGAAGCCACATGCTGCAGAAACACAGCAGGTCTCCACCACCATGGTCACCTCGGGCTACCCTGCTCCCCGCGGGGAAGAAGCCAAACCTCGAGCTTGAGGATGTCGTGCTGAAGCTTGCGCTGGAAGTCCAGGAAGTGCGAGATGGTGAGCTTGCCCTTGAGGTCGGCGCCGAAGAAGTACGTGGTGAGCGCCGAGTTGAAGCCGCTTTTGAGCGTGTTGCCCGTGGTGGAGCGGTCCCTGTGGCGCATGCCCATGCTCGTCTGCGAGCGAATGATGCTCTGCACCTGGAAGAGAGGGAGGGCAGGGGTTAACAACATAAAAACACCAGCAGGGCTCACGCTGACTAAGTATCATGCTGAATTAGGGCAGCTCAGCCACACGTTACACTGGACCATCCTCTGGTTTAGCCCAGAACCTGGTGCTTGGCCTTCAGCCTCAGCCTCCTCCTCACACTAGGAGAAGAGGGGAAGGAAAAGTGCCAAGAGTTCCAAAAGGTCTCAGCTAGGAATAGGACATTGGAACCTTGTTATTCGCAGGATCTGGCACGTTAAGTCTGGCTTGACAAGAGACTGTGGTATGAGCAGCCCCAAAGGGCACGTTGTGGAGGAGAGCGCAGCATTTCACCGCTCACAGCCCCTAAAACACCATCCCCGAGCTGGCTACTCCTCCACTACGAGGGGAAAGGCAGGGAGAAGGATGCAAAACAAGAACCGAGATGATTCTTTTGGAGAAGACCTTAAAATAAGCACCATAACCCGAGGAAGGATTTTGCAGCTCCTCATTTTGTTTTGCGCTCCACTTTAACCCCAGTTCTGCATACATATTTTGGAGGAAAATATTTATAAACTCTGTGTGAAGCAATGCAGCGTGTGGCTGGCTTGAAAAGCTGCCTCTCCTTCTGCAGAGCTGACTGTTCTCCACACTGCAGACCGCTCCACAGCCTAATTTCTCCTGTGTTATTACATAGGGTACCTTACACCTCAGTCAAGCCTGAGCCTCCCCGTTTCCCCTGCCATAAATAAAAAGTAAAGGGCAGTTTGGAAATGTGTCCGTGTGGCGCTAGAGGTAAAATGATTTGGCTGGTCCCTAGTTGGAGTAATTTTTCTAAAACAAAAGAAAAATGCAGGCGACCGCTGCAGAAAGTCCTGTCTAGTCCCACCAGGGCCTCCTGGCTCATCCATCATACAGTGATTCTGCAGAGATGCTGCATGGTCCTTCTCGAGTCCTGATGATTTGTTTCATCTTTTGTACTGGCCAAGAAAGAAAAAGGATCAATAAACCCAGTTAAACGAATGGTCTGAGGAAAAAGCACAGGTAAGGCTGCAAGTTAATTAAAATGGTGGATGAAAAATAGTTAACAGTGGAGCAGTAAGCCAAAAAATCATGAGTAATGCAAAGGAGGATGAAAAGTTAAAGCCGATGCTGATGATGACAAACTATTAGAGCTGTACACGGATTATACGCATCAACCAGAAAAATGCTAGAGGCTCTTCAGTGAGGCACAGGAAAAATCGGTATTTTCCTTATCGAGAGTTAAGCCTCTGATTTACCCATTAGTTGAATTACTGCAATTTCTTTTCTTGATGATGATGAATAGTTTTAAAGTTTCCCCCCTCTTTAGTAGGGCAAGAGAACCAAGTTTTGTTGTTGTTCTGCACTAATGCCACCTTTCGGAGCACGTTCCCCTGGAGCAGCCCGTTCCAGCTGTCCCTGCCAGATAAGATGTTTATGGGACAGATCTCCAAAGGCTGCCACTCTTCACGCTCTTACCGGGCATTAGCCGCAAAGCAGTGCAACAAGTATTTATTATATAAGTGACAGTGAGTTGTGTGTTTATATACACACAAAATATATGCACCTCCCACTCAAACTATACGTTTGCTTTATTCCTGCTTGCAAAGCGCCTCCCGTCAGTTCTGCTGGTATCTGCAGAGAGCAGATGGAGGCAATTCGCTTCCACCATTCACCTGAGGCAAGATGCTCCTGTTCTCAAACAGCAATTCTTCCTTCAGCGCTGGTGTCTTCCCCCTTTCCAAGGCAGATCCTTCATTCTCTGGAAAGCTCAAGTTCTTTTTATTTTTTCCTCCCCTGCTTCCTTGATTACTCTTCACCAAAATATACTGTGCTAAACAGCGACTTTATTCTTTTTATATTTAGTGACACATCTAACAAGCTTAACAAAACCGTGCTCGTCTTCCTAAGGGTTTGTGCAACTTCTTATGCATATATTTACTTCCCTATGCCTAGCAGACAGTTTGAGCCTGGGTAATTCAAGCCTGCATCTTCTTTCATCTGCAGTTTCAAAACGTTTCTCCTCAGGAACACTCTGTTTTACTTGATCTACATAATGCAAAAGCTAAACGTGACAACTGCATTAATATCTTGGCTTCGCTGTGCTTTTAGTAACTATCAAGCACTTCCTACCTTGCTAAACTCGCTTATCTACACAACTCATTCGCCTTGCAGCATGTTAGTAGCTACTATAAAACATTTCTTGATTTATTACGTGTTATGGCAGTGGCAGAGCTTTATATTTACATCCTACTCAAACAGGAGGAGGAATGAGATCCTTTACTCAGGGAAAGAGGAAAGCCAATTTTTCAAGAGCTAAATCAGCAGTTCCTCCTATTTGCAAAGGATGTAAATTCAATCAGCCCACAAGGAAGGAGCTCTAAGCAGATTATGGAAGGCTGCTTTGTGCTCAGGTATCGGGAGACAGCTCTTCCTGTGGCGTAAAAACCACACGCGCCCGTTCTTTGTCTGAGCAGCCTTGATCACAGCTTGATGCTCTATTTAGTTAGGCTTTTGGACGTACTTTGCTTCAATTGTGCTGTTTGGGGACTAAGTGAATTCCATTTGGAAAGCAGCTAAGTAAATTACAGACAAAAGAAATACTGTTTCACATCAGGAGAAGTAAGAGATGAACAGCAAGTACCTGGCACCTCTCTTTGCTCTCCTTTCTCCTCCCTTGCTCAAACCTTTTCCTTCCCAACCTTTTCCTTAACTTGAGGGAGGAAGCCATTCGGCTCAAATACACAGGCTAATTTCAGGTTTATTTCTTTTTTAAAGAGTCAGCTTGAATCAAAGTCATGATACACCATAAAAGGCCAGAGAAACAAGAGATGTAAATACACTCTCAAATTTGTGCTTTTACACTACATGGAGACAAACGGACACATTCTGTTATACTCTAACGATCAGCAAAAATAACAAGAACAGGAAAAGCTGCAGAAGAGGGTAAGGTCAAAGTCTCCGGTACAAGTACAGAGAAATGTTTTCCTTATGCGCTTTGGAGGCGACACCTTGCAAATACACCTCTGTGACAAAGTTATAGAGTTTATACTTACAATTCTCCTGGTCAAATGAGAGATTGCACAATGAAATATCCTTTTTTGGTGCTTTAAAAGAAAAGTGGGCACCGAGGCAACACAGTAAAGTAAAAAAAGGAAGAGCGAGACCAGCAGGAACCTCACACTTCAGTGAGGGTAACATTACACGAGTGCCACAGTTAGGACAGATCTTGCAGTTTTAACGGGTCAACCTGCCATTCGACTTGCCTGCTCGAACTCTTCCATGTCCACTTCACCATCTCCGTTCAGATCAAACATCTTGAAGGCAATTTCAAAATTCCTCTGGGGAGCTGCATCCAGAAAAAAAGAAAAAAAAAAGAAACATTTATATATAAATCTCACAGAAGAACGACCAGTAGAAATAAAACAAAATAAAAATACATTAGCTCAATAGATAATGCACAAGTTAGAAGAGAAGTCCAAAAGTACTACCCAAAAGCAGTTTTCGATCATTTTTGTGATTTTTATCAAAAATGCTGTTATTTTTCTCTTTTGCCTAAGCCCCACCCTCTGTTTCATTGAATCAGTATTTTCCTTTTCCTTGGAAGTGCAGCTCTCTCCCGCTACCAACTGCACAGCTCTTCTCTTAGCAAGCGTCTAGATGAGGAACTTGGGAAGGAGAAAACACAAGTGGAATAACTTGAGTTCAATTAACAGATTTAAAAGCCACCAAGTCCAGGAAAACAACAGCTCTTCCCCACGCAGCCCACGTTTCCATCCCGTACTCTGCTATCAACGCTTAGAGTGGGAACACCCTGCCAAAACACCTTAATTTTTCCAAATTAAGCTAATACAACAGATACTTTTCTTGCTCTGCTGCTTTCCAGCACAAGCCAGCTACACGCAACTTGGTTGTTTATTGGGATTTCGAGGGAATCCTCTAGGCTATAATTACCGCTCAGATCATTATCTTAAATGACCATTTAAAACTCAGAGGTTTTTTTTCCTTTGACCTAAAGACAGCAATTCTTTCCTAAACTCTCAGAGCAACACAGGGCTCCCTGGTGAGGTTTACCCCTCTTTAACCTCATCTGGTTCAATCAACTTTTAGTATTTCTTGCAGGCAGGCAAGAAATAATCAGATTTTCTGCAGCCTCCATTCTGAAAAAAGGGGGGACTCGAGATGAAACTTAACTCAAAAGACTTGGATCGTCCAAAAAAGCTGGTAAATTATCTCCAGTTGCTCTTTAATGGGATTTTTTGTCATTTGTTAAGTTGCAATAAAAAACGTGCAGTTCACGCTCATCACCTGGTGAGCCACATTTGGGCTGTGGAGGGCAAGAGCCTAAGAGGAACCACTCAAAGGGAAAGAAATTAATGTGGAATTAACCCACTGGGATGTTGCACGTTAGTTCCAGCTTCGATTTAAGACCAGGACACTTTTATATTGTCTTTCCTCCTTGCTGTAATAAACCTTAGCATTTTGTTGCTAAAAGAGGCACGTGCCCATGTTAATGAGGTCCCTTTCTGAGTAACTCCGTGCCTTGCCCAGCTGCACGACGACATTAAACGCGGCTGCAGGAACGACCTGTCACCAGGCGCTCGATATACGCAGCGCACCGAGACCTGCAGGAATAATCTCCAGATTTCCACCTTCCTCACGTAATGCACCATTTATTGGGGTTTTAAATTCCAGGCGTCGGAGCCTGGGGTGGATAAGAGGAGGTAACTATGCCCGTCACCACCAGCATGTCGCGAGTTATCTTCCTTGGGGTGAAAATAGCCCAATTCCGCAGCAGGCACCTGCGCTTTTACATCCTAATTTACAGCTGGACACAAAAGCCTCCCTCTTCACAACCATCCATCACTTCCAGGGATGTTTCCCTATTTCCTTGAAGAGCAACAACATTAAACACCTGCCGGCTCCCCTCCTAGCCCTGAAATAACACCAGTTATTTTATTTACTTAAACAGCAAGTATTATATGCAAGTCGGGGAGCAATTTCATTTTATTAACCCCCAATTCCAGC
>JAWLRI010000460.1:312540-327961 GCA_034781795.1 Crypturellus tataupa | reverse complement strand
AGCTCAGTTCCCCTATGAGGGATCAAGACACTATAGAAAATTGGAATGCAGTTAAAAAAGGGTAGGAAAACAGCAATTTATACATCTTATTTTCTCCTCCCTTGTCACTTCAGACACAAAGAGCAATCACAGGAACCGGCTGCCACCAAAGGCTCTTGGCTCCTCAAGGGACGTTGCTTATGATACCTGTCCTGTATCCTGGAGGTTTTTCTTGCATCGTTGGTTCAAATAAGAGCAAAACTTCAAGAAACGGCCCTAAAAGCTCCTGCAATGCTGTGCTCGGGCAGACCAACCTGTAGCAGAGGCAGGAGACAAGCAGCGGCCCCGACCGCATCCAAACCCCACTCGAACCATCAGGCCAAAGCCCCACGGAGCCTCTGAGCAATTAGAGGGGTTGATTAAGCATCTTGGAGCCAATTATACCATTTCTAAACTATTCTGAATTATTCAGTGGGCCAATTTGTGGCACTCAATTGCTCTTTACTGCCATTTACTACCCCAGAAACAACATATTCTGGAAAGCAGTAAACGCTCGCTGATGAGAAATGTCTCATTTTATCATTTTTCAGCTCATTTGATATTTTCTTCCCCTCTTCCAACACGCTTGGGAAGACTATTTTGAAGTATTAGTAGTTGAAGTATTAGGAAGACTATTTTGAGTGGACTCACTCTTAGCTCTCCAGCTTGAAGGGATCAAACTCAAAGTGGATCCAAGCCATTCACATTTAATCTGTATAAATAATTAAGATATCTATGCTGAAAACAAAACAACCAGAAGGAAAACTAGGGTGAATATAGCTAAATAGGTTAGGCTAAATGAATGAAGCACGTGGGAAAATAGTGATAAATTCTCCTTGGTCCTTTTATTCTAACAGGGGAGAAATTAGATATGAGCAGACAGCAGGGCCAGTCAAACCTGTTGGAGTAACGGGTAAAAATAAAACAAATCTTTGCTTTTGGATCGGTTATAATCCAAATAACGTGACTAAAGTAGAGAGAAAGCCTCATCCAGAGTGTGCTAGGAAAATGGATGTTCAAGCCATGTAGCTCTAACAGCATTTTTCCTTTTCCTTTTCTGCAGGCCACAGCATTAAGGAAAGCTCTTTTCCTCCAGACAAGATTATTACCATTTTTCCCCACCTTAAAATCACAGGAATCAGCACGGCGGTTCTCTCCCTGACTTAACACCGTGCTATCTTGGCCAAGAAATCCTTATCCTGGCCAAGTTGGAACCAGGACAGCAGCCGCATCGTGTTCGTTAGAGATGATTGCGCTGGTTGCAAGGGAAAAAAAAAACATACGGGATCTCCCAAAGATGCAGCATTTTTGAGGATGAAGTAACAACCTCCTCGGGAAGCTGCTAGGCACAGGAGCTGGATGTGTCCGAGCCCCAGCTCCACTAGCGATGGGAAAACTCCCTAATATTCCAGCTGTTTTCCTTGAGAATTACATCACTATTTTACAAAAGGAACCCAAACCCACCAACTCAACTATATTTTTAATATAAATGTTAATCAACTCAGAAAAATAAAATAACTTGCAGCTAGAGCAATCGAGTCTGCAGCACGGATATTGAGTCGCAGTATTGATCCAGCAGGTAAATTATTTTTAAATCACTAAGGGGTCATTTCTTATCACACGGAAGAATCATAATTACCTCTGAAATAATAAAAATCCATCTTCTAAAATCTAAGCCTACAAACCCTTTACTACACAACAAAACTTACGCTGTAAGTACTATATAAACTGAAGAGTTAGGTCTCCTTGACTTCTCTACATTATATTATTAAATTTTCAAACTGGGGTTAAAAAAAAAAAAATCAAATATTACCCTGGCTTTTTCTGAGTGGAAAGGAGGTATTTCGTATGTGATAGAAGTATAACTTGTTTCTAACTAGCACATTCACCAGTTACTACATGTCCTGCAGATGAAACTCCCTCTTTAAATGCGACTCCCTAGTCAGGGCCAGCCAAGCTCTCCATCCTCATGGAAACCTCTTGAAGATGCTACGAGTGATCTGGTATTATGCTAAAATCCAGGTTTATTAGACGAACACATGCAGAAGTAACTGTGCAGTAGCTGTTTAGTAGATATTATAACTCCAAGGTGCAAAATTTTGGTCAGGATTGGGTTTTATATTGGTTTCCTGCTTAACTTTTCGCTGCAATGTCAGAATAATGGTAAAACTGAAATGATGAACGCGGTTCGTTACTGTAAGAGGACAATAAAGAATACTGCAGGATGGCAAGAGCAGCAGGAGGCTCCGTCCCGCACACTGCAGGACAGGAGGTGCCCAAGATGCCACTGGAAAAGCAGATCCGTTATGGGCACGAGGGTTCCTGGGGGAGATTTCCCACTTTGGCACCAGGAATTCATGTGTCAACACGGATAATGCAAAAAATAGGGGTGCTTGGGGTGCACAGATGCTCTGCGGGAATAGAAGGAGCTGCAGGAGCTGTGGCAGGGCTGGCAGGAGAGTAATTCCTTTGGCTGGAGCCAGTGATATTTAACCCTCCTTCCTGGAGGGATAAATTCAGACACAGCGACAGCCCAATTATGGGAACAACCCCGAGTCAGAGGCTTTTAATGCCCCTTTCAGGAGCTGTTAATCAAGTAGGCATTAGCACGCCTGGAAAAGAGGCATTTGCTCCAATATTGCAGCTGCTGATTGAAAAGCTCTCTCCTTCCTCCAACTGCCTGGCAACCCCCACAGGTGCAAAAGCCTCTGCAGTTCAGGAAGCAGCATCTTCATTCTCTATTTTTTTCTTTCCTTTGGCATTTCCAAGCTCTAGCTCTATTTGCTCACCCCACATTTTGCTCACCTTTCTACTTCCACCCCACAAATTCCAGCCCGGCTGGTAGGATTCAAGCACCTCCACTGGGACGAGCAGTTGAAGCAACACACACCGTGCAGCCTCCTCAAGGTCGCTGAGCTGCTGTTGGCTTTAATATAAAGCTGAGTGTGAAGCAGTTAAATGCTATTTTATTAGATTTCCTTTAAAAACACTCGCTGGTCACCACCTTCCTGAAGAGCACGGCGATACGAAGCTCCACGTGCACTTGATGAACACTTTGATTTCTCCCGATTTTCAGAGGCCATCACCTTTATTCAGCTTGGAGCTCAATAAACGAGGGGAGAACAGGCCTGGGCTCACTCTGCCTCTTCTGCTTCCCTCCTTCACTCCTATTATTATGTTTTATTGCTCAATATGTGATCTTCCTTTCCTAATATGTAGCGGTTTTCAGCTCTTTGATGTAATCTACTGTTCTCTCTTGGGCAGCCACACTCTTAACGGGCAGGTTATCTGCACAGCACCGCGAGAGAAAGGATATTGAGCTGCCAGGTTTAAGATCGACTTTCTCCCTTTGACTTTATTGCATTCCTGGAGCAGATGCAAGTGCTACTGCTCTCCTGCAGAGCAGCATATGCTAGGAAGGAGAGGTAAGAAACACAGCAGCATTACAGTGATTTTCCTACCTTGCCACAAGGCCAGATTATTTGGGAAGTTTCATTAAAAGGCAGCAAATGCTTTGAAATAAAAACCTAAAACTCTTGCTCTGGGGAACTGCTGGTTGACAGTAGCTCTAGACATTTAGAATCATTTAGAAAAGAACAAACTCCAAAAACACACCTGCGAGTCAGCATAAGCAGCACTATTTTTGGGGAAAGGTTTTTACCCTGCCTGCCCTTCAAAACCCAAACTACTCGCTCTGCCTCCTGACGTTAGTTCGATTCCTTCAAGTCCGTAAACATGTTTAAAAGCCCAAGAGGAAAGGAGGAAAAACCCTTCACTCCTGCTGAACGATCCAAATAAGATGGGCTGCTTCTATGTGACAAGGCAGTGGCGCTTGCTTTATGAATAAAGCAAAGAAATTAAATGAAAGCGAGAAGAGTTTGCTTTGCTGATGATGATTTCTGCATTTTGCTCCCTGGGTTTTCGGGGAGCAGGTCAAGAGCAGCAGGGCTAATGCCAAGGACATGCCCGCTGGCTCTGCCACGGGTGGGAAAGCGATCCGAGCGGCATGCGAGTCTGCCCTTGGCCAGGGACTCGCGCTAAGAGTCCTTGCTAGAGAGGTGCCAACTCCTTACGTCCTTTAGTCTAGGGTTGCGTGGAAATTAAGGCAAGAATGGCCAAAAAAGGCTGCTCTGAGACTCTGCAAAGAAAAAAATCTAAATTCTAAAACGAAGTCCTTGGCTCAAAACCAAGAGTTATTTAGCTGTGTTTTTCCTACATGACACTGAGGTGTCATTACACGACCTGGAGGTCTTTTCTCCCCTAGGTCCGTTCGGCCACAAGCAAGACCTTGCTTGGATGTCGCTTCTCGTGAGTAATGAGTCTTTCCGAGTGACAAGTGTTGGATAGACCAAGAGCTGTCATTTTCGGTCGTTTCCTTTCCAGAATGTAACCCGGGGAAAAGAAATAAAACATCTGCTGCTGTTCTGAAAGATCAATAACTTACCCAACTGCTGCGCTCAGACAAAACAGATGCTCGTGTCTAGTTAGCTGCCTGCACAGCAACCAGCTCCTTTTCTTTAAATCCGCTCATCGCGGAACAGACACGCACAAGATTAGAGCTTTTCTTTACGCTCCTCTCTCTTGCAAGTCCAAAAATAAGTTGTCGCCGTTCAGTTCTAAAGCGGCACGTTGCTTTTATCCAGAGGGGCTGACAAATAACTGGAATTGCTGTTGACTTTCGGAGCTGCGGTCTGGCAGCCGAGCACAAAGATATCACTGTGCGTGCCCAGCAGGAAAGGCTACAAGTGTCACTCGACGTTGCCACGGGCTTTGGTTTCACCATTTCTTGCCAACAAATGTCCAAGTCCCAGCATCTCAAGAGCAGAAGCCTTTGCTGGGGCAGATTAGCAGCTCACATAAATGTCACGAGCGCAGCAGGGTGACAAGACAGCAGGGATCTAGCGATGCTTGTGGAAACATTAACTGCTTCACTTTGCTCCTTGTAGGATGACAACAGGCTCAAGCTTGAGCTTACCCAAGTCAAACTGCAGCTGGAGGAGGGAGTTTGCACAGCTTTGTGCCTGCAGAGAGCTGCGGAGCAACGTTCAAGCCCAGCAACGTTGTGCAATCAACAGGACCAGATACAACCGAGGGTTGGAAGAGCGGATCGAGTGACTCCTTCCTAAACTATTGAGCCACAATCTTAAAACAAGACTTCAGAAGTCAACCTGCTTATCTTTGAAACCCTTTGGAGTTATGGTTGAAGTAGCAGCAATTAGTTATTCAGCTCAAGTTTCAGGCAACCAACAGTCCCTTTTAGGGAAATGTATGCAGAATACAATAGAAAAAAAAAAAAAAAAAAAAACATAGTCATTGCTGGTAAGCCTTCCAAAGGGCTTAAAAAGCTGTAATGGCAGAGAAAAAAAAACAGCTATACTTACTGGAAAGGACCGTAGTGAGGAAAATGTAGTCGGAAAAAGAAATGAGCCCGCACTCTCCGAGCGCGTAGAATATGCTGTCTTCATCAGCAAACTTCTCCCGCTCCTGGGACAGTTTCTGTTGGTGCAGCCGACCCACATCCCACGGAGAAAATAAAATGATTGATTAAACACAGAAATGGGACACTTCATTTCTTATTCTTCTTAGCAGCAAGCCACTGCACGGACACACACCCCTACCCACCACCATTCATATTCAAGAGGACCTTTTCCAGCCTTCAAACCTCACAGAAACGCCCTCACAGCCCTGTTATCCCTGTTTCAAATCAGGGATAAGGCACTGCACGCTAATCACTAGCTGGTTTTAACCTAGCTCATATATAAATACTCCTAAATAAACTATATGTCCCTTGGGTTTAATATTGTGTGGGTCTTTGACCTATTTTTCATAGTGCTATGAAAAACAGAGCCTTTTTTTAAACAGAGGAGTGAAAAAAAGTAAACTATTTGGTTTCACTGATATTTTAGCTCTACTTGTACTCTACTGTAATAGTAGCAGGAAAGAACAACTCCAGGTGAATGTAAGAGATGACCAAAGTGATCAGAAAGATATAGTTAGTTAGCAAACATCCAGTTCAGGAGTGGGTTTAGAAGTGTCTGCTTGGAAAACCAGACCCCATACCCTTCTTATCTCTCTTTCTTGCCCTGTTTCTTTAATACCTTTAAGTTTTAATGGAAAAAACCCTGTGCATTTCGGCACCTAATCCCCCTAAGCTAAAAAGCCGCAGTCCCCTGAAGCTTCAAAGACTGAAAAGGATCCACAAAACTTGTTAGGAGCCGCACACCAACCTCCCCATCGGTGACCCCCTTCCGAATGCGGCACACGCGCACACAGAGGGGAACTCAAAACAGAGAGAGGAGGCGGGGATGAGGTTATTTCATCAAGACCAGCTCATGCAAGCACAGAAGCACGGTCCAAGCAGGCTCAGTTGGGGGTATTTTAGGAAGAAACCACCACACAGCAGCACACGGAGGGCCAGCTACACCACTGTCCCCCACCGTTACCTCTGTCTAGCGGAGATCCCATCACATACAAGATAAAGGAAAGAAAACTGGTTAACTGACAACGATAATTAAAAAAAAAAAAAAAAAGGCAGGCAAAACACAACATCAGGATGAACGGTTAGGCTCCCAAAAGCAAGAAAAGCAACCGGGGGGGTTGCTTGGACTCGCTGCTGCCCAGAAGCCTCCGGAGATCCCGGCAGGAGCGGGCGCTGGGCCGGGAGAACTCACCGCTCTCGGGGGCTGCGCGCCGCGGAGGAGCTCGGCCCGTAACAGAGCTGAGCGCGTTAGCCGTATCTGGCTTGGAAACCGCAAGAGAGAGAGACAAAACAAGGAATTGAGCACCCAAAACACCCGCTGCAGGGAGGGGGTCTGCTCCACTGGGCATCTGCCAGTGCTCTTCGCAGGGGCTCTTTATGGCATAGAGGATTTAGCAAGAGGGGAATCACTAACACCAGACACACTAGGGGCACTCAATGCAGAAACACCTATCTGAGCTGCCTGGATATCAGGTTGAAGTTTCCTTAAGAAAAAAAAAATATATCTATATCTATATCTTTTACCTGCCTTCTTCATCAAACTGGATCCTATTCAAAGCTGGCTCCACTCAAAAAGTTATTAATTCCCAAGGCAAATGAGCAATGGTCAGGTCTCTCCCTAGAGACAACAATATTCTGCTAAAAAGGCAATTTTTCTCTCTCACCCGCCCATGTTATTTACTGGCTCTTTCGCTCAGTTTGTCTTCGGCGGAGCTCATCATAAACCAGCTATTAGCACCCACCTACTTCATCCGCGCCGAGCGCTCCGTGATCAAATTCCCGAGGTCGGTTTATTAATTTTTATGGGTTCCTTTCCTGCACTTAAAATTCATATCCAGCAGCAAACAGCTCAAGTTGATACTCACAGATTTACAGTTACTTCTGTCCACAGACTGGTAGTAAGATACTAAGTGAGATGCTTTCCAAAAACACAGGGATCGGGACACGCAGGAGCAGGGAGCATCTACTCATTTGCATCATTGGGCAAAGAGAGTAAAATGGTTTTACAAGCATTAAAAACCTCATGATGCTCCAAATGATCTGCCAAAGCTCTCCAATGAAATTAAGATTAGGTTTTTTTCCCCATGTTAAATCCATCCCTGAAAAGACCGGAATCGGTTAGGATCATTCAGCGCTGCATTCGAAGTTGGGCATTCGCAAGTGAGCAAGCCATTGGAAAAGGTTGACAAGTGGGTGAATTTTCAAATCAAGCATTAAATTTAATATTACACAAGCATATAAACAAGCAACATCCAGAGTTATACGTAGAAAATAAAAAAAAAAGAAAAAGAAAACCAAATTTTCCATTTATTTCCATACAAGCAAGGCTATGTAAATTCAGTGAAAAGCTGCCAGTCTCAGTGGAATATTTTTTTTTAAAGAGACAAATTCAGGCAACTATCCAGACAAGACTGACAAGCACCAACGACTGGTGAGCTATTCAAGTGCATTTCCAAACACAAAGCTTGGCTTGTCCTTGGCAGTTTAGGCTCCCAGCCACCCAGCAAACAGCTCCAAGAAGAAGAAACCCATATTAAACAAAATAAAGCTCTTGTCTGCTCCAGGCAACCAACCCTTTGGATGCAGGGACTGGTTTGCCGTCCTGGTACGGGGCTCTTTTGAGAAGGGAGAGGTCCCCTTGCCCTACAGAAAAGCTGTTTTGCCAACGTATCTCCAAGCCCTGAGATCTCCTTGAGGCAAACACAAGGTCCAGCTCTTCGGGATGGGCAAATGCACCTGAGTTTATCCAAAATACAACGGGTTTTAGGAAAAAAATACTGTTTCTTTCTCTCCATGCCCCCAAATAGCTTTACGTGGGGTAAAAAGAAGCGGGAACAATTTTAGAGTGTCCTCTGTCACGCTGGGAAGATACTGGCCAAGATGCAAGGGCAGCAAGGGCCCCAGTTCTTGCCAGGATTCATTCACAGCAAATCAAAGGAAATGCTCAATTTGCTTAATACTTCATTAAGAAAAGTCACAAAAAGATATAGTTTTGCCAGAGAATGCTCTGCATTCCTCGGGTGCCCTTAGAGGAGCCCTTGCAGCTGCATCCTGGCAGCACCGGCCCGTTTTGCATTGCAAATGTTACTCAGTGAGCAGCATTTAACCTGCCACGCGGGGCAGCGCGTATTCTCCGGCCGTCATTTAAAATCAGCAGGTTGTATTTCACTCTGGGGGAAGAGAGAGTGTTCTGCACCTTTATTAGCACAATTATTGTTTAGGAAACGTTTCAACACTCCTGCACCTATGTGCACCAAAGTGCAATAATTTACCAACCTTGTGCTGCCCCTTGGCAAGGACTTACCCCTTCCAAACCAGCCAGGAATTAAACTGTATGGGAAATAATGATTTATTTCCCCCCCTCAAAAAAAACAAAAAGTAATTGTGCAAATTAGTAAGGGGTTTTATTGACTAACATCAGGGTTGGTTCCTTTATTTTAATCCTCTGAAAGAAGATTCTTTAAGGTTACCAATACTATGTGAGCAAATACAAAAATATGAATGATTAATATGCAGCGAAGTCACCTTGCTGCAAAGTAATTCTCTTTCAGTCCCAACCGACCACCTTATGCAAACTGCTTAAATAGGGCCATTAAAATATTTCTTCCACAGTTAGCTTTAGACACATGGGAAGAGTTAAAAAACACAGCAATATTAAATATTAAAACATTTTTTTTTGTCTTATACCATAAGGGCTCCCCAAAATCTGTTTTATAAGCTTGTTCGATAGAAACTTCAAGTTTCTTTGCCTTGTTCTGAATGTTCAGACTTTGTGAAGGTCCCATCCATATCAGTGCAATATAGGATGCAGGTCCATAGTGTCTGTTTCTTTTTAAACATAACAAACTTAAGAACCACAGCCATTTATTTAGAGGTTTTTATGAGACAATTTGTGTTGGCACCTCACTACCTACACATAAAACAGACATCAAATAAAAAGGCTTTCAGGGCCAGATTAGAATATATGAAACATCTCAGCCATCATATTTAAAAGCTCTATAGGGGCTGAAAAGGCAGATAGGTCCTCTAAGTACTAAGAAATAGGGGCAAAAAATGCTTTTAGGGAAGGGAAGGAAGAAGAGTTTATGTCTATTTGTTAACAGATTTTATAATGTGGTTATGGTAATTTTAGACACATAGCTTGATATGTTTATGTTGCTATATAAGAAAAAAATCTACAGTTTGTGCCAGAAAATTTTACAGCATAAGGAATTTCTGAAAATAATCATTATTTTTGCATGGCAAAGTTTACAACAGCATTGGTAGCAGCTCTGGAGAACTTAACTGAGAGGTCTACACGGCAGTACAGACCAATGCAAAGAGGCTGCAATAGCAAGTTAGGAAGTGGTTGAGTAGTAGAACATGGGAAGATACTTATCTTGTATAGATAACTATAACTTTATGAACTTTCAAGATTGCATTTTAGGAAAGAGGTTTATTTAATAAAAAGAGTCCTTTTAATGTTAGAATTACTGTTTTTTAAGGGGACACAAATATAGTACATGTTCTGCCTGCTCTCTCCCTTTGAATTTGGATTTGGCCTCATGCAGAGGCTCAGGACCAGTGGTCTCCTGAGACTGGAAAGAGAAATTTGCACTGGGCTTTAAGCAAGGCTCTAAATACTCGCCGCCGTTCCGACAAGCAGCACCTGAAACGGAAGGCCAGCGCTCTGGACCGCCCGAAAAACCATACAGCCTTTCCAGACCCTTCGCAGGCAGCAAAACCCAGTCATGCAAGGGAGAAACCCCTGCTGGAGAAAGCCAAAAAAAAAAAAGGAAATGCTTCTTAAAAGGGACAGTTTACACTTTTCTCCCTCCCCAGCTGGAATATCTCAGCCCTTTGCAGGGTAAGGAAATGGTGCTCCTTTTGCAAGGGTTATGTTCATGCAGCCAATACTCCCACTCTTCTCTTTGGAGCAAAGGAATTAATTTATTACTCAGGGTCTTTTTTTTTCCCTTTCTTTAGGGAAGGAGAACATTACATTTAAATCTTGATCTAAACTACAGCTATTTGCCATTTATCACAGGTTCCACCCAAACCTCTCGCAAATTGGAAACCCATCGAGATCTCTCGGCTGCGAAGGGTGGTTACGCTCCCGGTTGAAGAGGGAAACCCCTGGCTGCTGAAATGCCTTTGCAAGGGCTCCTGGAGGAGGATTTAAATCATTATTATTGCACAGAAAGAAAGTCTGGCCCATAATGTATAGGTATCCAGCCTCTGTAAGCCCCTCAAAATTAAAAAGACCATGTAGG
Organism: Crypturellus tataupa; assembly: GCA_034781795.1. Taxonomy (NCBI): domain Eukaryota; kingdom Metazoa; phylum Chordata; class Aves; order Tinamiformes; family Tinamidae; genus Crypturellus; species Crypturellus tataupa. Next base: position 317,212 of record JAWLRI010000460.1, on the reverse strand, counting down.
GAGTTCATAAAGACCCTGACAACCCCCTGGAAGGTTCAGTCAGCCCTCAAATCAGGAGATGAGCACATGAATCAGGGCTGCCCGCAGGACCCCGGGGCCCCTGGTGACACGTTGGAAGCTTTAAAAGCAGCTCCCTGCTGTCCCCAAGCACGCGGCTAAAGGGCTGACCTTGGACATCTCGGAATTTAAGGCTCCGGGTAGTTCTCCCGATGGAGGAAAAAATCAGGATGCTGCTTTACCTCGTCTCTGCATTACAAAGATGATCTCATTTGCAAGGCACTCTGATCATTTTCTCCAGGGAAAAATGCTGTATGAAAGCGCCCGCGGAAAATAACGCCACGTTAAAGGCAGGTACTTAAAAACAGCTCAGATGATGAGGTCAAGGTGACGGATAAGGAGCAATCGCCCAGCAAATGAAGGAGGAGTTTGGGGTGAAACAGCGTGTAATCATGTAATTAAAATTGCCATCATATCTAGATATGAGTTAAGGAATTGAATTAAGGTATCATTAGGTATCTCTCCTGCTTACTCCTTTCCTCCTTCCAAACATACCCTCCTTTCTGAAGGCAATGAGGTCAAGTATCTATCAAAATGTTCCTCCTCGTCCTGCTCAATTTATCTTCCTTTCCTTATTCAAAATTCAATTTTATGCTCCCTAAGTATCGAGCCTTAATCTCAGGCAGCAAAATTATCTTTATAAAAAAATGAATTAAAGCCCAAATGACCCCATAAGCCACCTGAAGTCTATCCCTTTTGCGATTAAAAGGCTGCCTTGCTCCACATAACCTTGGTCTGCACAAGCAATTCTCCACGTTACCCACAGCCAGCGATGGGAATACAGATCACCTCCCAACTTGCAGCATCAATGCACGATCCCTGCTTTTTCCTAGGAAGCTCCAAGGAGGGAACATTCCACTTTATTAATATTAGAAAGCTCAAGTGGGACACCTACTTGGGCACCAGATGGATTTTTTGGTGCTAATTTCCTCTGTGGCTTTTAAGGTCACAAAGAGGTAGGACAAAGTAAAAGCATTTAGTGTCATTTCCTTCTTTACTTACTAATGTCGAGTGAATTTTCCACTGCTTTCCAGTTTCTTGTCTTCATAAAAAGCTTTTGAGGAAATTTTATGAGTTGTATCATCTGTCTTCAATAAAACCAGTGACTACAGTTTATCCTACCTAGTTCTGCAACCCCAACAATTCAATGTTTGCATAAATAATCTTCCCACAACTCTCATATCTTCAAAGCCGGAATGCTTCCCTGGACCCTTTTTTACAAGATTTGGCCAGAAAAAACGCCTGTCTTGTTGCGTAATAAAAATAATTCTATGGCCTCAAGCGGAAAATATCCTTTTGACAGAGATAGAACCCACTGCAGTCTAATGAAACTGCAGAAATTTTAGTCTGAGTCTCCAAAAATGCCATGAAAACAGAAGGACAGAGATATGTGCACAGGTTTTGATCAAAGATGTTCCCCTTTATAAAGGCCTATGTTAAAAGTTACCCTGGGGGCTCTATTAAGCAGGCCAAATTCAAATATTTGGAAATAAACCCTTTAGGCCAAGGATCAAGAAGGAATTCCGGATTATTTCTTAAAGGAGTGGGGAGAAGGGTAAGCGTACACTGTCCCTTTTACATGAAAAGTGCAGGTCATGAGGTCTGAAGCACAAACCAGTGAAAAAGCACATGCTGGCTGCTTTGTACCTGCCAGAAATCCTGGTGGAAGGGGAGAGGGTTAGAAAAGGGAAGAAAACGAGGGATGTGGTTACACCAAAAAAAACACAGTGCACAGTTAAAATAGAGGCGCGAGTTTACAGGTATTAGTAGCTGCAGGAAATGCTTCCCGGATACCTGCGGACAAGAATAAAAGAGCACACAGAGCAACCAGAGCATTTCTGAAGGGTCTACCACACCAGCCCTGCAAAAACGAGCAACAGGATTAGTAGGACAAGAAGGAAACAGCGAGTTTGTCAAAAACTAAATGTCACCAACTCCAGGTACTGAGGGTAAGGAAGGGTGAAGGACTTTCTATACCACCCGCAGTAGAAAAGAATGAGGAACACAAATAGCACGACAGTGGCGACAGGTAGCCACTCTTTCCAAAACAGATAGAGGAGTTTGGCTTCTTTGGGCACCTCTCTGGGTCCTGGTGGGGAACTTGGCCATTACCCAAACAACAGTTAATTCCCCCACCTGAAAACACATTGCAGTCACTTTGTATTTAAGCTCCAACACTGCTTAAGTCTGGAAATATATAGGGAAGACTGAGTTCCTCCACATCTTTAAATGCTACGTGTGCCAAGCAAACTTAAAACTGCTGCTCAAAGTAGTTTGGAGGGACAAGTTGGCCTGGAAAGCAGGCAGAAAGACAAGTAGATAAACCCCAAATCACAGACCAGGAACACAGGTAAAACAAGAAGAGAACCATGTGTCAGCCCAAGAACACAGATTTTGGGTTTATCTGCAATAAACTGCATCTCTGCTCGTTTCCACCAAGATACCTGTGGTGACTTGAGAAGGAAAGAACGCAAGGTTGTTATCTAAATAAGATGCCTCCTGCTTATTATGGAAAAAAACTACCTGCACTAAGGAAGCTCAGAAGGAATTTGAAAGCAGGAAATCCCAAATTAGACAGTGACACGCTATAGAGATTATGGGACAGGATATATGATGTCCCAAGTTATCTCTGAGCCAACAGCTCACACCATTTATCCAAAGGCTCTTAACGTGGGAGCTGGCGGGACAGCCGATGGGTAAATTTACTGGACTCCTATTTTCCTTGTGTCTAAGCTACAGAAAGCACCGAGTATCCTTCTTGATTAACAAGCGCAATAAGTCAGCGGCACCTGCACTTTACGCTGTAGTTTATCGACTTGCAATGGTTTGTTACCTTTAAGAGACCATTTAAACATCATGGAAAAGGATGCGACTTTTCACTGCGCCCTAAGGATGGTCCCTCCACCTCCTGTCCTCTCCGTGGGGATCCTGCAGGCTCCTGGACTCTAAATTTCTCTAAGCTAAAGGTAGGGCTCTAATTGCAGGGCTTATACAGCATTTATATCCCCCTCCAGCAACTCCACAAGTTACCACTAAGGAGCAGGAGGAAGAGGAAGAGGGAGGAAGGAGGCATCATATCCTCACTGTAACGTTCAATCCCATACACAGCAAGGTGGAAATCCCACGCAACGCCGACACGACGCATCGCTCCAAGCCACCCAGCAAGGGCGGACAAGGCAATCAGGCACTCAACTGGGTGTTTTTATTTATTTTTTTAATAAAAAATTCACAAGAGCAGCTCATACACCTGCAATGCAGGGCCCTTTTCACCCCTGAACATACGTGCTCAAAGCGACACCGCTACTTTAAGCTCCGTCCTATAATAGGTAATTAAAGCGCAACTGATTGCACAGCTGGTTCTAGGGTTTGTACTGAATCACTCCTAATTATTTACACACTTCCATAAGTGGAAACATCTGCCTGCAACTAAAAATCTTCTGCTGTTTAGCCAGTCTCTAGCTCGTGTTGAGATGAGAGAATTTTCCAACTAAGACCCCAAAGAAGCAATAAAATGAGCACCAATTGCTATCAGAGAGCTGGGCCAACTCTCATCATCTTTCTTTACCAAGGGACTGCCAAGGGTAACACATTTTGTGTTTTCTTCAGATTATCCTCTCACCTGGATGTTACCACTACGCTGATATGCAGTTTGATTTAGTCTCAAGATGTTTTTAAGCAGACAACCAAACACGAATCTCTTCATTCGAAACAAAAATCAACTTCTTCAAGGGTTTTTGGACCATGAAAGTGAGGTCCCAGGAGATCACTGTAATAAAAAGCAGCACGTTGCACTACCCAGAACCTGCTGCCTCAGGCTCAGCTCACAGACATCCAGGTGCAGGACACCGAGGCATGAAAGAAGGGAAAGTCAAGTTCAGCAAACTGTTGGAAATGGATTTTATCCCCTATGATGGGAGCCGGATGCAGGAGCAGAGAAACTACTGGCTACAACAGCGTGGGATTCCACATTTCTTCCCTAGAAAACAAGATCTTGTTTGTGTAGAGCCTAAGGACCCAAGGAGATGGCTTGACAAGATGACGTGATGAAAGTGGGCTGAAGGAAAATAGGCTGTCATGAAGCACAAGGAGAAACACTTGGCATTTTGTAAAGAATCCATCTACTCTTTGTTTTCCAATCATCCAAAGCAGGCGCTGGGGGTGGGGAGACAAGCGCTCACAACATGTTTCAGAGCTCTGCGCATCAAAAACAACTGCCAAAACGCTACCTTCCAACTGCCTGCTTGCCAAGCAGAGCCTTGCTCTGCTGCCTGGGTAACCAGAGCATTCAGCACCGGCGATGACAGGGACCTTGTTTATTTGATCACCCCTTTACCTTTTCCTCCCAAATACGGGACAAGATTTGTGTTAAGGGTAGGATGCTGTGCAGGCAGATCTAGTTATCCGAGGCTGCTCCACACGAGGCCTGTGCAAACACTCCAAAATGTTACACATCACCACAGAAAAGACCTAGGGCTCAAGAGGGAGAAAGAAGGAAAGGCATTTGAAGGAAGGGAAATAAAGACTTGGGAAGCAAATTAAGTTATAACAGTGTCTCCTTCCTTCGGAAATCAGGAAACAGTTCTGGAAGGGAAAAAGATCAAGTTTCCTCCTAAAA
>JAWLRI010000460.1:280844-307336 GCA_034781795.1 Crypturellus tataupa | reverse complement strand
TCGCACAAAATCCTGCGGCGTCATGAAAACCTCCGACTCGCCGTGCTCGTTTATTACTTTCAAAGTTGCAAAGTATCGGAAGATTTTGTCTGGCGTGGAGTAGGCTCTGATCCTGTTCTCATATTCCATCACCTGGAAATAAAATTTAACCAGGGTTGGAGAGCTAGTTTCTCGCCCCCAACATCTAACTTGGCAGCTATAGCCCCTGCAAAGATTTTTCCTATATTACAACCACGTTGTGTATGAAACAGCAGCAAAATGCTCACAAGCAGCAATGCTGGAAGCATCAGGAGTCCCAATTATCCTGTAAAATTGGAAGTCTTGGCTCCTGATGTCATGGGATCAAGAATACACACCGGGATCCTCCATGATGGAGGGAGAAAAAAAAAGGAGGGGAAAAGGGATAAAAGACCCTAAAGACCCTTTTAAACATGAATCCTAAAAAGGTATCAGTATTAAGGGGTATCAATCTAAAGAACCCCAACATTCTTGAACCAAATTCAGTGCTGAAGGGTCTGGGTCATGATTAGTAAGTGATTTAAAAAGAAAGGGAGCTATCTTGGCAAGCTGGGAATGAACTTAACATTTGCGTTGAAGCTTGGAAAAAATTACTTAAAGCTCCAGCTGGTCACTCAGTCCCATCTAGCCTCACTTTTTCCTCTTTTCTATCACATTTTTGCAAAATTCTGCCAGTGTTTTCTACTCGGCCCTCCTCTTCACACCAATCTGCCATTTGCTGACTCTGCCAGCAGAGATTATTTTGTACCTCGCACTATTTCCCCCAAACAGACAGCTGGAGCTCATTACGGAGTGGCAAGCTTTCAAAAACAAAAATCAATACAAGGCCACAAAGAGGAGGGGAAAAAAAGGTAGAGAATTAGACCCACACTTCACTGGGTATTAGAGCAGAAGTCTTTCCTCATTAACTTTTATTTCTACATAATCACACATGAGGTTCAATATTCCGTGATGCCCTGAAAACCTCCAGCCGTGCTGGCCAAGAGGTACCTTAAGGAAGAAATACAACTTTCTGCTGGGAGAGGAGCAACAGGATCACAGAGGCTGCCAAGGCACCTGTAGATCATTTGGTCTCATCTCAGCCTTGCCCTCCAACTTGAGCAGTTTTTCCACCTTAACCCCAGCCCGTGGTTTTGTAGGAAATTCAGGAGCAGCTTCAGGCTTCCCTACCCTCGTTGGGGGAAGAAGAAAAGCCTTTGCAAAGGGAAGGTTTCGGAGTGTGGCAGGTGGAGAACTGTATTGCCTCTTGCTTCGGGCCACAGTGCAGGAAATGAAGCGTTTCTAACCACCAGCTTAATTTGACATAACACTTGCCACGTTTGGCACAAACGGAGCTAAACCAGCCTAGCAACTCGGTGAAGGAAATAAAGTCGCTGAACTCGTGCAGGTAGAAGGGCTGGGTGTTGCCTCATCTGTGTTTGGGAGTCCAAAGTCCACAGGGTGAATCAGCAACAAGTCTTGGGCATCACAAAGAAGAGCTGCCCTTTGCTCAAGCCCGGCTGCTGAAGAGGAAACAGGCAGTGAATCTGCATGCCCTGATCTCACCGTATGGATACAAGGCTCTTCCCAACGCAGAAACGAGGAGTCATTTGCTTAATTTGGTGGGAAAGCGGGTGTCCACACAGCTGCATTCCCCCAATAACCAGTCCTTTTCCCAGTGGAGACCAGGCAAATCCTCACCCAGCTGCAGCTCAGTGTAATCTCGGTATCTGAGAATGATATTATTCTACCAAGAGGTGAAAAAGCCACTTTGGACATGTATTAACGCAAGCATGCACTGGAGAGGACACACCAGCAGGTAATCCCTATTGCTCTACACGCCTGAAGCTACAGTTGAGATAGCGATGACTGTGCTAAGCCTCAGGATTTTGTTCTCCTTTTAACCTATGCGTGAAATTAGGCCCTAAACTAACATCTCAATCCACTCGCAGCAGCAGCACAGGCCCTCCAGCACGCTGGCTTCACTGCACACCCCAGGTACGCTCGCAGGGCGGGTGAATTAGCATTCCTTTGCATTAAGTTTCCTACCGCACAGAGATGAAGTCTGGGCACAATTAGCCCTTAAAACACAGCGTACCTGCCAGGACCTAACGACCCTCGCAAATGGGTCTCGTTAAGGCAGTCCAGGCTCCTCTTAGCAAATTAATTGACACAGCAGCCTGAGCACAGCACACACTGCCATAATTAACTGTCAAGCTAAAAAAAACAACCTGTTTCCCCTATGCAGGCAGGACCTATATATCATACACATGACAAGGGAGCACATGCTCTCACACCAGCCATACATGGTGCCAACAGCATCAGCCCTGAACAATTTCTCTCCAGCTTCCTCTCTACTGAGTCACTCCCCGAAATAACAGCGAGAAGTCATATTTATTATCCACCACTCATCAGGAGATGCATTAAAACCAACCCTGAGATAACAAACAAGTGGCAGAATTAAGCTTAACCGAAAGCCTTCTTCCTCGAGGAAAACCCCACAGGCTTTGCAGTGAGTTACAGGCAGTTGGATAGGGTGGTTGGGGCTTGGATGTGTAGAAGTGCTGGGAATTCCCTGGCTGCTACGGATGGCTGACAAGGCAAACACCTGGCTGAGGAGCCCGCGCCTTCCACTGGCGTCACCCACACACATCTCGGGTGACTCACAGGGTGACAGGGCCATTAAGCACCAAGCCCACAAGGGAGCTGCCCAAGCACAACACCAAGGCCAGCACCACAGATGCTCCTGGTCACCACTTGCATTAAGTGAAGCAAAAGCAGCACAGGATTCGAGGCAATAAGGAAGGAAAAAGAGGCTCCTAGCACCCAAGAGAGAAGTCCTCACTTGCAAACAAGCCAGAAGCAAGCAGCTAAGTTGGACAAAAATGAGTCTGCTTAGTGGTTCTATTAACAAATGTTCCTTTACTTAAAAAGCCTAGACGTATGCCTGAAGGTGCATTGTGTCACCCTCCCTCCACCTGCCAATACCGAAAGAATTTGGTTTTTCTTGAGTGGTACTGGCAAGGGTTGAGATTCTGCTGATGCTGTCACTGTACGTAACACCCACTCGCCAAGAAAATTAAGAGAAAGGAAAAATGTAGAGGCCTTGAACAACACTGAGCATCTCAGCCTAGGAGCTTTCAATTTATTGAACTGGCACCAGAGCGTCACAGCAGGGCAAGTTCATGGTGCCAAATACCACAAGACACTGGAAATTCTGGCAAACTCTTATCTAATCCTGACCAGAACATGATTCAGCAGCTTCAAACAAACCCTCTCCTTAGGTTTTTATGCTAAGTTATTAAAACAGTCTATATGACCATCCACAATTTAACACCTAATGAGATGCAGCCTCTAGGATATAGGCTTAATTATCAAGAGTAAATCAAATAGAATGGGAATTGTGAGGGATACAGACTTCCACTCTCCTCTTCGGCACTGCAAAGATACTGAAACAGGCCAATAAAACCAACATCCAGATAAGGTTTTTTTGTGTGCCATCTGTCAACTCTCAACTACAGGTCTCTTCAGAGGGAATCGCACATCTTGTAATAACAGTGGTTCCCTCAAGTACCAAACTAGTCAGATAACTCTGAAGAGCTCAAAGCTCCTGGGATTCTGCAGCACTGAAGGCGAGTCACAAGCTGACAATATAAACGATTAGTCAAGCTTTCCTCCTCTGAAATTCTGTCTGATACAAAAATTAAGTAGACAAACTTAGAGAGAAACACGGTCTATCAGGATGAGGGAGAAAAAAAAGTTGCATTCCAACAACTAATTTACATGGAATTAAGGGAAATAAAATTAAAAATACTTTTCCTACCACCCTTCCTTCCACAGGAGGAAGCTAAGGAAGTAGGTTCCTAAAACTACAAGGTTTCTTTAGAGAATATAAGACCAAAGCCAGCCCTGGGATACGTGCTCACATAAGGTTCTGTGCAAATATTCTCCTTTTTGCTGCAGTGGCCTTGATGCTGTATGTAACAGGGCAGGGATTCCTACCTTGCGGTCCCTGAAGCCCGAGCGCTTCTTCTTCTTGCCTTCTGGCTGAGCCTCCTCGTCGCCTGAGGCTACAGCCTTCCTGCTGCTCTCCTCTTCCTCGTGCTTCACCTTCTCACTTGCCCCTGCCCTCGGACTGTGTTTTACAGATGAGTCTTCCGCATAGGCCCTGCAACCGGCAAAAGGAAAGGGTCAGATTAGGAGATTTAACAGCTCTGGCTATAGGGATGCTAAAGTTCATCCATATAGAGCGCCACAGGAGGCTGTCCATGAACGAGGCGATTGCTATAGCTCAGCATGAAGGCCCACAAAGCAAAAAAAAATAATAAAATAAAAAAAATCAGAGATCTCCAAGGAATATTGCGTGCTTTCCTGTTTAAGCTTTAAATCCTAACATCCCCCAGTAAAAATAGGATACTGCAAAAAACACACTTTGCTGCCACAGCGGGCAGGATTCAGATAGAAAAGTAGCCCCCCCCCAGCACAACTGATTTACTTTTTGTCTCCAACAGGTGACAGGCTGAATTTTATTCCTCACCCAGCAGCCTGTAGGATTTGTTCATCCTCAAGCTACAAATATCATTCTGGGGAGGGCAAAGGGCTCCTTCTTCTCCCCATTCACAGATACAATATCCTCAGCACATCAACAGTAATGGCTGGAGGAAACTGTGCTTTAAAATAGAAATTGAAAGGTCTGGCAAACCAGCCTGTCTGAAATTTAGGCTACTTTGCATTCCTGGTGAATTTTGGGGGCTAATCACAGCAAGCACATTTGGGGAGTGCACATTTGCCATGCGTCTTCTGATTAAGTTTCATATTTTGATATTCTCAGCAGGGCACAACTATTTATAAGTGTTACCTTCTTCCTAAAAGATTACATTAGGGAAGAAGAAAAAGACAAATAAGATTGAAGCAAGCTTTAAGCAAAAGAATATTCATATTTCACTCCATCGGTCAGCTGGAAACAGAGCCCCTGTGTATAAAGCTAATAAAGAATCTGGGTCTGTCTTCCCTGCAACACAAGCTCCGCAGCAATCCTGGCACGTCATATTCCAAGAAGAATACGAGGGCAGGACTCCTTTGGTTATTTTTAAATGCTACCAAAATAAGAATATAAGTCATTCCTCCCCAGCACCCAATAACTCACTAACAATTGCAGCCCTGGATGCATTTGGAAGGGCTAATGAACTCAGATCCTTCCCCAGACTGACAGGAAGGAAAAACAAGACTATCCAGAACAAACGCCTGCAGTGGAGGCTTAAGAGCAGAATGAATCATGATGCAATACTATTAATTTATGAAAAAGCAAAGTTTTTTTTCATACAAACATGGAGTCCAATGTGCCCTTATGGGGAAAGGCCCTTTCATCAGCACTGGAACGTGCTCCTAACGTTGTGCTGAGCTACAAGAGCAGCCAAAACCGCAGCAGGTCGCTGCCAGCCGAGACAGTGACACTAGTGCTGACGAGGGGAGTCCCTCTGCAGGCAGGAAATCGCTCCTGAGGATCCCTATGAGAACCTTTTAAGAGAAGGTCACCAAGATGCAGTTCAAAATCGATTGCTTATCTACACAGCCAAGCTACACCGTCCAAAACGGGTCAGCATCTCTGCAGCAGGGAGATTTGCTGCTGTGACACTTGCCTGTAGCCATGTGAAGGAGCCTGGCAAGGCAGGTTTCAAAAGCAGCTGGAATAAGCACTCTGCTCCAGAAATCCCTGTCCTGCTGTATTGCCTGGATGGGTTTCTGTTGCAAACTTTCTGGAGAGATCCAAACACTGCTTGAAGGTCACTTGAAATTCCAAGCTTTCCTACTGAAAAAGGAGGGTCTGGTAGATCTTAGCATCCATAAAAACAAGCAGCCTCCAGGGACGGGGGGGACTCACGGCAGGAGTTCTCTTGTCTCCTCCCCAGCTCCACCACATTCAGCAATTCATTTAATTAGTTCAATTAGACACTGACCAAAACCAATGAGGATCCACAGCCCATGTTTTCAGGAAGCCATCCCTCACAGAGCTTAGTATTGGGCTGCCTCCATCATCTTTCACAGTATGACATGGACTTAAATCAACAGAACCGACCTGTGACAAACACCAACAGCAGCACACGTACTCATCCAGAGATGAGGATGATCAATTAGTTGAAGAAATAACTCAATCTGAGCCACAACCTAAAGCAGGTCAAGAAACATCATGACACAGAACATCTGGAGTTGTTTTTCATAAGCAGTTGCACTGTGTGCGAAGTCATCTACGCCTTATCTTACAGTCTGTTAGACAAGTTAATTAAGATTGCAGCAATATCTGTAATGTGCAGAATGTATTTGCTAAGATTTGACCATGAGCTTTAGAAAAAAAGGACTCCAGTGTGGCCAAGAGTCAAGTGTGACCTCCTGACTTCCATGACACTCCTTGTCAGACTCCAAGGTGTCCTTAGCCAAGCTCCCCTCCTCCCTGGTACATGGGACACTTGCCTGAATGCAGGAACCTACGTGTTTTCCTTGGCTCATGGACTTTTCCTGCTCCCACATCCTCATGCATCACTGTTACTCTTCAAGCCCACAAACTTCCTGGGATTTCAGTATTTTCCAACCTCTGTTCAGCCTCAGCAGAACGACTCAGTTTGCAGCGTAAAGAATCTCCCATTCACAACTAGGAACCCACTTACTGCAGAGATAAACAAGTCATTTCTATAGAGATATGTGGCAAAGCCTAGAGCTTCCCACTGCAGAAAATTCCAACAACACAGCTGAAAAATGTGCTCAAAAAATCATCACCAAGAGCTCACTGTAACAGAAAGTTTCAATCCAGTAAGACTTGACAGAATTCTGACCCATTCACACACTATCTTCATATTTTTTATTAAAAAAACTTGTCTTCCAAAGGATAGAGCGTGTCCAGAGCTCAAGCCCAACAGAGAAACCCACAACAGAAGATGCTGCAGTGCTGCCAGCATCACCTCGGTGTTGCAATGCATGGCAAGCTAATCATAAGCAAACAGCATATGCTCACATCCTAGTGAGAGCATTCAATTCAGTAGCTGAAGAGGGACAAAATGGGAAAAAAAGAAAAGAAAAAAAGAGAGAACTATGTTAAAACTGCTGTCAGACTACATCTCTCAGGTAAGTGGGGGCAAGACAAGAAGCAGAGGTGCTTATAAGGGAAGCAGGAGCATACGTGTGCCCACATACATGTGAAAACATTGTAATGTTACAGACAGGAAAGCGCTGCAATCAACTGCCTGGGAGGGTTATTCCATTCCTGCCATCTCCATCACTATAAAATTCCTAAAAATAGCAGGACAGCTGTCTGGCCAGACAGACCTTGACCCAAGCGAGCCGGCCTTGGCAGCAGCACCAGCTAGGGGACTTCTCGTGCTCCCTCCCAGCCTTCAGCAGCAGCACAAGGGCAGAGACACCCCGGCCAGGACATGAGCACCTGTGCTGCAACCTTCCTGAAGGGGACAGCTCGGAAAACTGTGAACCTGCAAGGCTTTGCTCTGTCCTCCCAGCTACCTAGGATTACATGGGATAAGAGAGATACCTCCCAGGCAGCTTGCAGGAAATAACTGCTTCGTGGAGGCCACCGAGCCTAGTGACACATGCTGCAGGCATCCTGCTGACGCCACCCTAACGCCCTCGTCAACCATCCGTCTCCATTACTGTTAATTTCTTAAGCCAGAAAATGCTGCTTACATCTCCCCATAGGGCTCACGTTGGGTGAGCTGGAAGGCAGCAGCTGCAGCTCTGCCTCTAGGCTGCATAGAAGCAGTGCTAGCTCAGATGCATCTGTCATGCATAAAAAAGGGAAGGGAAAACTGCAAGTATTCCCCCCAAAATTAATAGCAAAATAGTGCACAAAGTGGGTAAGGGGCACAAAAAAAGAAAAAAAAAAAAATCAAGCATGATGTTATAGTTACCTATCATATTGAAAGTTGCTCTCTAACACATTAAGTGCTTATTTGGAAGTTGGTTCTCTCAAAAGACAGCACAGTGTGTCCTACAGCAACACTAGAGATGTGAATTTTTCCATCCTGTAGCTCTGGGAAAGTTTCTTTGGAAGTCTGAGGTTCAGTTTTATTAAAAGTTGTCCAAGACTGTAGGGAAAAATCATTCATTATTGAATATTTGTTGATATTGTGTAAGCCTTAACTCAGTGTTATTAATATTTGAGAATAGAGCAATCAGTATCATCGTAGACCCGTTACATGGCCCGAGACTGGTATCTGACTAAGCAAACAAGATCTAGGCACTTTAATTAAAGAGGGTAAAGAATTTGGTGACAGTCAACAAGAGCTTGCAGAAAATGAGTCTTGTCAAGCTAAATTGATGCCACTTCTTGATGAGACTACCCGCGTTGTTGATAATGGCAATAGCATTGGTGTAATGAACATAAATTCCCATATGGTGTTTCACTTGCTACTATAAAATGACATTGTGATTAATAAACTATAGCCATAAAAAGAAAACCAACACGACACATTCAATGGATTAAAAAGATGGGTAATAATATGCTTCAAAACACACGCATTTGATTATCAACGAGTGGCTGAGCTTCTCCCAAGCTCCAACAAGTTCCTGGCCTTAGGCCGCCCCCCCCTCTATTTTTTTTTTTTTTTATTAATGACCCAGAGGAGAAAGTCACTGGGTCCCTTTGGATCTATCAATAAAGCTTCAGAGATGATTCTAGCGAGCTAAGATGGGCACAAGTGAGCAAAGCCAACCCAACACGGCCAAACACCAAGGGGAAGAGCTAGGAACCCCCACCGCAGAGCACGGGTACGCGCCGGGCTGCCTTCCTCCTAGAAGTTGAGAGCTCTAAAAGCAGCTGGGTGTCTTTGCAGCTCATCAGCAAAACACAACTCCTGGTGATTCATCACAGGCCAGAGAACTAATGCAAACCTTATATATAAAAGCACAGGAATCTGACATCACATCAACGTTAAATTGCTTCTGGCTGGCACTGAGACAGCCCTCCTAGGCTACTGCATTAGGGTGCTTCAGGTTTTTAGCATCTTTTCTTCTCCAAATCCTACCCAAGAAGCAAATTAAATATTTAGTAGGGCAAGTTTGGGAGTCGGAGCTTACTCTTTACGGACTAACAAAGAGCGGGCCAAGGGGCAAATTGATCATAGTTCACATTCCAACCAGAAGAACAAGGTAGAGATCTCTAAGTAACAACAACACAAAGCAGCAGCTGAAAGCAGGCACCAGTCTTCACCGAGATGAGGTCAAGGTGCAGGGGGAGAGAGTTTTCCACATTGTGGTGCATTCGAGCAGTTTCACTAATATATTCCAGCCCAAACAATTTCTGAAAATCAAGATCAAGTGAGCTTCCCCATAAACAGGCAAGCACTGCTTCAAGCTGGGCTATTAGATAAGAAACAAACGTTAGTTCCAGGAAGTTATAGTCCACGTTATATCTTGCTTCACCTTCAGCAATCACCACCTCTGGCTAAAACACTATTAACTGACTGGGTGTGTTATAAACATCAAATACCAACTAAAGAAAACTCATAATTCACGCTGACCTATTTAAGTCCTCCTCTGCTCAACCAAGTTCCTCGAGAAGAATGATTTTTCTCTGCAAGGATAGAGAAATCAAGCCTCTGTATGAAGAGTTTATCCATCCAAAACAGTTTTCCATCCATTTTAACCTATACCTATGTATCTACGCACATGAACCTATAGTTCAAGCATTGCCAAAAGATTTGAGACCAACACCAGACTCCAGTTAGCTGACAGGGAAGACGTATGAATTCTTTGACATCTGTTCCCTTGACTAAACATCCCCTGTTATTCAACAAGCCATTAGGCAAAGACATGTTACAACATTAATCATTCCAGCGTCATCTTTTGCTTTACAAACCTACAGGCTCAGCCCTGCAAGGCAATGAAACTGGTGAACTCCTCGTGCGCACAGGGCACAGCACAAGTCTCCATGCCAGAGCCCTTCCCAAGGAGCGCTCGCCTGCCTGCGCTATTCAATTCATCTGCATTTCCCCTGGGGATGGTATGAGAACACAAGAGAGCAAGTCTAAAAGTAAGGTAAAGCAGTGCCAAGCGAGGACTAGCATTATGTAAAACAGTTACTCAGCAAGGAACTTGGAGCAAAACCTGGCAGAAGAAAAAGGCAGTTCTGCCTCAAGAAACCAAGTCTCTGACCAAAGACTTTTTTTAAAAAATTTTGTTAGGTTCTTACTGCTTTGGATACCTGCAGAAGCATGAAACCTTCAACTATTTTACAGAAAGAGTTGCGAGGAACAAGATGCCTTTAGGTTTCTTAATTCCCCTGAAACCTGGTCTAGAAGCAGACAAACGTGCGGGCTAAACACAAAACCAGCACAGAGCTCTCACCACCAAGTCAGAGTCAACTGAGCATCCTGGGGAGAGACACACCAGAAGACTTGATCCCAAAGGGGCAACACTTGGGGACTTCGTGGGCACTCTCCTTCCAAGCCCAGAGCTGATCAAAATCAGATGGTATTTGCAGTGTATTCATCACATACTTGACATCTTTCCTCATCAGCCAGGAAGTTATTCCCGTGCTCCACTCCCAGATAACTTCTTGGAAAGGTCTTGCTTTGCCCAGAGCTCCTGGAGGTCAGCCAGCAGGCTCATGGCCAGGCAGGCAAGGTGAGCTCAGGTTTTCAGTTGTTTGGTGTAAAGGGGAGGCAGAAGGCAATGACTTGGCCACCAGAGGGCACCAATATTGCTTAAAAAAACAGATTAAAAATCAATTTCAAGTGACATTAAAAACCTAGACTTCAAACACATTCTGGCTTATGAGATAGAGAATTTAAAGTTTAGCCCCCATAGGAGAAGCAAAGTCGTAGTGAGACAAGATGCCTCAGGAAGCAGTTCCTGGCACCTGCATCAGCCTCCAAGGCAAATCAGATCTGGGATTTGCACAAGGCAACGTTTAAATAAGACCCGGTGAGCACACACACACACTAATCAAATTCCATGACTCTAGAGGTTTAGGGAAACACCCGTGCTCTAGACTTTGCGGTTCACTTAAGGCGACTCCCCTGCAGAGCAGTTCAGATGTTTTCCTAATTGACTCAAATTTGGCTTTGGCTCCTTCGCTGGCATCAGCTTCTTTCCTTCCCCTGCTGTTCATGGGTAAAAATAATACGGAGCCAAAAGCCACCAGAAAGGACACAGTGCTCTATGAAGACACCACTCATAGATCTATGTGTCTCCAGGCCTTGGAAGAAAATCCTTGGCACAGCAACCTCATGCACAGTCCCTTAACCGTCGTCTCTCCATCCCCTGACAAAGGGAATTAAAAACAGCTCAAAATAAAAATAATGCTGCAGGGAAAACATCTACATTTTTCACCTTTTATTTCCTCTATCAGGTCAAGTAGTACTCGATACATCTATAGCTATCAAACAGACTTCTCCCTTCTTGAAGAATTTATGTCGTTTTCTTTATTTCACTAGAACAAAATTAAAAGTGTCTCCATTTCAGCTGGCATAAAGTATTTCCATCAATCTCATCATTAAAAATGCATTCTAAGCAAATTACTCTAAAGCCCCCAAGACTATGATGGAAAAAGCAATACATTCTTAAACACAGTTAGCTAAGGGCTGAGCTAGGTTTCAAAATTAATTCCAGTGGCTCTGAGAGAAAGAAACCATGTGGAGGGAAGACAAAAAGCAGAAGCTCTTTGTGTCAGCAGAGGGAGGAAGATTAGAAAGGAACAGTTTCCTCCAGAGAATCTTTTGGGAAAGCAAGCAGAGATGAAGGTAGGCCCAAGGAAAAAAAGAGGAAAGGAAAAAAGGTAAAAATGAATTAAAAATTCAGATTATTTCAGCAGAAAGGAGATGACTCAACCCATTACTTGAGCCCAGGCTAGGTCATCCACACTGGGGGACCTCCGAGCTGACCATAACTCATCTTCATTCTTGTCTCTTCATTGAGTCTATTCTACATTAAGTGATTTTTTAGGAAGCAGGGGCCATATGCACCAGCTTCCAGCACAGAAAATGAGCATCTGCCTAGCTCCACACAGGAAGGGAAACACCTAGAGAGTGCAAGTCTGCTCACACATTTACTTCACTCAATACTGGCTTGATTTAGTGACAAGTTTCAGGATAAAAATGCTAATTTAAGGTCTTCCAGGTGTTCACTACCCACAGATTCTACCAGACAGGATGGTTCATGAGGGAAAGAAAATATTCTTTGGTCATTTAGCAATGCACCAAATCAGGGCCTGAAATTACAAACACAGAACACAAGGTTCACAAGATTATCAGTAATGAATTTTTTTTTAATAATAAGCATGCAACAAACTGTAAGGTTCAGTAGTTCTCATATATTAACACCTCATTTAGATTAAGCAATGATCGCACCAAGATTTATTTCAATTAATTAGTCAATTCAGTTTATTATATTAATGCCCAGATATTTAATCGCTTCTGTTGCCGAATGAAAATCCCCAGAGTGTAAGTTATGGCTTCAAAGTTGTGAATTCATTAGTTTGAGCTCAGTTATTTGCATTAGCGAAGTACAGTTTGTCACAGCAGAACAGAGCAACATTAGCTACTTGTGTATAATTGTTTTAAATATATAAAGCACATAGCCATAGCTCACAGAGGAAGCCCAGCACGTACTGCGAGGAACTCCTGTACAGAAATAGATTAAATGCGAAGATCCCATCAACAGTTCCACTTTTAGGAGGTCAGAGGAGAAACCTTTGCTCCCCTCTGCTCTACTACCACAGTTTTTAAAGAATCCTTTTAAACCCTTGACTGGCCCCTGTACCCTAACGCAGGCTTTCTGACCCCAGCTCTTGCTTCTGGTGGTCCTCAAAGTGTTTCCTGGGGAATAAATCTGGAATATGCTCTTTTCAGGTTCTCTTTGAGAGCCAAAGCTACCACCTGAGGACGTCCTGTCTTTCCTCATGCTATTAAATGGAAGGAGTAACTTCACAAAGGCTAAGTTCACATAATCACTGCATTAATTCCCTTTTCCGAGGCGTTTGGTTCTAAGAACTACAAATCCAGGTGGGTGAAAACTGGGAAAAAAAGTGCTTTTTTTTTTTTTCAATCTTCTTTTCTTCATAAGTGAGAAGCAGCGCTTCCCCTGTGCTGATTGACAAGAATTAGCGTATTTGCACAAATAATCCCTCTAATAGGGCATCCTTTCCTACTTACCTTGCTTTCTGCTAACCCTTGATGCATAAGGGTTTCAAACACTCCCCAATTTGTCCTATTACATCTTTAATGCCATAACTTTAAGGAAAAAGAATTATAGGGGGAAAAAAAAAGGGAAAAAAGGGAGACTTCATACAGAAGTACATAGTTCCTCATTTAGAGGGCAACAAAGAGCCTCAGCTTCAGTAAGAGACTACACAAGGTTAAGGAGATTTCAGCAGCCACACATTGTTCTGAGCATCACCCACCACCAAAGGGAAGGGAACTTTTTGTATCCTTGAGAGATACCTAAGCAACACAGAACCCCTCAGGAGACTAAATGTGCAGCACAGCAAGGCTTCATGTAACAACCAAAGCACATTTCCTTAATGAATGGGAGACAAGCGCTGTATGGCATCTGTACAGTAACTGCACTAATAGGCCTCTTTACATAAAGATCCTCCTAAAAAACCTGGCTCCCATTTAATAAATCAAAATCACTGACTCCAAAGGGTAAATACAGACATTAAGTGGATGCATTTTCTGTGACACTGCGCTTTTTTCGATCCCCAAACCCTTGTCCGATGTGTTAGATAAAGTCATCTACCTTTCTAATTCACCATATGCAGCACTGCTTGCTGCAAAATGACTGAATGCCAGGATGTCATTGCAAATATTCAGCATTCACCTGGGCTTCTTTTAAACTCCCCTAATCACCTAGTTTATAGGAAAAGTGAAAGAAAATTTGCAGTTCCTCATGTCTCATTTAGCTAGAAGGCCGTTTTTAAAATCTGTTCAGAATTTCTACAAGTGCCAATAGGAAGCATTTTCTGCACCAAGCATCAGTTTTGCTCCTTCTCTTTAACAGCTGCAAGTCAAGCAGTTCAATGACTATCATAAGCCTAAATGTACTTTTTCCCCCCCTCCCTACTGTTATGTACATGGCAGATTACTTCACAGCCAATATAAGGGACATCTCCAAGGTTTTACAATCCTACTTAGCATTAAAAGACTGTGCAAGAAAAAAAAATTGCTCAAATCAGTCTCTGCAGATTAATTAGAGCTCAGGAGATCACAGATACCCCACAGCGAAGGTGCTGCTTATCTCCTTTACTTGATTTTATCTGCACTCTCAGCTGAGCAAGGTCAAACCTGGTGACAACAGTGAGGAGCCTCTAAGGACCAGCCAAGTCCTTGGCAAGAAGAGGAGCCAAGAAGAGTCTCCCTTTCCGCACTATTGACCTAGCGCTCAGCATCCCATTAGCAGCTCTCCCGTGCAGGAAGCACTTGCCTTCTGATAAAATAAACCTTCTGATAAAGCTAACAACTAAGTCTGGCTATTTTTAAAACCTCAGGTGAATCTTCTGCAAGAGGGAGAGATTAACCCGGGCGTCTTCGGGAGGGCTTTGCCAAGGACATTATGTTCTACCGACTTGACCATCCTTTAGCCACACAGCAGCTTAGCAGTGAGCAAACGAGAAACCCTAAATCTGCTCACAGAATTCACCTTGGCTCTGGGGAGGAGGCAGATGTTCCCTCTGATCTGGAAGTGAGCCAGCAAGAAGCCACCTCCAAAGCATCAGGAAGGAAACAAAACACATTTTTCAGAGATGTCTTCACCTTCAGACACTCTAATTGCAGCCCTGGGCTCAAGAGCTGCTGCTGGTGTCGTGCAGCTCTCCTGTTTCAAGGCAAGTGAAAGGATTCCTTGATTTATTACAAACATGGCATAGCCCCGGCATTCAGCGAGGGTTTTTAAGGCAAATGCAGGTATGGCCTTTCCCCTCACAGCCATGGAAAGGAGCTTTGTGACTCATGGGAAGGTATGCTTATATACTCTGGGTCTAAAATAAAAAATATATATAAATATACATCTTGCCTGCAGCTGTCTTACCACTGAAAGGTAGGCTGTCCTCTACAACTCTCCAACCCTGTGCCTTCCTGCACATCTCTGTCTACAAGAATGTCCTTGGGAAGATTCAGCAGCTGCTCCTGCACCTGGCAGCTGATCCTCAACAAATCTGCAGGTATTTTCTAAAGCTCCAAAGCAGCGTGAGGTCTTGGGCAAGAAATAAGAGCAACGTTACCTCTGCCACAGGAACCTAGCGCCCGCTGTCACTGCCGTCGTCCCTAGGAAAGCCGCCACCACGAGCCTCCGCCTGGCCCCGGCGTGACACGTCGTCCCATGGTAGCGCCGCGAGACGGCGTGCAGCCCTGCTGCGACGGGAAGGAGTCGGAGGCGCAGCATCCTGTCAAGTAACGATAAAGCGTGTCATTAAAGTAGCACAGAACACAAATAGCTGCCACAGTTGATTGTTATTTGCTCCAAAATAAGAATGCAACTGGTTTAGTAGCTAATAAATTGCAATTATTACGTAGCAGCACCCACATGGTTGGCACATCCTCGCTACATGGCTCATTTCCTCTTAGACCTTTTTTTGTTTCCTGTTCATACCTTTCCTCAAAATGCTTAATTAGGGGAAAATATTTGCATGGGGCCTAAAAGATGCAAGCAGATTTTACAAGCTCAACAAACAAAGTTACTTTTCAAAAGGAAAAGTGGATCTTAGAAGGCAAATTAAATAAGATACAAAGCTAAAAATACTCATATACTCCCTTTTAATTTCTCTAAGAAAAAAAATTCTCAAAACTTAGCTAGTCTGAAAAAAATAAAAAACCTTTATAGCCAGTTTCAAGTAGTAGGCAAGTTTTAAGAGATCCATCCTTTTAAAGAACAGTTCATATCCTGTTACACAGACAGTGGTGCAGAGACAAATAGGATACCAAAGCTACAAATCTAAACATTATTACAGTGGAGAGATCCTTACTGCTAAAGCATCACCTGGGAACACACGCTAGCTACAGAAGAAACTCATTTTGATAGCTCAGAAAATTGAAGGTTAAGGAGTAAATCTCGCCTTTAAGAGGAAAGAAGCGCTGCTTCTTTTAGTGAAAATGGTTGTATTCTTTAACAGCTACAAATTCAATCTTCTGAGCAACACACTCAGGGTCAACTTGTGCATAACAGCATGCAGAAGCATAACAATCTGGGAGCAGAACAGCAAAGAGAGGAAAATTCCTGTGCTTAACAAAAATGGGAAGCAGAGAACAGTCACCTTCTGTTCCCTCTTTTCTACAAATTCTGGCTGCTCTATTGAACTGTTCCCCCATTCAGTGAATAAACAACCAGAGGAAACCAAAAATAAGTTACGCTTATTGGTTTCTATTGCTTTTGCAACAAAAGATGCCACCACACACCTTTAATAA
This sequence comes from Crypturellus tataupa, assembly GCA_034781795.1. NCBI lineage: Eukaryota > Metazoa > Chordata > Aves > Tinamiformes > Tinamidae > Crypturellus > Crypturellus tataupa. The sequence goes on along the minus strand of JAWLRI010000460.1, from coordinate 290,936 downwards.
ACCATTAAAACCCGATAACAAGAATCCTGGGACCATTTTGCACATTTATGGCTGCATTATCCCACTTACGCTGTAAGAGGTTCAATATATGAGTGTACTTTTTCACCAATTAAACAACATATTGCTCAGGATACCACAGCATGAACTGACAACATAAGTGTTACATATAAATATATAAAACAAATTTATAACATAAATGCAGATTTAAAGGAGGTCTTAGCTGCTTTGAATACAATTCCTGAGAAATCAGCAATGCAGGATTCAGTCATCGTATCCCATGGTTCCTGGTCAGCAAGTGGTGGCTTGAAACAGTTTATTCCAACATCCTCTGCTCCACTCTCTTATTACCCGAATTTATGGCAAACTAGAATAATATCCTCCACTTCTTCCAGCTATTGAATTTGAATAGCACTGATTTCATATTCATTTGCACACATATCAAAAGCTAACTCTGCATTACCATTTTGTTTATTCCTTTAAAAATAAATAGGCTTAAAATTAAAGTTTTAAATGACACACAGCCAGCCGACACTGTCAATTCTCCAACTCTCTCCCGCTTAGAACAGTAGTTTTTGATAGGAAAAATAGCTCTTTTTCACATTTAAATTTTGTCTCCATCCAACACAAACCTGTTATTCCCATTTCTCCTCTAGGGAGGAATTTGTTGCATATGCAAAGAAAATTTGCAAGTGTTATTTTCAGCAAGACACTAATGTGGCCTTTTATTTGACTTTCCCTCCACATTGCAGCTTTCCATGGGTAAGATGTAATGGATAAGGAGAGCATTGCCACTATTGTTTAATCAGTCAAAATAGAAAATAAAATCAACCCCACAGCAATTGTTCTGGAGCCCAGAAAGATTTTATAATGTTTCACATTACTGGCTATAGCGCTGCATAAATGTCCTCTGAGCCCAAAGAAACAATAAATTATCCTTTTTTGTCCAAATAATCCCCATTCCTGACGATGCTGTGATATTCACCCAAATCACGCTGCAGTGTTTAGGAGCAAGTGCCTGAGCTGAGAGCAGGCAGTTCCCATAATAAACACTAAAATAAAGAGTATGCTCATCTTGGAACACAAAAATCACCACTTTGGAAGCTAAATTTTCCACATTTTCCATTTGCAATTTTACCAACTGTCACCATCTCCCCTCCTCACCCCCCATCAAAAGTGTCACGATAACTTGGTATGTTTAGTTAAAAGCCTCAGACATTTAAGTCAAGATCACTTGAGAAAGTTGGTGTTCATTTTATAGAGATTAAAAATGAGCATCTTCCTCTGCGACAACAAAACACCACCAACTGCAGTAAGATAAAGAATAAAACCAGGGTGAGGTATAAAACTGCCAAAATGTAATGTGTTTAGAGCCTACAGTACAAAACAGCCTCGGCATTCCCGTATGATTCAGTGCAATAAGTGATTTGTGAGATAGATGCAACGAAGTAACTCAGAGAGAAAAATTTTAACTGAAAATAAGAACCAAATAAAATAGTTATGATCTTCTAATATGATCTGTTCAATGGATTACTGTTGCAAGGGATATATAGATCACATTTTTACTGAGAGATAAGTCAGTGCTATCCTAAAGCCTTGCTAAGCAGCAGGTTGAATTAATAACCTTGAAGAACAGAAGCGGATGTTTTTCTGAAAGGAATGACATATATGCATTTATTTGTGCCACAACACTAGTTTTTTTCCTAGCAGAAACTACAAGTTTGAAGATTTTAAAATGTAGTTTTGTTATAATCCACTCCATTAACCAACCACAAGCTGCTCAAGCAGAGCTCATGGATGGGTAAAAGCAGCAGAGAAGCTGAAACCACCCAGACCTCCACATATTTGTAGCTTCGCATAATAAACATCAGCATCTTTGACAACCAGGAAATCCACAAACCCATCAAGTAACTAGCACTTCCCATCCAAAGTACAACAAGGATCACCAAGCTGAAGACATACAAGTCACTTTAGAAAAACAAGTGCTAGCAATTTCCATGGCTATTCACATTCTTTCTTTATGTATTTTATTTTCCCAAAGATCCAGCAGGCTGGATCTATTTTCCTCTCTCCAGTAAATTGCTCTCCAATGAAACACAGCTTTTAAACCAATATTTGAGACTTTTTGCTAGTTAGAAGGTAGCTATTCTTTACAAGAGCAATATTCCAAGCATGGGAATTCCACCTTTCTATTATGTTGGGAGGCAGTGAGTGATGCTACCTGAGCCTCCTACTCAAATGCGGCATTTGGTACAGGAATTCGGTATGAAAAGGGCACTCAAAGTCGCACTGCTGACTGAATAGAGAAGTTTAAACTTCTCTAATACAGGAGAAATACTCAGCAAGAGAGGAACATGGAACAGAAGAGCAATCGCAGCCAAGCTCCCAGCAATTCCTAGTGCAATATTTCAGGCTAATGACCTGGAAACAGAATGTTTCTCCTCAAGAAAGAGATTGGAAAAAAAGGGGATGAAAAATGCAGAGGACAACAAATGAATCCAACAGGGAAAGTCTAGACACCAGGGAGGGGGTGTCCCTGCCATCCCTAATACAGCGCTGTCTCAGTGAGCAAGTGGGACCCTCAGGGATCTTCTGTCCCTCCTCAGACTCCAAGCGCAAGGCTGCAAACTAGGGCCATCAAGGGAGATTTCTGCCCTGACAAAACAGCATCAAGAGAGTTTCTAGCTACCAATACTTCCAGATCCGCTCCTTCCCACCCGGTCCCCAAGAGAGGCTGCAACTTCAGATTTTCAGCTCGCCTGGTGCTATTTTCAGAGAAGGATTACCCACATTACTTACATTATTAACTTACTAAGGCACATCAATCAGTTTGCAGGAGGAAGATGAAGTCAGCATCAAAAGCAATTTCTTCCCCGATAGGAGGTCGGGGTAGTATTTGCTCACATTAATTTCACCAGAGAGGGGAACTACATTTGTTTTAGAGCACAATTCAAACTGATGGATGGCCCAGGAGGCGTCAATCCATAACAGGCTGCCACATCTTTAGCACAAATCAAAGCCATAGCTTAGCAATTTGTTTTGAAACCATCAACACAGCAGTAGGTGAACTCATACTAAGGGCCTCAGCTCTCAAAACGAATAAGGAAAAAGTAGTCAAAAGAATTCCCCTTAACCAAACTCCCATGTTTCAGTGTTTTATCCCTGCACTCCCTTCCCTTGCTACAAAACTTCAGAGTAATTTGCACTCTTCTAGTAGCAAGCTTGTGTTTATGGCACATATGCACCTGTGGCCCACAGGCTTCAGCAATTCCCTTCGCATTTTGTATTTTGCAAGTCAAAGCTGTATTATTTCCCCTTCAGGATTTGCACACCATCTTCTTAGGATCTTTAGCTTCAAAATGATACACAGAAAATCCTTAATGTCACCACAATCCTTACAGACTGGGACGAGGTTTCCTTTTCTTTCTTCTTGGGGAAAGGACGAATATTTCAACCCTGCTAATTCTCTTCCATAACATCCATCTACAGCTGTGCGGGTGCTAAGGCTACTGGTGGAAATAAGGAAGAAGAGATTCTGAACAACTGCTACAGAAAACTAAGGGGGACCAGTATGTAGGAATCTATACTAAGAATATGCCCTGCTTCACAATAGAAAAGGAAACAGATTTATATTCCACTTTTGGTGGCAGAAACATGTTTTTTAAGTTTTATATTTTTTCCCAAAAAGACAGTAAGACTGAGAAATCCTAAAGGCTGAGAAATATACTTCTAGATCTCTCCCGAGATGGGAAAAAAAATCCTCCCGTTCAAGAACAGGCCTGCACATCCAAGTCTAACTATGAAACACCTGAGATGTCACATCCTATACAGTCTATAGGAGTAGACAGTGAACCACACCAGTGTATGCTCTTACCTCAAGCCTCTGCATTACACCCAGCAATCAATACTGCTCCCCTTGGAGCTCAGCAATGCTGCTCCTTATAAAGCCAGGATGTCATATTAACCTTCATTCCACTCGAAAGTAGCTGCTATTCAAATCATGCTATTGTATTTCATTACTTACATTTAAAATCTCACTCTAACACTGCATTAGAGCATGCTTTGGTATCTTGCAATCACTTTGCCATTAATGAGGTTTATTTAGTACACTGATTTACCAGGGTGATATCCATTAGGATTTCATTATTTATGCCAGCCCACCTCTCAGGAGTTGTTTTATTAGGCCAAATGGATGCATTTAGCACTACAAGACATTTAAAGTGAAAGTAAAATAGCAAAAGGCACAATCATCTTTGAAGCCAGTTGGGTCAACTACTGCTTTTATGCATAAGCATTCTTCCCCTCAAGTTAATATCTATATCCTTACTATTAACTGTATTCAAATTAAGTACAATTTAACTCTTAAGTTGCTTTATTTCCTCCCTCCTTTTTTATTACCATACTCATCCCCACCTAATGTGTTACAGCTTTAAAGTGAATATTGTGCTATTAACGATCACTAATTATTCAGAAACACTAGTTCTTACACAGAACACCCCCTGCTTCTTACAGGGCTACGTTAAGTCACTTGCAGCAGATTTTACTAACCTGAGAAGACCTCAGCCCTCAAGCAACGCTGAACTGAGAAGAACCACAAACCCCAAGCACATCCGCTGAGAAAGCCCTGATTACAACTGACAAAACTAAAAACCTCACTGATTTTTAGCACTAATCAGAGCTTTGCACACACTTGACTTCAATTTAGTTTTAACAAAGCTGATTTAGTAATAACAGGGTTATTTATAATGTGCAATTCAGTAGCTAACTTAGTCTTGGTCCTCCATAATATTAGGAAGGGAGCATTTACTCACTGGGGAAAGGTTTTTGCTGAGGAGCCTTCAAACATTTACATTTTATTAACGATAAAGACTTTGGGGCAAATTAAAATGGCAAAAGATGCAGAGCCTGGCAAGCCAAAAAGCAAAATCAAATCCAACTTGCCTGCTTAATTGCTAGAGGACTCATGAATGGAAGCAGATACCGCAGCTTTTGAGAAATGAATGAAAACGGAAAGTGCAAGTGAAAAATATAAAGCAATTCTATGTTAACAGGGCCTTGAAAATAGCACCTTCAACAAGGTTAAAGTACTTGCATGATATTACTTGAAGCATTTAGGTTCCCCAGCAGCTTTTTAAAAGGACAGGTATTATCTTCACAGAACTGAATGCGACTCTTTTGCAGTTAAAAGTTTCTCCTCTTTTCAAAGGCAGCCCACTCCTTGGGTTTTTCTAAGCAGAGAAGATTACACTAAGCCTCAGCAGTGACAAATTCCTCTGCAGCATTTCAATAGAAACCCAGTCTTAACAAGCAGAGCTGTAACAAAATTATCCTAGCCTTTTTTTTTTTTTTTTTTTTTTTACACCGATAAATGCCCTGTTTTATGAGCTACTTCCTACTTTTTTGAGGCAAATTTGAAGTTCTCTTTTCTTTAAGCAATTATTCTCCGGTAACCAGGCTGTCTGCAGACATCCCTGCATTAATAGAGGCATGAAATAAAAGAAAAAAAAACATCGACACAGATTTAGAGAAGCAAAGCTGTACCAGAGAGCTGCTGTCACAGGGACACTGAGCACCTCTGCCCGCCCTCCTTGGGAATACGGTTTCTTAATAGAGTGATTTATTGCACTTTCCCGTGTTTGTGCCAACAGGATGTGGTCTAGCAATCTGGATCAAGACAGCAGATATTGGAGGGATAAAAAGGAGAGCACCAATGCAATCACACTGAGCATCCTGCCAGGGCAGAAAGGTGCCAGCTGGGCTACAAAAAAGTCTCTAAAGTCCTGCAAATGAACCACTTTTCAAATATGGTAAAGGTAGTAAGAAGAGCTTGCTCCACTTTTCCCATTTGCTCTGCTTTTCATTCACTGTGAGAATTCCTAACTCTTGCACCAAATGGAAAGATGTTTTGAAGCTCCTGCTGCTGCTGCACCCTCCCAGGCTAACAGCCAACAGAGGAGCAAACAGAAAAACCCGAAGCTGCTAAAGCAAATTTTCAAGGTGGCTACGGATTACCTGGCTCCAAGCAAACTGCTGCTTATGACTAAACAGGTATTCCTGAATAAAACAGTGTTGGAAGGGAAGACCTAAAGAGCCCAAGAAGAAAACAAGAACTTTGCTAGATCATGAATGCAGAAATGTAACAGGCTTTAGATGCATCCAACTGAAAAAGGGCGATTTCATTGCTGAGGCTGGTAGGCACAGAATCACCTCAGAACATCATGTGGACCCAGTTATACCTCTTTTCTCCTACTCTAAGAGACTCGCCAACTCAGAGAGTGACTGGATGCTTGAAACTGCTGCACACATGTTACCTAATATAATTAAAAACCTTCTATATTCATTGATATGACAGCAGGTTTATGCTGGTCCATACTTTCCTTGCATTTGTATCATAACTAAGGCTGTAGATACAGCTACTCTTGTGGTTTTCAAAGCAACAACACTCCAAAATTTGCATTAAATACAAAAAAGCAGATACACTAAGTTAAAATAAAGGGCAATTAAATATACATAGTACAGCTAGTGCACCTGATTGCAGTCCTGCTGCAGATTGACTCCACCTGCAAACTCACACATAAGTCAATTAATTTATACCCACTCACAGCTCTCCTGTTCACAGGTGAGCTGCAACACTGTTGATCTCCAACCACACTCTACTTTCTTGTTTTCAACAAGAGTTCGGGCTTGAAAAAGAAAACCAAAATGTTCCTTGAGGGATGGAGGAGGCCAAGCAACCTGTGGGGTGGAAGAGACAGTACAACAACATGACACGGCTGTGGGTGCAAAGCATTAAGGCTGTATTTTCCTGACTGCCGACATGAGTAAAGGAGTAACTTTCACAGCAGGTTTATTTAGGATAAAAATAAGTCCCTGCAGTCACAAGCATGGCCAAAACAGTCCAGAATTTGTCAAGGATTTTTGGATAACATTAAAGAAGCTACAATAAAAGTGTAGAAGTTACTTCACAAATAAATAGCAAAACTGCTCATTTTCCCCCATTTTATAGCATCTTGAATCTCTCACTAAGGAGCAAAGACTTAGGGATGGCATGTGCTTGGGTACACAAAGCTTGTTTCAGCTCAGCCTTTACTGTGATTCCTTGTATTTCTTATTGAAAGTATAATATATATATCACTCTAAGGATATAAGACCATTTTCTGCATTTACAGTGGAAATGCTAGCGGCATGCTGATCCACCTGCAAAGCATCATTTTCAAAAATCAGTTTTGTTTAAAAAAAAACCCCTAAAATACAACAAAACCACACACAGAGGCCCTAATACTCAGTATGTGGATGACCCTGAATAACAATTTTGTACCAAACTACCCCAGACAGTGCCACCTCAGCGAGAGTCACATCCACAAGAGATGCTTCCTCACTGCTGTGAGGATCTGCAAGGTCTTTTCCAACCATAATGATTCCATGATCCCCACAAAGCCCCGGCAGGCAGCATTCACCATCCGTTAACACGGAGGTTTTTGTTGCAGTACACGAGTGTTCCCAGCACTATTTCAGCAAAGGGCCCCAGGTAGCTGTGCTAAAACAGCACGTTAGTGTTCCCTCAGGCTGCTCCCAGCAAGGCCCCTGGAAAATTGGCAAGAAGGGAACAAGTACTGCTGTATCCCAGCTCATGCCATTCCGTGTTATGCCAGTGAATGAAATGGCATCTCTCAAGGTTTTTATTATAAACCTGACTTCTACACAAGTGTCACTTTGTTTAAGAAATGAGGAAAAAAAGCACTGCTAGATTCTAGATCTAAACACTACTGACAACTTCCCTCATATTGCCTGGAAAATGTAACGCTTACAGGGTACCTTTTCAAGCAAGGTTTATTCTCCTTCTGTTCAAAAGGATAGAGTAAATAGCAATACTGCTATAAAAAGATGACAGGAGTGCAATTTCCATCCCTTTTCCAAGCTGAAAAAGGCCAACTTGAAGCGACTGCATCGATACTGGCCACACATATCCCAGGGCTCTGGGGAAAAAAGGCAGCAGGTATCAAATTGATTTTAGGTTTTGAGAGGGTGATACATTTTAAAGTCTATAAATATCTAAATGTTGATTAAAAACACTGTAGTATCAACAAGCCAAGCTCTGTGACAAAGAAGTACACTTATAACATTAATTTCTAGGCCTTTGGAGATTTGAGAAGACTTGTAAGTCTTCCAGCTTGACCTGTTAATCTACCCTGGGAGGATGGGACAAGCTCTCCCCTAAGACCATATTCGGGATCCCAACTGCAACAGGCTGAATGGCACAATGGGACCCTCCTAAAGAGAAGTTATACTGGGAATCGTATGATACCAGAAAAGCTTTGGAGCCTCAAGCAGGCAGAAGTTAACATCGCGAGAAAGTCTCACCCTCCACTTTCCTCCAGAGCATGAAATGTAAACTTCTTCAGGACAGAAAGCGTAACAAGCATCACAAGACCTTCTGCAGCAACAGGTCTTTTAGAGAACGGTTTCCACAGGTTACATGTGTTTAAAATGCACCACTGAATACTTTCATTAGGCTCTTGCTAACTTCAGACTCTTGCTAAAATACCAGAAAATTTAAGGGGAGGCTTTTAAGCCACAGTTGGTGGTTATATTTGCTCCCAGTTTATGCCGCTATGTTAAGCAGTCATGCCACAGGAACACAACAAATTCCCTTAGCAGCTGTAAAGTTTTGCTCCAAAAAATGTAGGAGACAAAAATAAATACACACAGAATGTCTCTGTTACCCTCTCTGTGCAAAGGTAACAAGCTTTCTCCAAACATTAACACCAAAGGGGACAACTAGGTGTACAAGGGTGGACACACTCTAAAGGGGTCCAGATGGCTCATGTACTACTGCCCTTCCTCAGCTGTGCCATATTTCCCAAGTAAGACACAAATGGGATATTGATAAATCACGATAAAAGCGAGGCCTTTATACTCTCAACAGTTTATTAACACACATCCACGCTGTAAACTTTCCAAAGACGGAGTGCACACTAAATAGAGGTTGCCTAGTTAATGAAATTCAACTTATTTAACCAAACCCTATTAAGAACAGCTGTTTTGACACTAGCTATAAAACACAGCAACAATTCACACAGCCCTGGCAACAGGGGGTTGTTACCTCCTATAACAAGAAGAATAAATCAAAACCAAAGTGCAGAGACTAAATACTATCGTATTAAATAGCATAAAGAAACCAGGAGCACCTGCATAAACTTCTCCTCAAGTTAACCCAGAGTCACAACCTTTTACTCAAGCTTTTAAAGACGCGTTACCAATAGCACCTAAAGACTTCAGTTAGATCATCCAGAAGCCCCAGTAAACAATATTCATTAAACATCCATCTGCTTTTCTACAATATTGTCAAATTTTACATTGCTATACACCTCACAGAAACATAATAGCCACACATATGTACTACGTGGGCCATGGCAGCATCATCAACATTTGCTCTAGAGGCAACGCTTAGTCCATTTGGATATAACACAGCTAAAACGCAAGGGCTTCAGCCCACTTTGTGCACATCAATAAAACCACTTACCCAACACCAGGAGTTGCCAAGAAGCGGACGGCACCACTTCAACTACAAAAAGCTTTTGCAGTGTCAATAAAAGGAGAAAACCAGTTAATTTTAGACTTTGCATTGACTTTTGAAGAAAACCTTTTATATCGGGGCCCAAGTCCTCTATACATGTGAGTTCCCAAACAGCAACAAAAACAAGCAGCACAGAAAACACTTAGCTTCTAATAGAGAGCTGCAGGTTTGGTGTCAGCTTGCCCTAAAGCTCACAGAGTTACTTATATGCAGAGCCTGTGGGCCCAAGGGCTGCCAGGAGCCCTCTGGGTGAATATCACCCTGATTTCCAAACGTTTGGGCCCCATCCTCGAGGCCACCAAGCTAAAATAAAACAAAACGCGAGGAGAAAGCGGCGAGGGCGCTGGGGGGGCGAACAGGCCACGCACACGCTGCTCCGGCGAAACTTTACTGGGCGCCGGGGCTGCCGAGCACCCCTCTGCTCTCCGCCGCGACGGCCGTTACGGCGCCGCCAACGGCCGCCGGGCCGCGAGCGCGGCGCTAACAGCGGCCGGGGGGCGAAAGGCGCCCGCGGAGCA
>JAWLRI010000460.1:228997-278832 GCA_034781795.1 Crypturellus tataupa | reverse complement strand
GGAGGGAGGGGGCGATGCCCTCAGCGCCCTTCTCCCCCTCTCGTTTCTGCTTTTTCTACCCTTTCCCCCCGCTTCATTTATTCATTTATTTATTTTTGTGGAGAAGGAGCGTGTTCGTCGGCTCCTGTGCGGCTAAGCGTGGCTTAACCCGGCCCCTTTGGCAGGGGGATCCTCTAAAAGGTTGAAACTCGGAGCTTGGAAAATCCGCTAAAAACACAGCTAGGGTTTTTCCTTATAAGCTAAAGTAGCCGTGTTTAACCTTGCAATATTCCTCTTGCTACACTCTCTTAAATGCCTATATTGGTTATATATAAGCTATATATATATTTAAAAGAGCCCATAGTGCAAGGTGTGGACCTGTCGCTTACTTGTTTCACTGAAGCAACGAACTGTGAAGCTGCGTAAAACCACCAAAATCCTGTGTAGATCTGGTCACGAAGGAGGAGGCTGAGCTCATCTGGGAAAGCGTATGTAGCGGCGGATCCCTGCGTGCTGCCGAAAGAGCAGCTAAGCGCTCTTGTGTGTTTTGTGCCTTCAGAGCGTGGGTGGTTTCTCTATCCGTACCGGTTAAAGTGTTTCTGCAACCGGGGAGTTTGTGCCGATATCGAGTGTCTTGATGTATCGGTCCAATATTTGCGCGACGGTCGTTCGAATGCAGCGCTGAATGAAAACTCCGCAAATACCAGCCCGACGACGCGGCCGGCGGTGCCTGAATCCTGCTCGGGTATTCTAGTGTGCAACAGCCTTTTCAGCTTGTTTCAGCTTCCGTAATTGTCATTATGTTATCTTTTTAACCAGCCTGGCCTTGAAAGCAATAAATTATTTATCTAAATTTAAGTTGACCTTTGGGATTAATTTAACAAGAGCCTCAATCTGATCCTGCTAATCAGGCTATATAGAAGCAAGCATACAAGAAGTGAAAGATTAAAAACAGAAGTGGAAAAATATTTCAAGTGTCTTCTGTTCATCTGGGCTGGGTTTCGTAGCTGAAAAGACATTGCTGAAGCATAGGCACACTGAGATGCCCCAAAGGCATCCTGTCCAAGCTGTCTCTTTTGGGTGGGTTGAGCTGATTTTTGGCAAGCTGACAGTTAGCAATTTGTGCTGTTTGCTTCAGGTACTTTCAGACTTTGTGCGTGAGTCAATTCAAACAGTTTGTAATCGCCATGGGTTGTTTGTGGCAGTGTTACGATGTGAGAGATGATAAGCACGGTTGCTACGTAGTCAACGCTCATCAGTTGTCTCGTGGTGAGGGCTCAGTGAAGGCAGTGGGCAAGTGAAAGCTTCCTGAGAGCATTTTGGTACCTAGTGTCATAACAATTACCCTGGAAAATATACAAAATAAGCCCGTTTGTCTCCACAGAGAAAACGTGAATTACCCTTTCTGGTACACTTGAGAAAGCAGGAGGAGCAGGGGGAGAGACCTGAGAATGTCAGAGGCTGAGGGAAATATGAATCTCCAGGGAGAAATTAGAGGAAGCAGGAACTCCTCAGAATGAGTAGTTGCAAAGAGAAAGGGAAGCAGCTGACAGAATGGGAAGTAAATGGCCTTACTGGGCAAGAAGCTGGCTTTCCTGCTACCAGGAGGAGCATTGAGGCACTGAGATAATTCCTGAAAAGCCCCTGAATTCACTTTGTTGGAGGTGGACAGGTCAGACTAGCGTGGCCAACATGCAGTTCAGCCTGCTCTGTAGTGCGTTTGGACCGGATTTCTAGAAAGTAGATACAAAAAAAGTTGTGTGATATAGATGTAATTAATATAGTGATTATATTAGGTTTATCTTTGCAGTATTGATTTTAATGCAGTGAATTCTCCTCGATGACTTCTCGAGGTGGCTGGTTTCTTGCTGGGATGATAAATGGACTTCCTTGAAATAGGATGCAAATGTCGGGTGGGTTCGTTCAAGAGGGATATAAAATGCTGTAAGACCCTGGCCCAGTTGACTTTACTGTTAAAGGATAATATTTAACAGAGAAACTTCCTAGAGAGGGAGATAGTTGGCCAACTGCAGAGCTTGGCAGGGGGTTTGCAGTGTTACGGGGTGGATGGCTACAGTTTTGGAGCAGAGAACAGGTGAATCATTCATTGGGTGAAAATAGGATAGTACTTGTGTTTGTTTTTAAATTGATGTTGTGTATATTTCGTCTTTGGGAGAGAACTGTGGAGATTTGGTGCCTTGTGGGGATGCCAGATGTGAAGACTGGAGGTGAAAGCGGCAGCTAGTTTAGTTGATCCCACAACAGCAGGGGTGGAATGGGGATAGAGCCAACTGCTTAACAGATTAGGTGGAGATTTTTGGTCTAGTTGTGTTTGCTGGATTAACGACTAGTGGGAATTAGAGCAGCTGTGAATTGGGATAGTGCCTATTAATTAAAGTCTTCATCCTGCCATAATTTTTGGTGCTTAAAACAAAGCTTGTTGCTCCTTTTCTGCTAAACGGCTTGCCCTCAGAGAAGGGAGGAAAGATAATTGCTGATGTTCCAAAGAGGAAATTTCCGTATGAAGCAAGGCAAGCCTCTTCTTGCCTCAAGCCTCTTCTAATTTACCTGTAGCCAAGTTTTAATAGGTATCAGAGGCAACGTGAGGATTTTTATTGCTGTTCTAGGGGAGGCCCAATGTTACCGATGCTGAACAGTCTTGAGTGTAGCAGGATTTTGGTGCAGAGACTCCTGCTTGAAAAACACCTTGGAAAGTAAATGTTAGAGAAGAGACCCTCTTTCTTCTGACTAAGTGTCCAGGGATGCAAGAAATCTTAGGAGGAAGATGCAGTGAGCTGAAACTTTCATTTGCTTGGCATGGATATTGATTCGTATGGATATGGATTTTTGAACATTTATCTGGAGGTGTTTTCCTTGCTGTGTCCAAAACTGTTGAAGCATCAACTTTTTTTTTTTTTTTAAAAGAAGGTTGTTGCTGAGTGGTGTTGTAATAATTTTCATTTTTTGGCACCTGTAATCACCTCAAGGCCTTTCTGCCACAGGCAACCTCGCGTTGCTGCACTGTTGCTCGTCTTCAGGAGCAAATTATTAAACCCTGGAAGACTGGGGCACACAATAGAACTCATATGTTGATAGGGACTGGCTGCCAGGAAAGTAAGATTTGGAAGAATATCTTGGTGTTTTTGCTTGGGATGGAAACTGAAAGACTGCTTTAATTAAGTGAACTTTCTTTTCTTGACCTTGTATACTGCTGATGATAACTTTCCAATGAACGATTAAGATGCTGGAGTTCTAGTGGCTGCCCAGCGTATTGAGGGAGCTTGAGGAGAATTAAATTCCCTGCATCTTTGGCGGCACTTACTTGTCTGGCTTCTGATGTCTCCTATAGGCAGATGCAAATTAATATAGTAAATCTGATTTTATGAAAGATACCTGAAGACTTTGACCGTTTTGCGTTAATTATCTCTTCTGATATCTCCTGATTTTTCTCGGCACCGGATGGATGACGTACTCATTTTAATAGGAGCAGGGGCGTGCAGTGCCCTAGAACAAGAAGAGGTGCATCTTGTACTGCTTCGCATGGGGATGTGGCCCGCACTCAAATATAAATACCTGTTTGGCAGAACTTCTGGGAATGCGGAGAATATCCTCGCATACATAAAGCTCTCGGAGCCAAATCCCCTCGCGCTGCAGTGAAGGCTCCTCTCGTGGCTTTTCTTCCCTCTGCAGTATGCTGGCCTCGCATGCCTTCTTTTATATGAATTCTGCTTGAAATAGTTAAACGCTTCCCTTGGTTCATTACAATTTTGCTTGGATTTGTAGCTAAAATATGCCCAGAATTCAAGATGAGATTTAACCATGAGGATAGGTCTCTCCACCAAAGCGAATCTCCCTTTTCTCTTATTCCTTTCCTTCCTTCCTGCATTCATATATTTATTTGCTGCCCTGCTGACTTCTCACTCACCTCACCCCCGTCAAAGAGTGGCTAAAATGTATTTTTTTTGTAGCTGTCATTGCCCTTTTCTCACTTAAAAGCTGTCTAAATCTCTTAAAATACAAGGCAAAACAAAGTTTCTAGCCTCATTCCGTATTTACTGTCAAAGGCTACAGCTGAGGACTTTGAAAGGCTTGGAGGTAAAGAAAAGTTTTTCGACATACGAAGTGGAAAGCTTTGTACTGTTCAGCTTTTCGATTGAATTACTTGTTTCTTAAAGCTGGTTTTAGACTTGATCTGGAAGGTTAGACATTTGATGAGACGAGGCCACATCCGGTCTTGAACGTGAAACCAAACCCTCGTAGCACGAATCTGACCTGAACTCCCGAGTCATTTGTTTGCGCTTGTGTAAAAGGGCCTTCCCATGGCAACAATGTGTAGTTTAAATTATTTTCCTGTTTGCAGGTGCTCGCTGATCTCAGAGATGAAGAAATTCTCCCCGGGCGTTTCTCTAAGACAAGTGTTTTCCCTCTGAGCGTGGTCAGTTGGGAGGTTAGGGGTTTGCTGTTAGGTTTGGCTGATGAAAACGAGCTCTTTATCAGCTCATTTTAGTCTATTGCATTAAGTCTATTGTATTTTTAGGTGCTGAGGGTTGGATGTGGATGTTTTTGTTTGTTGAGTATCTTTTGCTACTTGGTTTTTTGAGGGCAAATTAGTGCGATCTGGCTTTAAGGATTGATTTGTCCCTGAGTGGTTAATGGTGAAAGAAAAATGACTTTTTCTTTCTTTTTGTATTAAAGCTTTGGCAAAGGGTTTTCTGCCCCTTATTTATATCTCATTTGGTCATCCAAATGGCATGTCATTTAAATGAAGATGAAAATATGCAGTACTTGAAAGTGGCAGGGGATTACTTTTCAGTATGGCCAGTCGATGGGATATCACTTATGTCCCGTGTGAAATATGAGGCATGGCCACTCTCTTCTTCTGCATTTTTGGCGGCTTTTAAGGAATTAAGAGATATAGAACCACCCGGCTAAGCAGGAGAGGAAAAGCTGTGGAGAACAAGCTTATTTCAGTGGGTTGCTTAGGTTGGCCCTGCAGGAGGAAGGGACTGCTGTGCAATGAGGTAACTGTCAAATTTGTGGCACTGCTCCGTGCAGTAATTGCAACTTGGATTTCGTTGGGGTAGGGAACTTCTAGCGGCTCCACTCGGGGACGGCCTTTGCTCCTTTGCGAACCATTTGTTGAGCCGTGACAGATGCTGCGGGGTGCCCTAAATTCAGCGCATCTCCAGGGCTGCTTTTAGAGCACTCGCTGTGAGCTTTTAATTTGCCTGCGCGAGAAAGGTGCCGCAGCCCACAAATAGACCTCCTCTCTAAACAGTACTTCAAGGGTGCCTGGTCCTTAAGCCTCTTGGGATCACGATTTTCCATTGGGAACAGTGGCATAGCTGGCAAATCATAGGGAATGTGGTTAGCAACGACTTGGCAGGCTGACTTGCACGCTGGGCTTTCCTTGGGCCCGTACCAGCCTGTGACAAACAAACTTTGCCCTGCTGGGCCAGCAGACTATGTTTCCTTCATCCCTAGCAGTTATAAAAACTGGTGCCTCATAAAAGTGGGTGGCACGGTCTTGCCTTCTGTCCTGAAGCCACCGGAGAATAAAATTTACCCTGAGGTTGTAGCCCAAGTTGCTGTATAGAGCTGCAGGAAATGCTCTGTGAAATGTATTGCTGTTCTGAGAGAATTTTTGTTTGGAATAATGCTATGGTAACAGCTGCTGTTGCTTTTATCATATAAGCCATGAGATATGGGCGTGCTTAGCTTCTCCATTTGCTTTTATTCTGAGGCTTACCTAGACTTTAAGTGCCGTGGGGTTATAGAAATGGGGCAGGAGAAAACGTGTTCCAGATAAAAATGTAAAGCTAATTATTAGAAATGAACTCAAAGCAGTAGATATTGAAACTTCAAACCAGTATATATTGCTCCTTATGTGTGCAGGGGTTGTGGACTTTGAAGTGCTTTTCAACTGGGTACCTGTCCCTGTACAGTATGTGAATATGGAGTGATCTGAGGGCACCTTTGCAACTGGATTTCACTTGGGTTAGTTGAAATGCATGAGCTGGGAAGAGGAATCAAAAGTAATTCAGCAACTTCGGGTGGGGAAACTTTCTGATCAGTTTGAGTAAAATGATCATAGGTTCAGCGGCTGGCAAAAAGTATCCTTTTCTTCCAGATTCTGAACCAATTCCAACCAATCTTCCAATTTCCTAGGCCAACTGCTGGAGAAAAATCTCCCGTGTTCTCTCTGCATCAGCACATTACCCTGAAAAAGCAGCAGGATAGGCAAAAATTTCCATTGTTTCATTACGAAAAGTGTTTCCTTAAGCTGTGCAGCGAGTGTATGTGGATGATCTCATGTCAATTATTACTGCTCCTTCCTAAAAGAGGAGCCTGGAACTTGCAGTTTTGTGGGGTTGCTAAGGAAAAAATATGTTTCCCTAAATATAGTGATGTAAATGTTTTGCTTCTCCGTTTGAGATTTGGATGTTTCAGAAGAAGCTACAATTGAATGGTTTCACGAACCATTCAGCTGGAATCTGACATATTCCTTGTAAATTCTTCCGTTCTGTCAATGATTCATAAAGGATCAACTTCCAATTAGCAGGAGGTACTCCCTTGGCAGAGGAGTTTGTTCCTTATCAGCTAAAACTTGGCATAGGTGGTATCTGCTGAAGCATTATTGTTTATTCCATGTCAACTTATTTCTCTTTCCATGGATTCCCGATTCCTTGCATGTGCCTGTCAGCCGGTTTAGGGGCTGCAGACCCTTAGTTAAAAGGACTTCATTAATTTAGAGGGTTCCCTCACAAAGCACCATCTAGGAAGCACTTTAAGGTAGAAATAATACGCTAGTTCTACCTGGAAGTAAAATCGAGGTTTCAGTAAGAGCTTCCCCGAGTTTTTGAAACTTAAATATTTAAAACGGAAGCTCATATGGAACATAAGATGCGCTTAGAGCGGCTATCTCATAATCTTAGCCTCTGTCTTTACGAGCAATTGAGTCTTGCATCCTTGTGAAAGGCTGTATCTTTGTGATTGATCAAGACTTATACTGTAATGAAGCACTGACAGCAAGTGATTAACATTCAGAATAACTATGTATATAGTTTTTCTACAGAGGTTTGCTTTGCTGGGACCATTTCTCTAGTCCTTTTCCTCACACCTTGGCCTTGCCAATGTTTGAAATCAGAAAATGACTACAGATAATTGTGCTAAACCCTAATTTTCTTCAGCTACAGGGCCATTTCTTGTGCTGCTGCTTTCCTTTCAAATTGCACATGGGCTCTATAGGATGAGCAGCAAATGAAGATTTATCCATCAGAATGCAGGCTATGAAATTTAATCAGAACAGTGGGCTCCCAAGGTAACATCTTGAAATCAAAGAGATTGGTTGTGACAAATTATTTTAAAAGGAGAGAGGTTTAATCTCATTGCTTAACAAAACCTGGATTCTTTTTGAACTCTCATCATTTACCCATGTTGTTTCCCTTGGGCACTTGGACTTGGAGTGACAGTGAGTCCTCTGCATTGCAAAGCGCCTCCAGAAGTCAGGGTGTTGCAATCTGCGCTGACAAATGGAGCTATTAGGGGAGAAGGGAAAAGTGGAGGACTGGGGTGATACACGTAACTGGCAAGAAAGCACAATGCTCGAGTCTCCCAGGTTGCATGTACCTCGAGTCTGGATAATAATTATTGTTCTCAGTGGGAAGCATTACATGTGTAAGGACACTATAATCCGTGTACAGGCAAAGTTCTGTGTAATTCGACATACCACGTCCCATTTCTGCTTCCTGGCTCCAGGCAGAGTTGGACACAGTTAATGTGCAGTGCAGCAGGGCTTTCTTAAGCTATTTTTATTAATTGGAAACCTGCGTGAAAGGCTGTTTTGTGAGGAGGTCACCCTGTGGGGGAGAAATGTGAGGAGAGGCGTGCAGGAAAAAATAATTTTTGCCTCAAATAACAGTGAACTGAAAAGTGCAGAGATTTCCCGGAGGGGAAAAAAAAAAAATGTGCTTCCTTTTTTGGAATGAAAATGCTTTAATTTATCATGATACTTGGGAAATCCTCCTGGCTTTTTGCAGAGGGGAGAAGGGGAGTGGAGGACTGTTTCGTGGCATGATAGAACATGGCATATTTATGATGCATAACAGCATCTGCTGCATAAACAGCTCCCAAGGGAGACAGCTGCTTGCTGCAAGGCCCTTCCCATTATCAACAAACTCGTTTCTAAGCTAGAAATAGTGTCAACGGGAATTCCACCGACTGCATGGGAAGAAGATCTGGTAAATTCCATTAATACGGTGCTGCGTAATTCCTTACCAATTTGGGGATATTGCACGTGAAAGGAAAACAGGTCTTTGGCCTGACATCAAAAGTCTTCAAGGGAACCAAGCTCTAGTCTGTTTTTGGAAGGGAACGCTGCCTTACAAGCAATATATATCACTAGTACTGAAACAAGCTTAAAATACTCCACTCTAAACTGAAGTGGGATATTGAAAAATACTCCTTTCCTGTTGCAAGATCCCGAGAAGCTCCTCTTGTGCTTGTTGAAATGCCTGGAAAAATATGATGCAGCAATTTGGGGCTGTCACAGTGTCATGCACTGAGCAGAGGAATCGAGGCCCCGGAGGTCGTGTCGTTGGGCAAGGCAAGGCTGCGCTAGGAAGTGAATTGAATGCAAAAATTGGCCTTTTGGCTCCAGTGCTGGTTTAGATGAAATGTTACGGCTTGTTTGCAAACCGAGAAATATCAGGTTGACTATTCAGCAGTGACTTAGCTGTTTTGAGGCAGCGATCTGTTTGTTTTCTCCTGAAAAGCTTTTGCTTCAGTAGAACTTCTTTTGGTTCTTAAAACGGGTCATGACTAGAACTTCTCACTTCCGAGAAAGTGGGATTGGATGGAGAAATCGTGGTGCATACTGAAATGTCCATTTTTAATTGCTTGTTGGGGTGATTGAGTCTTATTGCCAGGCACCACGAAGCTGACAGTGCAAAACAGAGCTTGAGTTTGAAGCCAAAAAGCCACGAATTTCTCTGACCACAGAGTTGCCTAGAGGTGTCCAAGAATAATTTTATCTTCGTGTAAGAGTAATTTTATCTGAAGATGAAGATCATGACTCAGATTTGTACATGTGTTGATTAAAAATACATCATAATTTTGAATCAGATACTCTCTGTTGTGTGTAGGAGTGACCATTTCCATATTTCCTCTTGGCATTTAATACTCGAGAGAAATTTTAAATAAACAGTTCCACGGAGTACTCCTTTATTTAGCTAGACTGAGCACAGGGAGCTATGAGAATCTGCGGGAAGGGGCTGGTCTTTTGAGCTGGCTATAGGAAAGGATCACAAGAAACACATTAACACCACGGGTATTTGTGAAATGCATTGTTTTTAATTGCATTTCAAACAATTATGTTTTATCTTTGGAGAAAGATAAGCCCTCCTCCTGCTAAGTGCTCTTGTAAATCATTCAGTCCAGCAGCTCCTTTCCTTGTGCCGAGTGTTTGCTTATAATTATAGCATTGTGCTTTTTTTTTTTCCCCATTTATGGTCAATAACATGCACAACGTTATCTTATCTGTTGCAGGGCATCCTTCCTTTTTGTCACAAGGTTTGAGCAGCATCCTGGAGGCTTTGGATCTCTGGCAGGGACGTGAGCGGAGCTGCTGTTTCTCTGACCTGCCTGTTGGGCAAACAAAAAAATTCCTGTTGATGGCACTAGTCAACTTCTCACCCCGACATAAGGTTCTGCCTAGTGTTTTGCCTCTGGCTGCAACACAATCAGTCCGAGTTGTGGCACAGTTTTATTCCTCAAGGTTAGGAGCTCCGTGTGCCCTAAATTATTAAAGTAGCATCGAAGAAGAGGAATGGACTAGAACGCCTAACCTTGAGTCAATTCTGCTTTCAGAATTTAAAGCCAGCATCCCATTCTCTTAAAGGCTTTTGTCCCCGTGGTCAGTCACAGTCTGATTTCTTAATTTGTACGTGTGGAATTGTCTCATCCTCAGCACTTGTCCACGCTCGTGCTTTCACTTACGCGGTTTGGCAACATTCGTGAGCTGGAGTTACTGTCATTAGGCTGACTTTTTGTGTAATAACCTCACTGTGGAGGGCCACTTGTACCTGGAATTGCAATGCTGAAGCATCCCTGTACTTTTCGAGGCAATATTTGCATAATTTGTGGGGATTTCTACACGAGGTAGAATGTTCACTGCTATTTGACAAGCAAATAAGAGGCGTGTGTTCATGTTCACTGTGCATCCAAACTAGTTGGTATTTGGGTTATTTAGATGCTCTGTGATACAGTTGATTTGAAGACTGTTACACATAGCCTGTAGTGACTGTCTGTCTGCCTAGACTGAAAAAAGTACTATGCTTAAAACTTATTTAATCCAAGTAACAAAATTCTCTTTTTGAGTTGCTGACAATTGGATTTTTCCAGCCTTGGCTTCATCTCTGCACTGGGACAGAATTTGCACCTTAGCATTAATAGTCAATCATAACAATAATAATAATAAGCTATGTGAGGCTTTGCCCGTGCTTGTCAATGGTCTCTGCAAGCTTTCAGGCCAGAACCTTGTGAAAATAAGCAGATTTTTCTGGGATTACATAGGTAATTACAACACTTATGTATTTTCTCCCTCTCCCCCCTTCAATATCTTTTTTTCTTACTGCAGTGATATTTTGCTGAGTCCTCCAACTTCTGCTCTAGGCTAATTTAGATGCATGAGATGTTGATGTATAAAACCATGAGATAGACCCCGGAAGCCCGTGCGACTCCTTAAGAGATAAATTTTTATTTATTGTATATTACTTGAACGTAGAAACCTTTCAGTTCTCACTGTGAGCAATATCTACATAATTCATCGCACAGCTGAAAAGATTACCCTAAGTATATCCCTGTGAGTATCATGGTGTCGTCTGCTTGAAATCACTTAATGAAATCCAAGTTAAAGTAAATTGAAAATTAGCTTGATAATTTGCTGGTCTGAGTAAATAAATGTTACTGACTCTCTGGGTTTGCAGGCTAGACAGGAAGGAAAGAATTCCAGGCAGGAAAGAAGAAAGAGAAAAAACGGGTGAAGGGCAGGATGCAGATGGATTATTGTCATCTGATTGTGTTTTACTATTAGTACAAGATTTTGATGGCACATCAGCAATTTCTTTTATGTTCCTGTTTCATAATCTGGTAACTTTTTTTTTTTTTTTTTTGTGCAAAGGTGTTGCTCTTATCCACTGCCTGGGGTCTTTCTAGCGTTGTTGCTTTTTCCCCTTCTTAAATAGAGTGCGTGTAAGGAGAAACATTTTGTGTGCAGCAAGGTTTGTGCCTGGAGGCAGGCCTGTCCTCTCTCTTGCTCTTAAGAGCCTGCCAAGTTTGGCATTAATTAGCGTTGTACGTGGTAATTAGAGTTGAACTCGGAAGTGCAAAGGTTCTGCATAATGTGTTAACTACAGCATCCTGAAGAGAGGAGACAGGAAGGTGTGTTAACTATGTAGAAAAACTCACTGCAAAAGCTAAGTGCTTGCTGAAAAGGCTAAATATTAATATCTAGCAAGATGAATTTTGTATAACATGCTGACTTGACGCTCCAGAGCCTCCAGTGATAAATGGCTTTCTTGCTCCTTTCCTTGTCCTCTCTTCTGTCTCTTTTTTAGGAAGGAAAAGGGTCGCTTACACAGTGAGGAACAAACCTTGGAAGTTTGTGGGGTGCCTAAAGATTTTGGGGGCTGTTTTCGTTTAGGACTTATCTAGGGAAACGGATTTTGGAGCATAGAGGTGAAGATAGGTGCTTTCAAACATCTTGACATGCACGTAGCAAGGTGAGATGGTCGTACTTTAGAAGAATAACATGGAATTGCTGTCAGTAAAGCTGACAGACTGCTGTAATATTGGCTCAAAGGGGTATACGAGCAGTAGTTCTAAAAAATTGCTGCCCATAAACTGAAGAGTGGTTCAGCATGAAGTATTTCTAGCTTTCTAGTTGCTTTAGATATTCAGATGAGACCTAAGCGCCATCCCTATTTTTAGAAGCTGTAAAATGAGAAGTTTAGATGCAAATTCCTCTACATTTTGCTGATTTTGCAAGTAGAAAATGACATGAATTTTAGGGCCATCATGATTTTTTGCTATCAGTTGTAGAAACCAAGATTTCTAGGAGAACATTTATTCAGCAAAGAGCTGTTTCAGTTTACATATACTAATGCACTAAAGCTCGGCTGTGAAGGTTAGAATACCCCTTGTAAACTGTATGAATTTATACATTTATACATAAATAAATGGCATGGTTTTACAATTGTTGCTTTTTTATTTTATTTTTTAATTTGCTTTTTTAAAATGCAAAGCAAATTAGGGGAATACTTTTGCTTGCTCTATTTCTCTTATTCAGGAAGGAGATATGGGCCTTTGCATAGGCGTTCATCCGCAGGTGGTAGAAAACAGTGCTGTTTTTCACTTGGTATCTCTATAAACTGTAGACATAACTTCATATAGTGAAGGCTCTCAGTGGAAGCGGCAGCCCAGCAGTTCACTTGGGTGGTATTTTTTGTTTGGCTGTTTGTTGTATATCGATGTGGGAGCTCATCTCTTTAACAGGGAGGTCAATGAAGTCTTTTGATTGCCCTCGCACTTCTGACAACTGCAGCTCCGCAGCACCAAGCTCTTCCCGGTGGATTTCGGGAATTCAAAGTACCGGAGATTTCCTAGGTCTGCTCTGCTCGCCAGGCGTCTGCCATGCCCGCTGGCTATGTTGGACTCAACCTCAGTAATGCTGTGGTTAGTTTTAGCACAGTCTTGATTTGTATCTGCCTGTTTTCTGGGGAAAAAATAATAATATTTGGGTTGGAGCATGGCTCCACTCTCCCTTCTGAGCTAGGGGTGTCATTTATTCCTTCTAGCCATAAAAAGTCCTGCAGTTCCTCTGCTGCTGAATGATTTAGCTTGATGAATCTTTCCTTCCCAGGATGCCAAACAACTTCCCAGTGAACACTGAAACAGCACGGAGGTTTCTCTCAGGCATTCTCCAAGTAAATATTTAGTTTTCTAGGAATCTCTGCCTTTTGAAAGGCGGCCTTTGAGTGATTATTGAAGTAATGGCAAGATTCTTGGACCTGTGCTCCTAAATTGGCTTTATTTTGACTTGAAGTTGCCTAGATGGAGTCGTTCCTGTGGGAAGCATGAATGAAAAAGGGAGCAGTTGATAAATAAGAGCTAAACGAAACATTTAGGGGGAACTGAATGTACTAGGTGCTGGTTTATAGTACATCCCTGAGGGGCCCAGCTCCCTAGCAGCTGGGAAAGCTATCCCTGTTTGCCAGCAGTTGTAGGGAAGAGAGTTGCCATCCGGAATTTTATGCCTCTTCTGCCTTCAGGTGATATTTTCTGTACAATGTCTAGAAAAGGTTTTCTTAAGTTCCCATGTTTTATATCCACAATTGTTAGGATAGAAATTAAACCAACTAAAACTCCTGAAAGCAACAAAATGTGGCGGAATTGAAGGGCAATCGCTTCTGTGGTATCTATTTTTCCTCCCTTTTTTTTAAGGGGGGGAATTTTTCTTCCCCTAAGAAGAAAAATTGCTCTTCTAGCAGCTTTGCCTGCTGCTCAGAGCAAAAGCAGCTGAGCAGCAAAGAGCCAGTGGACAGAGGTGAGTGGATGAGATGGGTCCCACCTGGCCACAGGGCTCTGGCAGGGACTTGCTGCTTATTGGTATGAGAAGCAGCTGGGTTTAGAGCTGGCCTTGGACCAGGACTTGGGCCTTAACTTCAGGCGTGGAGCAGAGCAGAAAGGCAGCAGGAACATCAGCTCCCTCCCTTGGTGTTCTCCTCTTCCTTGCTTGCAGTGAGTAACGGCTGTTGTTTCTGCCTGCAAAGGTCTGTGTGTCTGTTAGCCTTCCAAATGACCTAATGAGTTGTGTTTTAATTAGCTGATGTTTAAAGTGCAAGTCCCGGGTGCTGAGAGTGCAGGGGTTGGTGCTTGGAGTGTTCCTAGTGCCTGGGGGAAGTTCACAAAATCTTTGTGGTGGAAGTTGTATGGGATATAACCAGGGCACTTGCTCTGGGAAAGGCTGATTTTCCCTGCAAGCCTCGTTTTCCCTTGCAGCCTTTCCCTAAACTACCAAGATTGGACTTATAAACCACGACTTTGCTATTTTCAGTAGGTTTTATTGTTTCTATTATAGTAACAACTTCCCCAAAAGCTGTAACCCTAGAGGAACTCTATGGAAGCTTGACAAGCAATCGTGGTTGGCAGGTTAGTTTGGAGGGAAACTTTAGGGAAAAGCTGAGTGTGAAGCTGATGCTGAGCGTGCAAACGTGCACAGCTGGTTATTTGAGCGTGTGCCGTAAATCCCCAGCCTTGTCCCCCGTGTAAGACGAGCTGCCTGCTGCTTTCCAGCTTTTCCCAACGCACCTCCAGAATGTTTAGAGCAGGAGTAATTGGTTCTAAATAGTGCATAAAAGCTGGTGCCTCCTCTGTAATTTATCTTGGAAGTTTTACTTGCTAGTGAAAGGATAAGTAGTTTAAATGGAGATATATATTGTTAGTGACACATCCTGCTTGTTGCTCTGCTCTTACAAAAAAATTGTGGCCAACAAACATCACATTCATTTTTAATCCCAGTTTACCACCTCGTGAAATACTTAATTTCTGTTTCCTGCATCTAGTTGCTTTTTCTGGCACGCGTATAATAACTTCCACTAATGCTTTTTAGCTTGGTGAGCTGCTGTTTCTGGAAAGGTTTTGTGGGGGTGTTAAGACATTCAGGTGGGTCTAATCTTCTAATTAACCAAGAAACTATTAATGTTTTGCACCTGTTGCTTATAAGGTAGTATCCTCAGCCTCATGGTGCTTTTGCTTGCAGTGTACGAGTCTGACAACCACTTTGTTAGGGCTTTTCCCTTAGGAACACCTCGGAATGGAGATCTTTCCATGATGTCTTTAAACTTGGTGCCAGTAGAGCCTTATTATTTGGTCCCAGTATTATTTGCCCATGGAATTAACACCCCAAACATACAGCTCTGCTTGTGCTTTCTTAATTTAATGCCACAGGACTAGCTCTTCAGTTGCCTTAAATCATGCAGGTTCAAGGCTATATACTTTGGGGGAATATATATTTGTATAGTGAATGCATATGTTCAATTTTGGAGTTCAGCAGTACTGTTCTTGCTATGCCTTAAAGGTTAATTAAATCTTGCCTGGCTAATCAGCATCTTCATCAGTTCCCCCCTGCCTTGTTCCCCTGGTGCTATTTGTTCTCTACTGGCATCTTTTTGTTCATCATTTTTGTGTTTTATCCTTTCTCTCTTAAACTTTTGTCTACCAACATGAAAGTCAAGACCTGGAAGTCTTGGATAGTAAAGGTTTCAGTCCTTAAGTGTACATTAAGGGATGTTTAACCTCATTGATTCAAGTTGTAGTGTTTTTTTTAGTGGAAATGATCTTCTGAAGTTTATATATATATATGTATATATGTAGACAGGCAAATAAATCTTTCTGTTCACTGAAATAGCTTTTGAGTTTCGTCAAGGGTCATATGCTAAGAGAATAACTGGAAAAGTTGCAGGACATAGTTGTAAGTTCAAAAGATTTCTGGCCAAGTTGGATATAGGCTTCTGTTTCCTGGGAATACTGGCTGAAAGGAGGTAGGCAGGGCAGTTGTTGAAAAATTGTCGTCAGTCTGAGTCAATGTGAATTTTCTTTATATATAATCAGGATTTGGGATGTTTCTGAGCTAGGAGCATCATTTGGGCAGAAAAACATCTCGGCCTGCAACAGCCTGGCTCTTGACAGTCAGTATTGCCCTTCCTAATATTCACCCTTATAGATAACTTAATGCTGCTAGAGTATTAACAGATTTAAACAAGAAATAACTAAATTTGAGGTGAAACTGGCTCTTCTAATGTGTACATAGCTTGACCCTTGCTTTCCTTCTTATGTTTTTTTGTCTGGGCACAGTTGCCTACTATGTGCTAAAACTATGTAGCTAGAATAATATCCTAGCGATGCTAGTATGGCAATATGTGCTTTCATTTTATTTTTTTGGCCCTCCTCCCCTCTTTTAAGCCATGCAGCAGGCTGAAGCCTGCGCAGGTGGTAAGGAGGGAGTTATTTTATAGCTTCACCGCTCGCGCTGCGTCTATAAACAGCAAGAGCAGAAGGGGCTGCTGCTGGCGGATGGGTTTACGTTCGCGGTGTTATTTGTGTATTTATCTGGCACGCTTGCAGAACCTTTGAATGCTGAGTTAATGTTCATAGTAGGTCCTACCTGCGTCCTGTACTACTGCCTTGGAGCCGGCTTGGCTGCCGTAGTCTCAGTTAATTGCTTGCTGCTGATGGCCACGATGCAGCGAGTGGGCTGGTATTATGTGAGGAACTGTTGATAAGCTGCAATGATAACTTGGAACTATGTATGTTGTGCAGTGCAGATAACTTGGGTCGTCTTGCTATATTTTATGCAACGGAAACGTGGAAAATCTCTAATACAAATTTGCATTTTTATCTTGCTAAACAGAACAAATTTTAGCGGTGACATTCAGCATTGGCAGTTATTTTAGGTGATAGTCTGTTTCACTGTTACAGTTTCTGTCTGTTCCTGTCTTAGCAACAAATATGCTCAAATATCCAATGCATTTAATACCTTTAACTTGTAGATAAAGGCATTTATTCCTCGATTAGGGGATGCCACCATTAACAACCAGCTCGAGACCATCCAGGAGGGCTGCGGTTCAGGCAGGTGTCACTACTTTAAGGTATCTGTTCTCTTCTCTATCAATAAGGAGTTGCTTTGAGAAGGTCTGTTCTACAAAACCAAAAGCCCAAATCCTTGGTAGACTGGTAAAAGTAAAACAATTTCATACCGCTTTGCCCGCAAAATAACATGTGGCACAGAAAATACAAATTACTACTTTTCTCTCATTTTAGCAAGTGTTAGGTCTGAATGTTGCTATAGATGAGTAAAATAAATTATTACGGGTCTTGCTCTGATGTTCAGCAGAGCTTAATGTAGTGTTGCACAGAAGTAATGGAAATCGGGCGCTCTAGGAAATGATTTAAGGAGTTTGAATACCGTTTTCTGTTATCTAGTTTTTGACTGTTTAATGAATTGTATGTCCTTTCCCTGCTGAGTGTTCAAAAACTAATCATGATGAAGGTGCTTTCTTGCTTCAAATGAAAGCTGCCGCGTTTTTTTTCTAGACCAGTTTCTGGCATGTAGATTTTTCTGTCGCTGTTAAAATATTTAGTTTCTTTCTCTCTGTCTTCTCTTCCATCTTACTGCTGCATTTTGTAGGAGGCAAATATGGATTTCAGATGCTGGCTTGTCCTATGTGAGCTGTGGGGTGAAGATGTCTACATACGTTGCACTTTTTTTTGTGGTCATTGAGGGTGTCTGTGCTCAAGCGTGTTATTTTCCTTGGTCTTCTGTTGAAATTGAAGGACCAGCTGCTCTTCTTTTCTTTTCTTTTTTTTTTTTTTTTTTGTTTTTTTTTTGAGGAAAGGCAGAGATGTGTGAATAATCGTGTTTCTTACCAATATCTCAAGGCTGGTGGTATAACCCAGCATACTTTTTGTTCTGGATCGCAGGTGGTCTGCTTACTATTGAATGAGTAACTTCAATATTCCTATTGGCTTGTGATAAGAAGGTCTTCAAAGCCTGTGTGTTTTATCTTGCTTATATTCTCCAACTGTTTTCTCCCCTAGAAGCCTGGAAAGCAGAACTGATAAGTAATAAATATACCAAGACTGCAGACAAACCAGAATATTGGGGACCCAAACCCTCTGCTGCCCGGAGCATCCTTCCTGACAACCCCGTGGTTGCATATTCTGGTCCTTAACCAGAGAAAGGTATTAGCAAGGTTGGTGTTTCCAGTCACAGCTCGGAGGCTTTTGGAGATTAGTTGTGCTGAGTGGCTCTAATAGCTGGAGAGTTCAAGCTCCCTTTGAGGCTGACACGGAACCGTGCGTGCGGTTAGCTTCACTGTTGAGATTAAGTGTTCCCGTTATGTAGCACTCGGTTAGCACTAATGTTATTTCTCGGAATTTTATCTTGCACTACTGTAGACATGAGATACGTGGACTACAGGACGTGTATTTGAAAGTTACTTTGCATCCTGCTCCTGGAAAAATATCTGAACCCCCGGAGTGTTGACATACATCTCTGACCGAGTTCCTCTGCACTCAGCAGGGCTCTTAAGAAAGCAAAGAAAACCCCTTTTTCTTTCCATTTGAGTACTAAAACTTAGTGGTATCTCCTGAAACTAGTAGACCAGGTCTGTGTTACTGCAGCTTGCCAAAGGTCTCCACAGCTACTCGGTAGCAAGTGACCATCTGAGCCCTCTTCCTGCCTGCGACGCTCGGAAATGAATATGAAGGTATCAGAGATGCTCTCTCAACTTTCGGAAGTGATAAACCACCTTCCGCACGGTGCAAAGCCCCAGCAAGGTCCTTGTCAGCTGTTTTGCTGTCAGCTCTTCTGCAGTAGCTGCCTGCAAGGTAAATGTCTTGGCTCGTACAGTCTCCCGACCCAACGTGGTTGTGTGGTGCGAGGAGACGCTGCTCTTAGTGGCTGTGTCGGGTTTAGCTGTTGAGGCAGCGTCGTAGTTGGAGGCTTTTTACGAGGAGTATCCAAAATACAGCAATCCAGTTTTCACAAACATAGAAATTCTATTTTTTTAATTTTATTTTTAAAGCAATAAAGGGTAGATCTAGTTGGGCTTCACTGCACAGCTTGGAACTGAGCACTTTGAGTCTTCACTTAGTTGTGCTGCTTTGGGGAGATAAAACCTGTGGGTATCCTGTGCCTGCTAGATGTGTATTAGGAAGAACATTGCTAATGCTGGGGTAAAACACAGATGAAGGAAAATAACTTCTGGGGTTCTTCCAGTGTGGCTTATTCTGCAGCCCTTGCTTTTGTCTTAGACAAAAAAGAAAAAAAGAAAGTTTACCCTAGTAAAATGGGTTGTTAACTGCTGTTGTAGCTTCGGAGATGCAGCCACTTGGTGCCAAATAATTATAGGCTCTCAGCTGGAAAGAGGCTGCTTGGTTCCCTCTAGCAGAATGTCACATTAATTTCCTGGGATGGTTTGCTCAGCCCTGTCTGTATATCCAGTTCTGGGAGTTTGTGGCTGTCGAAAGGGTGAAGTCAAGGCCGGTGAGGAGCCCTGGATCGGGAGAGGTTTGAGCTGAGAACTTCTGCACCGAGTTGCAGTGGGAATCCACACCCTATGAGTTCCCTAATGCAAACCCAGCACATGCCACCGTGGCCCCTGTTGCTGCTGTAGGCATTAATCCCGCTTTGGGGGAGTTTAATCTTCTTTCCTCCTTTCCTATGGTTAAAAAATGCAGCATTGTGTGTGTAACACACAGGCAGGAAGTCTCCCATATTGTTTCTGGTGCTGAACAAACTTGGGTGTTTTGTATAGACTGCTGTATGCTGAAAGCTGTATCCTTAACTGTAACAGTTAATATGTGTGTAAGGGTTTATGAAATCCGGATTTCTCCTCTTTGTGGAGGAGAAGCCTTTGCCTTTTCAGGAAAACCTGGAGCGCTGCCCCTGTGCAACTTAGGTTTTCCCTTTCTATAGTGTGTGTGTGCATATGTGTATGTAATTGTTCCTCTATTTTTGTAGGCATGACTAATCTTGCAGCTCAAGCTTCTGTTTCCTGGAGGAAAAACCTCCTACAGGTGAGATTTGATTCGGTTGTGCAGCATCCAGTTTCTGTGCTGGTCATCTACTTGTCTGTAATAAGCTGCCTGATGAAAGGTACCTTGAATTAATAATACACTGTTTAGGTATTAGAAACTTTGCTGGTGGTTGAGTTTAGTATTAAAAAATGCAATTAATACATGATCTTTTTTTCCTGATATAAATACAGCTCGAAGCAGCATACATGCTTTTAGATAGTACTCAAGAATATCCTGCAGCTTTCATGCAGCCTGTGTCCTCATGCCCTTTGAGCCCTTTATCCCTTTGCGTGTTAGTGTCCAGGGGAGGAAGATGAGGAGCTAATGAAACTTAACTGAAATAGCTGGTCTCCAGTGACTTTCAGCAATGCCCATCTATTAAGAGACTTCCCTGGATAAAGTCTGACTTGATCCATTCATTTTTCCGGGGCTTTGGAGCTAGGGAGGTGCTGTGGAAACACCCAGCAGCAGGTGAGGTGCTGTGAGCCAAGTAGCTGATGTGTTGCTGTAACATTGCCCTGCTATTTTCTTTCTTGATTTTCGTTTTCCCATATTTCTTGAGTTAACAGTATTTTAACAGCCTTCTCTTTCGTTTCCTCAAATGAAATTGTCCTGGGCTGCTGCTCGTGTCCTTTGAAGCATTTAATTCTATGTAAACTATTATAAAACGCAGTAATACACGTGTTTGCTCAGGTTAGAAGGCGGCAGCAAAACGTGGTTTTGTCTCATTGCAATGGTGTTATTTAGCTAGGAATACTGTGACGAGGGGGAAAACAATCATGTTAGCAGCTATATGGTACAATGTTACTGAAATGTGCATATTGAAGAGAAATAATTCTCCAGCATTTTAATCCATAAACCTTACTCTAGCACCAGGAACAAAAAGAAATCCTTCAACTGCTTGAGCTGTGCCTTAGTTCTCATAGCCATCTCTGCAAATTCTCTACAGCAATGCCAAATAGCAACTTACTGCTTTGCAGAAGCCTCTTTAATCCCTGTACGGTGACAAGAGTTGTCTTTGCCAAACTGAAAATGGGAGGTCTTCATCGTCAAGAATAATGACTGGTTTGCTTAGCTCTAGTTTGGGCTCTCCATAAAAAAAAATGTTGCCAAGGGGTGAATTTAGCAGGAGGGGAAGGTGCAGGCAGAAGCTGGGGAAGCTGAGGCCGATGCTGTAATGCTCCTTTTCCAGCACGGAGACGAGTGAAGGCTCCTCATCTCTGGCAACTGGTTGCAGTTTTGGGAGGAGGCTGCTTTGGGTGACACGTATGTTCTTTCCTCAGTCCCAGTTGTCGTCGTCCTTGTCCTTAGAGACAACTCGTCCGCTTTTTCTCCTTCCCTGTATTCATTGGAGTCAGAGGGATAACGCTGACAGCTTCAAGGAAAGAAACAAGGTCAGTATTTCTAACAGAGCAGTCCTGAGCTCCAGCGTTTTAGAAATGTGCTAATTGTGCAGAGCTGCTCTAGTTGGAAGTGAGAAGGATCCTCAACTGGTTTGAGGAAAGTGTTGGCACTTTAATTCTGCTCTGGCATCAGTGGTGAATCCCTCTGATCTTAAAGGAGGCCCAAATAATTGAGACATGGAACATGGCTGGAGTTAAATGTAGCCATATTCCACTGGCTGCTTTGCAAGCCTCAGTGTAATGCAGTAGCTCAGGGTATTTCCAGGAGGAAAAAATGTGGATCTTATTTTTTCCCAAGCAGATTTGAACCTTGAAGGGCACATGAAGGCACCTCAAATCAGCAGCAGTAGCAGCCTTATGTGGGCTCCTATCCCAGAGATGTGCAGGGGCAACTTGGAGTTGGCAACTTGGTTAAAACTCCATTGCTTGGACTTGACATCACAGCGTGAACCCACGTTTGGCCCAACAGGGTTAAAGAACCGACGTGAACTGGGAGTAGCTCAGTTCAATTTCTCTTCAGAAGTAGCTCTGTAGAAAGAGAGAAAGGAATTTAGTTCAGTTCATCACATCCCTCTTTCTAAATATTTTCTGCATGTCTGTAGTTCATATTCACAGCAATGTCCTTTCCTATTAGATTATCAGAATCTGACGGGATTGTGGACTCACTTTGGCCTTCTCTGTGTAGGTTAAAATGTTGGGAAGGGCTATTTCCATTCCGTGAGCTTGTCCTTCCCGCTGTGGCATTTCTTTTGCTCGGGTGAATTCTGATAAGCCAGCTTTAGAGATGGGAGCTGATTCTTTGGTCTTTTGGCAGAAATTGCTGCCCTTTCGAAGTTTTCATCCTGCAGGGAAAAGGTGGGGATGCAAACCAATATTGCCAAGATATTACTCGTTCCTGGAACGGGTGGAAAGGCAGGGGTTCTGCAGTGAAGTTTCAGCAGTATCTCTAGTCCTTTTAGAAAGATGATGCAGAATGGGTTTGAGCAGGGGACTGTGTTTCTGCACCTGGGTAACCTTCACTTTCATCACTTTTGTTTCATCACTTGAATGATTTTGTTGACATTTTTGTCAATCCTGCAGCCTCTTGTAACTTAAAGGTTGCTCCTTGTACAAGGTTGTACCTCCTTGCTTTTCCTAGTGGAGCTCTATAATTTTGCAAGTCTTGACTTAAAAGAATCTAGCAAAAGATGCAGGAAGAAGAGATGAATGTGAGGAATTTCTGTAAAGTACTGCAGAATGTGCTGTAGCAATTGCAGTTTAAGGCTTTCCAAAATGCAACATGTAGCATTTTAATCCTTAGATAAAGGTCTGCAATTGCTTAAATGTTTCTGTCCAAGAAATGAGCCAAACCACTGGAAGAAGTGAAACATTTTAGTGGGGCAATATGTTATTTACGCACAGGCTCCCTATTTTTTTGAAAGAGAAATGGCAATATGGCTTTACAGTTTACCCTGAGGTGCAGTTGACGCTGAATAACAGGAATAAATTGTATGCTGAAAGCCATGAATCATGATGTAGAACTGAGAAACAAATTAGGGGATATTGGGAGCTTAATATTGTATTGAAAGTCCATTATGCTGTTTAACTGTGTAGCAAATGAGACCTCACTGGGTTTAGTTGCCTTGTAGAACTGCACTAAAGGGAAAAATGGACAGATCAAACACCCTCAGCCTGTCAGGTCCTGCTTGCTGCTTTCAGATTTTGTTGTCAGGAAACTGGCTGTCATAGTGGAGTGAAAATGTTATGTGCTCTACATTGAGACGCTGCATCCGAGACTTCAAATCCAGGTTAGCAGCTTCTTGCGTTACCCAGGAGGAATCATCAACACTCATCTTCAAAGTAAAGCTATGGTTGCTGCAGGCTCCTGGGCTGTTGCCTCCTGTGTGACAAACCTGGTAGCTGGTGTTGTCTGGTTGCAATATCAGTTATTTTCTTGTGATAATCTGGCGACTTGATCATCCGCACGGCTTTGAAACAGCCGTAAACCAGGAGAGCAGCCTTGAGGATGGATGTAGGTGCTGGCTGCTCTTCCCCAGGCCGTGTTCTTCCTGCCTTCCGAGTCACCTGGCAGAGAAAACTCCGTTTCACTCTTTAGCTGCTTTGTGCAGGAGTGTGAGGGTATATTTTTCTTGATGTGCCATCACCTCTGCTAGGCTGATCTTTGTGCCTTGTAGTCCTGGTGCGTGTGCCTCAAGGACACTTTGCTGGAGGCTTTTTTGCCTCTCGGGTTGGACTGCTGGAAATCCTCCTGGTATCTATTTGGGCTAGTTGACTCGAGTAAGAGAAGTAGGAAAATGCTCAGGGTTTAAATGGTAGCAAACAAAGAGGAGGGTGGTAGGAAAAAATAGCTTATTTGCAACTTGTGTCTAGCTGCCACGTGTTATCCTGGCAGGAGAAGTGCCATAGGGGCTACCAGAAACACCGTGTGCTTCGGGCACGCGGTCACGTCGGTGTAAAGGGTGGATGTGGAAATGCTGACGCTTCAGACCGCCTCCCACGGCCCGTGTGGCTCGGAATACAGATCACCCTATGGATTTGGGATTCCTCGTGCTGCAGCCGCCAAGTCCTCACGCTGACAAATGGTCGTATTTAGCTCGTGAGCTCATCCTGCTGCCATCTCTTGTCTCCCCTGTGGGTATGGGGTAGTCGGTAGAGAAGAGGCAGCTGTGATTTATGCCCCACCGGCTGGGGAATTCCTTAGGGTCTTTTTTGTCCCCCTTTCCTGGAAAAAATCTTCCCCCTTTCTCTTCCTGCAGCCATGGTTTATGATTCCCTGCAGCTCTGTTACTGGGCCAAGTTTTTTAGGCTGAGGTACCTGCGACTGGGAAGAGTAAAAACTAAGATAGTCTTATTTCTGCTAGTGAGGCTGTTGTGCCCTATTTCCTGAAGTGCATATTTTCCCCCATGCACTTGCCTAGGAAGGTGTTTTTGTAGGTCTGTTTTGCATCTCCTTAATTATAAATGCTTGGAGTAAGGGTGGTGAAGTGATGGTACGATTTACCAGGATTTGGTTTTGCAAAGCATGTGCAGCCAGGGATGGGAAGAACTGTTTCTGCAACACATCTGCAGTAGGTGAGATGTTTACCATCTAAGTGGCCTGCGTTTGGAGCTCCGCTTCCAGAACTGCATAGGCATTTTGCATTATTTATTGAAGAAAGTGCGTAATCAGCCCTGTCTTTTTCTTCTATTTCTGTCTTGCAGCAGCACCAGTGTCCCAGTAAGATAACCTCTCAGAACCCCAGATGCAAAACAAAATATTTGCGCTGTTTCCAAATCTGTTTTACGCTGAGGTTTATTATGTGCATTCTTTCTCTAACCCTCAGACTCGCAAATCACGTATAGAAATGTTTTCTTCTTTTAGAACGCTCCTTTCATGCTTAATGGCTGCGGTGCAAATGATTAAAACATGACACAACTCCCTTCCCTAAGGCAGAGTGAGGACAGCAACCTTCCGGCTCGCATTTAAAAGGAAAAAGCAGGAAGGGGAAATTTATACTGTTTATTCTCCTATTTGTGGATTTGTTAATTTATGACTTAGCTGTTTAGTTGAAGGAAGATTAATCAAATGTATTTGTTCTAAATAACTTAATTTTTTTTGGAAGTTCTGTGGGCTCTTTGGAACAAGGCTGTTTATGTTGTATAGCCTGGATCTGATAACCTGTCCTAGGAAAATAAAGACTTTTTATAAGATACTTAAATAAAAGACAAAGCTTCTAGGGTAATAACATTCTTTGTTATGCCCTATGTTACTGCTCTCTGGAGTCTATTGGTGTTTATCATATAGAATTTATTGTATTTAAAGGATTGTTTCTCGAGCAGTATCTCTGTGCACAGAAGGAAGGGGCTAGCGGAGACAAATAGTAATTTTCTACAAATCCTTGCAGAGGGAGAAGGTGACTGTAATGTGAGATTTGACCAAGTATATTAAAAGGAAAATCATTATTTTCCTGGCCAGGCTGCTGCCCAGCACTGAAACTTGGCTCCTAGCATCGTTTTTCTATAAGAATTTGGCTCGCACCATGGTTGGCTTTTTCATGCTAGCAATGCACTGCGCGGGCTGAAGAACGGTCGGCAAGTCGGGGTGGAAATTGGGAATGCCTCCACCCGGGAACTTTGCTTTTCATGGTACTAGGGAGTTTTTTCAGCTTGGCGCTCGGCATTCGTCTGAGCCGCCGGGGAGCTGCGGGCTGTCGCGTGGAAAGCACTTGGATGACTTTCTAGGCTTTAATGAAAGCAGACTGAAAATGCAATTTTGCTGACACTGCCTCGTAATAGCAGATCATTAGAGTGATCCAGTAGGCTAATAGATCAAGTAGAAAGAATGCTGGGGAAAGGAGCTATTTCTTATCTAATGACAAATATTTTCCAGGCACAAGATAGGGGAGTAATGTTCTCTGTAATTTACAGTCTGTAATTTTTACACGGATGCATTCCTGCGAATAAGACCTGGACACGTATCCCACGTGGTTCCCTATCCCATGGGTGGTGTGTGGAGAGCCCAGCAAAAGGAGATAACCTAATTTGCGTGGAATTCCCTTCTCCATAGGGCACAGCCGTGTGATGAGTGGGGCCGTCCTCAGTTTTCGGTGAGGATTCTCTTCACGTTTCCAAGTTGCCCCATGAAATCCTCGAAAAGCAACTTGCAGAGCTGGCATCTCGGCTGCGTAGCGGTGCTGTCTGTACAGCCATCTCTAAGCAACATCCTACACAGGGCTTTATGATAAGGTTCTTCAGGTTGAGTTGCTTTCTTAATGCAAATTGCCGATACTCAATTTATACCTTTCCCCAGAAAGCTGGGAATGTCTATAATGTGATCTGAAAGGCAATGAAAATAGTTTCATTTATAATAGGGAAGACAGCTGACGGCAGCTGGCATGAATTCACATAATGCATCCGAGCAGCCTGTTGGGAAGTCGAGCTGAAGAACTTGCTGCAAAAGACCCATAGAAAGAGGCTCTCGTGATGGATGCAAAAACCGGGGCTTTGTAGCACTGCTGTCGCATTTGATAACTTCAGATTTGATTATCAAAAAGGCTTAATTGCCTAGAAGACTTCTCCAGGCAGTGACATGCTTGTGCACATTTCTCCTGTGAATTTATCTTGTAAATATTTCCAAATGTAGGCTTTTATTCTTCATTCTGAGCTGTAGCACAGGATAGTTCTTCCCATGGCTACCTATCAAATATTTTCTGTATCTTCGATACTCCCATTTGAAGCTGTAGTAAAAAGCGGCTACAAGTACCTATAAAAGGAAGAAGTTGTGTTTGTTTTTTACTGTTTTTCCCCCCTCAACTAAGCAAACTTTGTGTCAGAGCTGTGTCTGCCCGGGGCTCGGTTGGAAGGACAGCGGCAGCTCCTGGCAAGTTCTACTCATTCTCTAAGGAGCTGTGAAGAGGCTAAAAATTTATAGCCCTCAGACCTGCTGCGTAGTCATCTCGCTCCTATTAGCCTGATGAGCTGGAGTTTAACCAAGGGGCCCTTTGGGGATTATTTGAGAGAGCAACCTTCTTGCCTGCTGTTGTGCAATCAACCTTTGGATTTTGGGGTGCAACTGAGAAACTCGGGGCTGTTGAGCAGCTGTGTTTGCTCAGGAAGGTCCCTAAGCTGCTGTTTAAGGTGAGGGAATATTTCGCTCTGTTTTCCTCTGCCTTGCAATAGGGTTACGTGGGAATGACAACGTTCAGGGAGCAGCTCCCTCGTTTTGTGCCAAAAAGGCAAAGGCACAAGGCCCTTAAGCGGGACAGTTGAGCAGTTAACATCTTCAAATAGTTGCAGCAGATGCCCATCCGAAACGCAATATAATTAAAAGCTGTAACAGAGAGGGAATTAACTGCGGAGCACAATATGTTGCTACACGGGAAAGCAGTAATTGCTGCAATCCCGAGG
Source organism: Crypturellus tataupa (assembly GCA_034781795.1). Classification (NCBI taxonomy): domain Eukaryota; kingdom Metazoa; phylum Chordata; class Aves; order Tinamiformes; family Tinamidae; genus Crypturellus; species Crypturellus tataupa. The sequence goes on along the minus strand of JAWLRI010000460.1, from coordinate 251,926 downwards.
ACTCCTTTTGCCCTGCTCTACCTGGAGCCTTGATGAAGGCTCTGGAAGGGTTAATATGTCTTCACTAATCTTAAAAAAATGTGTTTTTTGGCTGCATGAACATGCAAATCACCTGTGTAAAGATTTCTGTATCCTTTCATATAAGGTAATGCTTCTCTGTACATTAATTTTCTGGATTTCTATGCTTTATTTCCTTGGACAGATGTAGTTACTTTTTGGAGAAGGGTGGCTATAGAAAGCTGTATCAGAAGGCACTAATGCCTCTGTTGGATGCTCTACTCCATTCAAACAAAGACGGTGGGGAGGTGACAAGAAAAGAAATGACCGAAATCATCTCCTGCATCTGGAAGATGCTCCCTGTGGTTTCCCGTGCCTAGAAACGCGGCGCGGAGAGATGCGGCTCCGGTTTCAGGGCGCGCGGGGAAGCCCTGCGCGCGGCAGCGTGCCGGAGATGCGACCGCATCCCGTCTGTGCGCTAACTGCACGGCCCGAGCTGCTGGCCCTTGGTGGTCTAGAGATCCCTGATCTTGCTGTAAGCCTTTGCTGAGCCGGAGCTCCTCGTGCCCCTCTGCAGTCGCGCTGTTTTATGCTTGCAGGCTGCCCGAAACGCACCCGAGTGCCAATGGGAGGCTGGAGCAGCCAGTTAGTATCGCTCATGCAGATATTAAATATTGATCCACCCTGCAGAATCTCTCCAGAAATGCTCTAGCTGGTGCACAAGAGGCTTCCAGCCTTATCTTGCTGCATATAATACTTTGAAACCTGTTTTTTTTGTGCTTTCACAGGCATTCGGAGCGCTCAGCAAGGTCAAGCCCTGTTGCATTCGGGCTTTGCTCTTGACTATTCTCTTGAAAAACAATCAAAACCTGCATGATTGCAGCCCTTAGCAGACGCATTCATGTTCCAAAAACATATATATATAATCTTGACAGCAAGTCCAGGGGGAATTTGGTATGAGAAAAGCAATAGATGTTTTCGTTACTGTCAGCTTCTTGACCCCAGCTTGGAAAGCTGCTTAAAAAAATGCTAAGGTTTGTGTAGAACAACTTCTGGTCATGGTTTTAGATAGACTACCTGTAAAAAATAAAATAAAAAAGCTGCTGTTGAAAGTCTTTGGGTGTGAATAGACTTGCAATACAAGTGTGTTAATTGCTCAACCCCTAAGGATATTTATTGCTCTGAAATGTGCTATATAACTCCAGTGGCCTGATGTTCACAGGGCATGAGCTGGGAATTGATTAATTAGAGACCTGTTAGTGCTTCGACTTGTGCTTTATCACGAGAAAGAGGTATTTGAAAGCCTGAAGCTCCACGGTGCAGGTGCCAACGTGCTGCAGCCGTGCCGGGTGCTAAGGCGGTGTCTGGCACAAGGGAGAAGTCTGTCACCAGCCTGAGCTGCAGGTCTCTAGCTGGAAACCTGAGGAAAATGCTGTTAAGGGGACTATCCGGAGCCTTATTTTCCAAGTAAATGCTCTGAAACCCCCGTAGAGGTGAATGGCTTTGGGGCTCCTCTGAATAACAGATCCTCTGCCTCCCTGGTTGGGCTGCACTGTCGAGTTTATTACAAAATGCCACGGGGGTTAATGAGAACAAGTAGGTTTTCTGCACCTCTGTGGTGCTCTGATGTTGTGCCTGGATTCCAGCAAGAGTTAAATCCCACAAATCCACCGCGGGGACCTTATAAAAATAAGCGCTTATTGCATTGATACAGCGGTGCCCGAAGGAATGGAGCGCAAGGGAGGACGTGCAGCAGCCGGGGTGGGCGCGGGAAGCGGTTCGGCAGCAGCGCAGGCTGGGAGCGCCTTAATTAAGGTAATGACCAAGTATACTCTGGTAATTGGGAGCCTTCAGCCTCCTGGTAAATGGAGGTGTGTTCTGTAGTCGCGACGCTTGGCTTTCGTGCGCTCTGCTTCGTGCTTCCTTCAGCGGGACCCATGCATCTTCCTCTCTGAAGCTTCACTGAGATGAGAGGAGAGATGGAGCCTCCTGGCAAGCAGGCAGCGACGTTCGGGGAGGATTGCAGGGGATGCTCTGCCAAAAGGGCCGTTTCTGCCAAATGCAGCCCAGGAGGGAGATGAAGTGTTGATTCCCTGGATTTCCTGTTGGCCGCACTGTTGGACGCGCTCGTGGGTTGAATTTGCTTTTTCTCCAGAACGCTAGAAGGAGCGACTTGGAGTTTGATGGGAAGGATGAAGACCCGTGACTTGCCTGATGCTGTTTGGGGATGAATTGGGACAGATCTGCCTGTTCGGGAGATGCTTGAGTGTTCATGCTCCATAGCAGGAACGTGTCTATCTCAGTTACTGCTGTTCCTGCTGCTTGGGATGAGATGGGTGATGCATTTCCCTAAGCAGAGCTGCTCGCATGGAGATTTCAGCACCTCCAAGGGGTATGAAAAAAGCAGGATTCTCTCTCTAAAATCATTGCTAAACCGTTAATATTTGTAATAAATCCTGCTTGCTCAGAAGCGGGTGTTTTTTGAGTCCCCTCACAGCAGGCTCGCTGTATTTCTATCTATTGACTGCAGTACCTATGGCAGTGCCTTGAAACGACATTCAATAAGATCCCAAATTGCAGCATGAAAAGCAGGAGGAAACCGTGTAGCCCTCAGCATTGGTGGGATTCCCTGCCTTTTATTTATTTATAGGCTTATTTATTTATATATGTTCAAAACTGCTGAAAGCAACCAAAAGTGGTGACATACACCTTTCCGTAAGCAAAGCGTGGACAAGATATTTGCCTTGGAGATCACTCACTGGCTGGAATAGCGGTGGAGATTGAAGGAAACCTGCAGATTTGCTCTCTTCCTAGTGCACAGACTATAAGCAGACCGAAGACTAATCAAATCCTGCAGCAAGTGGACAAAGAAACAACAAACCTGCGCCCTGACGCTAATCTGGAAACTGTGGGTGAGGTTTTGTATTACACAGGGTTAGGACTGGCCCCCCCAAAGGGTTTAATGTGTGGAGGGAGCAGCCGAAGAGCTGCTTTCTGTGGAATTAAATGAGCAATAGCTTCTTTTTCTCGCCTGCAGTAGACTTGCTCTGCCAATTGAAGGGAAGCGCCCTGCTTTTGGATGTTGGGCAGTTAAAATAGCTCTTTTGTATTACTGTGACACAGCTAAAACTCCTAAATGGAATCCCATAATTTGAAATGTGTTTTTCCCCTATTAGCAACAGGAAATGCAGGTAGGCTGTGTGTTTCTGCTTTGTTTTCTGGGTCTCTACTCTTCATTTCTGTTGCGCAGTGAAGCCCTTCCTCATTCAAGTCCATGTCGTTTCTTCTGCTAGGAAACCTGTTAAACCCCCAAAACTGGGGCACATGGGACGTTTAGGTACCTAGAATCCAAACAGGTTTCTAAAGGGATTTCCAGTGGTTCTCCTGAAGCTCCAATTGTTGCGTTTGCTTCTGCCTCATCCTTATTTTCCACAGAAATTAGACATCAACCTTTCCTGTATTTCTCTTAGAAGCATCTGGTTGTGCTTTGAATTTGGCCCGCGTAGGCTAAATTTCATACATGTCTCATTGTTGCTATTAATTTTGCATTTTAAAGCTAAAATCTGTGAATGAAGTGTGCTTGGAACTTATTGATGTATCGAGCTCGTTTGGGATGGTCATATTGACTGGAACGTTTGTATTTCAGCTTCCATCCAGCAATTGAATAAATCATAAAGTCTTATTGAAGTAACTTAGCACTTTAAGTGCAACATCTTCAAGTTTGAGCTATGGGTGTCTTCTGAGATGGGGACCATAAATTTGGCATAATGATTGCACAGTGTCAAGCTAATGCGCATGAGGGTAGGTTAAACTAGTCACTGAAAATGAGGAATATTGCAGGGACATAACACGAGTATCGATGGTGAGTTTAATAAAGGTTGATTGCTCAAAATGAGATTTCCTACTTGGTGATTAAACTGGTTATTTGGGCTAGTGATTCCTTAAATTGCCTGGTTTTAGTGGCACAAACTAACTCTGGTGTTGCAGTGTCTCAATAAACGCCAGCAGGGCTGGGGAAGGAGGCTCTGACGGGCTTGAGTAAATCCATCCGTCTCCAGGTGCTTGGTGCTGTATCCAGCCCATCTCTGGAGTAAACGGGAGAAATCCCAAGGGTCACAAGTGTTTTAAGCAACTTGTCTCGGGTTTATTACTGGAAATCGTGCAGCGAGACCCGTTGCTCTGTCCCTGTAACTGCTTGGTAGTGCTTAGGTTAAATGGGGTGGACAAACGCAGGTTAAATGATCTGTGGTGGCTATTTTCAAGGCTCTAATCGCATTTGGACAACTAGAACAGGAGACACAGGGGGAGGAGGATGTCCCAAAATACTGGCAACCAACCATTCCCAAGGAAAATCACCAGGACCTTCAGCCCTGCAAGGTATTTTCCCAAATTCCTAGATGTGGGAAGCAGCATATGGGCTGCCCGCATCCTCTGATAGAGTGCGGGCTGCTAGATGAATAGCAAATATTTAACAGAAAAGTTGCTTTAAAATATTTATTCCGTAATTGGGTTGAACAGCCTTTGCTCTCCGATTTAATCAACTATTTTAGCCCCGTTCCGGGCTGCAGGTAATAGACTGGAGTGAGTGTTTTGTATCGCGCCGCTCTTGCATTATTCATGGCCTGTTGTCTTTGTGCTCATCTCGGGAGAAAAATGACCTCTGCTTTCAATAGTTAAATTTGATTTATTCTTTCTTCTGCTTGTGTAATATTTCAGCGAATCGCGGGCAGAATTGGAAAAACAATTTCTTTAAGGAAAAAGCGCAGGGTTTCATTGATCGCGCATCCACTGATGCATCAAAATGATAACATCCATTTGGGGGAATTGAACAAAGAATTTATAATAGGATTTCAGGTTATCTTCCATGAAATCTTTTATTTTATTTTTTTTCCACCCCAGCCTACTGGCAATATTAGAAAACCAGGTTTTTAATCTTATTTTGATGATTCATGAGCTCTTTAATACTCTAAAGGAATCCTGAGGCCAGACGTTATGCGCTGTGTTTTTTGGCAATGGAGCTGATTGGAGAAGTTTCTGCCTCTGCTCTTTATCCTTTACCCAATTTTGTGCCAAAATATTTTAAATATATTAAATATACTAGGGTATTTTTATCATCTTTTTGTCTGATGTCCATGAGCAAAAGTTCACCAAAATCGCACAGTTAGGCAGATTTTTTTTCCCCCTGGCCCTGGAATAGGAGGCTACCAAACGCAGGGATTTAAATCTGCATGGCCCGTGGCTCACTGAGCAAATTCAGGACTTGCTGGAAAAAAAACCCTTTCAAAAACGAGCACGTCTTTGGGTTTAAGGGCTCACGTCTGGGTTTTGGGCTGCAGGGAAATGCTGGGTTAAAGCCCCGCTTGTTTCCAGCTCCTCTTCCCACCCCAAATCCCACAACTTCTGTCAATTGAAATGAAATTCCCACTTGTTACAGGGGCGTAGATGACCACGAAGGACCCTGCCGGAACGGACTTGCATAGCTCACAACTTGGCTATTCGTCTGCTTGTGCTCTAACCACCCGCCCTGCAAAAGGCCAGCGATTTTGCTTGGCTGCTGAATTAAGGCCAATACTTGTTGCAATGGTCTGCTGCTATCAGGCTAATATTGGTGCTCTGGGGTCAAGTCGATAAAGCAAACGTTTAAAAGCCTCTTTGGAGTTGGATTTAGCTCCCTGGCTGTGCCAGGGAACCTGCTTTTTTTAAAAAGTCGAACCGAGTAACTATGTGAAAGCTGCTATAGCAGAAGAGCTGCGAATTTTGAGAGAGCTGGCGGGGAGAGAATAGAAATGGATTGAAAGGAGGTAGTTGTAACTCGGAAATAACGCTGTTATCTGCAGTTGCCACTTGGACAGGAGGGTTTCCCGAAAGGAGAAGAGGCCAATTTGATGCTCTGAGAATGGATTTGGCTACGAGGGAGCGTTGAAGAGCCCTTACCCCTCGCCTAGCTGCTTATTTTTGCGTCCTTGCGGGAAGCCCAAGGTGGAGCAGGTGGGAAAACCCTTCCTGGAGCGTCGCCAGCTGCAGAAAGGTCTTAATACGGGAGCCTCACTTGGCCTTCCCTCCCATTAGGCTGCTTCTAAATGCACCTGAGGCCCAGGCGTTTATTTCGGGTTTGTCTCCTAATGTAATAAACACACAAGGCAACATTGCCTAGCCGAACCCATGCGCCCATCGGCATTCCTGGTGGCCGAAGTTCTCCCTGGAAGGGGAGCGTTGTGCCGGCGCCTGGAAAAGAAGGATGCGGCGCGGCGGCTCGCGAGCTGCTTAATGCTGCAGCTGAGCGCCAGCGCGATCAATCTAGCGGCGGAGTTAAAATTATCTCCTAATTGCAGCGAGAATCAAAGAAATCCTGGCTGCTGGAAGGAGGAGGGGAAGGGAGAATCGTGCTTTTATAGTTATATATTTCATTGTAGGAAGGCTTGGGGCATGCAAGGGGGTTTCCATCATCTCACTCGAGTAACGCTGCCTAAAGGGAAGCCTGAGGCTGCTCTGAGTTATGTGGAGACAGATGTCCCTGAAGGGGAAAGGAGCAGGGCCCTGGGGTGTCCCTGTCCCCTGCCATGGACCCCATGCAAGCTCTTGTGCCCACAGCTTATTCCCTCCCACGTGTTTTACAAGGTATTGGCTTGAATTACAGGAGCAGAGCGTAGAAATTTGGAATTTGGCGTTGGAATTTGTTAGTTTTAAAATTTTTGGCTAGCCTGTCGAGGCTGCTGTGGGAGAGGGAAAAGCAAAAACGTGATTTTTATGTGGCCAGATCTACGGTGTCCTCGTCGCTAGAGCACAAAGCGAGGCCAAAACCGACGTGGAAACGATGCTCACCGGGGACGGCTGTTTTAGTGCTGCTTTTCCGGTGCCTTTTCCCTAGCTAACGTGTCTTGGCTGCTGCGTGGAGAAATCTGAGGCTCGGCCCAGCTTAGTTTGGGCTATCGGGATCAGTTGGGGAGAATCCTTGGACTAGAGGAAGACTTTGGCTTCAGCAGGACCTTGTGCCCGAGGCGCTCCAGGGCGCGTGGGTTTGGGCAGAGAGGCTTTTCCTCGGGCGACTGTTGAATTTCCCCGTGAAGGATGATTCAATTTTCATTAAGCGGCTGAAACCGTCGGCGAAAATATGAATTGTAAAGGTGTCTCTGACAGCTTGTGTAACTCAGAGCGAAATTGTAAATTGCTGGCTTCTCGGCTGCCAAACGCCTATCAAAATATATTAAACCTGGTTTAATTGGGTTGGGGAAGATTTAAGGGAGTGTCCTCGCCAAAAAGCTCCCTTCCCTTCTATTCTAAATGCCCCTGTCCCTATAAACATCTCATTCCCCACGGTTACTGCTTCTTAAAGGGCATTTTTGCTTTTCCAGAGCTTTATTCCCAAGGCTTCTCCGTCTCGGAGTGTCACTTAAGCCTCGGGTTCCCGGGGTGGTGTTTTACTCTCGAAGCGGCAGCAGTTTCCATGGGAGACGTTCTTCGGTGGTGAGATGTAAGAAGCGACTGTAAAAGTGCTGTTGGGCTGCAACAATCTGGGAAAAAATAGATTAAAATCCTACCAAAGAGTCCTTGCACTGCGGATGACAGAGAGCTAATACAAATTATTATTTTAAATCAAAAAAGGAGAGGAAAAGAAAAAAGAAGGAAGCGGTGACCTGTTGTTAAAAGTCCTGTTTAGACTTCAGGCTCAAATAAGCACTCCTGCTCTCATTGCACTTTATTAGCACGTCAATAAAGATCGGCTCCTGCAAATTACTGCCTTTCAGTTGTGTTTAACTTCTTTTGAGGCTGGGTAAAATGCAACCCGGTGCTTCCTTAACATGGATGTTACCGCAGGGAAAGATCCCCTCCAGGTTGCTTTGGCCTGTGCTCTGCTAGCTTGACGAGATGATGATTTTTGTGGCTTTAAATATTCACATAATTTTGAATTTTTCTTTCTTCTGGGCAGGTTTGGGGGTTTCTTTTTAAGCTCCCTTTGCAGCTGGCAGAAGTAGAGCCCCAAACACCCATAAATTGCCAGGGAATGCAAGTGATTTAGAAGTCAGAGTTGCATGGTACCAATAGGCAAGGCAGGTAATGCATCTAAGAGAAAAATATCAGGCATCTGCTCTTAATCAAATCACTTCTTTTTTCCCCGAGTGTTTTGTGATAAGAAACGTATGGGGCTAGTGCAAGGGTTGACTTGAAGGTGCTAATCTCTCCCAGCGCCTACAGATTGAATACACAGAGCGAAGCAGCTTCCTGAGCTGGATTTCCAAAGCTTTGACGTTCCTTACGGCAGAAACCCGGCCAATGTTAATTAAGTACAAGGGTTAATTGGCTCTCCCAGCTTAGCCCATAAAGCACAATGTTTGGGAATCTTTAGCCTGCAGGTTGGAGAGATCCAGCTGTTTCATTTCAGGAGCTGCAAGCGAGGTTTTCGAGCGGTATCTCCTCATTTCTGAGCTTATTCTCCTGGAAAAGAGGCGTGCCTCGGCTCAGCTCCAGCGCATGCCGAGACGGAAGGAATTTCCTTGCCCTGTGGAAACTTTAGAACTCTCACTGATTCATCCTTGGTGGTGCCAACGCTGGGTATGTCGGTAATGTTTGCTTAGCTGGAGCCCTTGCTGCCCTCCATGCAAGAGGGAAGCGGAATGGGAGAAGAAACCCGGCTGGAACGAGGGGAAGGGATCAGCACAGGGTTTGATTAAGCTCTAGAGACCAAAAATTGAGGAAAACTGAGGATCTCCTCCTCCTGCATGCCCTCCCTTTACAAACTGGTTGGCTGAAGGGCCAAGTGATGCAGTGAAGAACCCTGAAAGAATGAGATGGAAATGAAATTCTTCCAACTCCTGTTTAAATTAAGGTTTGGTGCTCATCTGCTTTGAGAAGAGCGGTAACCTTGCGATTACAGGGAGATTTGGGTAATGAATGTGGAAACTAGTGGTAGGAATTTAGCTCTGCCTTGTCTTAGTGCTCAGATTTCAGTACTAGATAGACTTAAACATATAATGGTGTTCTGGTTTTGAAGCTTTTAGACAGCAAGGGAGTTAAATTCTGGGAAGTTTCTGTGTGTGTTTTGTTCTGTTTTTTCTCCAGTAACTGAGGACTATATTAAAGAAATGGAATTTAAACCAACCTACTGCAATAAAGCAAAATATTTTAATAGTAAAAGCATGATCTGGCATCACAGAGTGAAGGAGACATTCCAGTCCTGTACGAAGGTCCTTGCCCAAGGTACATGGGATGGAGTGATAGTGGGAAGACAGGGATTATGAGAGTGCAGTGGATCTTGCCCATCGTGTTTCTAAATAAAACGGGCGCAGCGTAGTTCTCTGCAAGTCGCCGAGATTTGTGCTGAAATTAAAGACAGAAAAGGAGGTTTTGTGTTTTTCCTCGGCATGGAAAAACTCCCAGCAGTTACTCCTGGGAGGAACGTGCCCTGAGGAGTTGGTGGTTTCATTCCTTTCGGGAAAGAAAAGGGGATCAATCTGCTTCCTCTTCCCGGCCCCTGTAGGTTACCTGTTTCTTTCGGGCAGAGCAAGCAGACTGACAGGGGGTATTTATAGCTCACCTGCTGCTTGTCTTCCTTCCCCAGCAGATGTGATGAAGCACTAATTACCAGAAGATAAGAAAATGCAGGCAGCACTGGTAAGAGGGGCAAATGAAGACCATTTGCCACTGTGTAGGTTGTACCAAGCGCTTCAAAATGCAGGGATTAACACTTCCCACGTGCTTCTGGCACTGCCTTTTCTGTGGCCATCTCCTCAGCCTGATGAAAAAGAGGAGGAAAAGCCCAGAAACAGGATGTCTGTTCAGACAGGTTCTCACTTACTTGACCTTGCTCTGCTGAAGTGTCATCCTCTGGAGGCCCTGGGGCCGAAATGGGCAGGGAGAGGTGCACGGAGGGGCTGCCAAGGCAGCAAGAACCGAGTTCCAGCTGCTGCAGGTTGGATGGAGTTAGGGTAAACTTGCCCTTTCTGCCCTGCTGAAGGAGCAATAAGGATGCGAGTTCAGAGCCAGTAGTTGAAGGAAAGATCATTAAAAGGGGGCTTTTCTGCTCCCAAAATCCGGCTTGGATTCACATCTGAATGGGGCTGAGGGAATTGTCAAAGGTGAAGGTTTTGCAGCAGGTTAAACCTGGGGATTCCTCATTAGTTATCTAACATGTCCTGTTTTACAAGCTATTTTTACTTCTTACCTTGTTGCTCCTGACTTTTGGATCATGGCAATGGCAAGACAGGGGACAGGCCTTATCCCAGAGTATGTGGTGCTTTTCCTTTTAATTTTTTTCCCTCTAATGGAGTGGCGTCGTGGTTCCTAGCAGTAATGCAGAGGTGTTTCAGTACCGTAAACTTGCCATTTGCAAACGTTTAAAGGCATATTTGCCCGTGGCTTTCTAAAATAGAGGCTTGCTTTAGGCAATTTGTCTGCCAAAATGTTTTAATTTCTCATTCAACTCCAGCTGCAGCTGTTTGATGCCTGGTTCCCTTCTGCCTGCTTGACCCAGCTGAGGGACTGCAAGTGCTTCTGCAGCCTCAAGCCACATTGCAGATCCTGCCTTGATTTTCCCTGTCAGGGATGTGGGAAGGGGAAAAGGAGTGTAAACACAGCACTTTACATGTTAATTGCAAGTAAATCCAAGACCTAAACATATAAATTAGACCGTATTTCCGGAGCTGTCAGTGCTGACTGCCTGAGTGTAATTACTTGCGCTTGAGGCTGTCTTGAATGGGTGGTTGGGACTATCTTTGTGCAGCCAAGATGAAAATGATAAAATAGCATTGAACTGCTGAAAAATCGAGCGCAGGTCGGGGTATGAGGGCTGGTTGTAGGGCTTGGTCCCCCTGAAATGGGGCTCTTCTGTGCTGGGGCTGTAGTCGAGTTGTTGGGCTTTGGAGGTGATTTCTTTTTCCCAGTCACACTTACTACTAGCAACTTGCAGCTTTGCCTCCCTCTCCCTGTTGCGAGAATGAGAAAAGTCCCTAAGTCACCAGAGAAAATCCAAGAGAAGGAGCCTCTTACTCCAGAATTTCCTATCCCTCACCGTGCTCTGTTGATTTTTTTTTTTTTTTTTTTTTTTTTTACCACCTTTAAAGCTTGCTGCTTCGTGCGACTTCTGCCTTTGCGTCCGCGTAAAACTTGAAGTTGCCTTTTTCAAAATGTTTATGTTATGGGACATCCAGCTTTTAAGATATATGTATATATTTTGCAAAAGAAGAGAAGAATCCCAGCTGTTTTAGTGCTCCTTCTCCTTAAAGCTCGTGAAGGGGCCGCGCGCTGGGCCTGGCCGAGGGGACGAGCCCTGCTGGGGGACAGATGGCCGGCGAAGATGCTGTTTCCTCCGGGATTCCTGCTCGGAGGGGACGGAGGGAGGAAATGCCCAGCGCGGGCTGGGCATGGGGGCGGGAATGGGATGCGATTTCTACACGGAAGCGGCCCTGACCGTTTGTCTTTTTGCTGTGTTTGGCTGTTTGCTAGGTGCACCCGAGGCTTTCTCCTTGGCAGAGCGTGCGAGTGGTCTACTGCAGTACGGGAGTGCCCTCTGACGGTGAGTGCTGGCCCGGAGCGAGTCTGGGCTCCCTTTGGACTTTGCTGGCTGAAAGAGTGTTCCCCAAAACGGGATTTTCCACATAGGAGGCGGGGAACAAGCCGTGAAGTCAAGTGCATTTTGTTCCCTTATTTAAATCCTAGCACAGCTCAGACATTGAGCTGTTTTGAGAGCTCCGGACGCCCTGCCAAGGTAGGTGGAACTCCGCAAAAACCTCCCATTGCCGAAATACGAAGAGGGAAGGAGCCGCTTTGAGGGCGCTGCCGACTTGGTGTCCGTGCACAAAGAATAACCCGCTCGTGCTGACACAGGGCCCCCCAGGGCTCCTTAGCAAAGCTGCTCGCTAATGAAGCAGAGGCTCGTTAGGCCCTCAGTGCTTCCCCTGGCAGTATAACATATGTGGAAGGAGCTGAAATAAAAACCAGGAGGCTTAAATAGGTGGAAATGTAGATTAAGGCAAGACTGAGGGGATAATGTAAGCTCATGACCCAATTTACCTCTTCTGATCCAATGCTTGAATTTTTCTCTTGTTACTTTTTCTAAGAACTCTGCCTTTAGCAGCGGGAAGAGTTCAATCCTGATTTCTTTGGCCTGTGCATTAAACTGTCCATTGTTTTGGCCTCGTGTACTGCTTAAGTTCTTATGTAAAGGAAGAGGAGAATCTTGGAAAAATCCCAAGGATGTGTTACTAGTTCACACTATGTGGCTGCGTCAAAGCTTTGTGGTGCATGAGTGACATCCCAGCCTGGGGCGACTTCATGCTTTATGTGTGTGGAAAGCTTGGAAATCCTTATTTAGTGGCCCACCTGGCCGAGCTGCAAGTGGCTGGAAATGTCAGTGCAATCCGCTTGTACTCGGTTGCTTTTCTTGACTTTTCCCCTGTATTTAAACGCCAGCGTGAAATTTCATCAGTGCCGATGACCCAAAATGTTAGCTCTATAATTAGTGGGATGCCAAACTGCGTCGTCCCTTTGGTTGCTTGTATTTGCCTTGAAGCAAGCAGTCCACGGGGCTGTCAGAGCAGAGCAGGGTACCATAAATCAGCATTTTGTGCCACTCTTACAGCAGGCGTCTTTGCTGCCTTTTTGTATCTTATTTTTTTTATTTTAACTTTGAGCTATTCCCTCTCCAGTGCAGTAAAAAAGTGGCCAAGCACCGCTTGTACGCGAGGAGAGGGCATCCAAGTGGGATTATGAACCCTCCTGCCAGGGCGTTTTATGCTGGAAGGAAGGACTTATATAAAAACCTTTCATGAGGGCGAACACAACAGCTGTAATTCCACACTCCTCCTAAGGAAAAAAAATAGGCCGTAACATTTCACCTAAGCCATAAATCCTTGAAAAAAAGGTTTCCCCTTGTTACCAGCACTGAACACTTCTGATATGGACCTACCCATCATTTTTTTCCACCTGCATCTGATCTGTACAAGATTAAAATGTGGCAAAGACTGGTGCTTCTGCAATGCTGGCACTAGCAGAGCTGCAGTTGCCATCTTGCAGCACGGGGGATGAACAGAAAAACGTTGGTGCAAACACTGTATTTTAGTAGTTTGGATTTTTTGCCTATTATGTTATACAATAAAGTGGCGTAGTAACATTTTAAATACAATATTTTCACATGAACGGAGTTTTCTACAGCACTTCTGTAGTCTTGTAATGAATACTGAAGTTCGTATTGTATATGTTATTTCCAGAACCAATGAATTTAATACCTAACTGGCTATTTTCAACTTCCAAACACGTAAATTATTCCTTCTGAGCTGCTCTCGCAGGTAGAAAATTCCCATCCACAGCTAATGCTATTTCTTAGCAGTCTTTTGCACAAATACTTGGATGGAAGAAAGCAAAGTCTGAGAGCTCGTGTCAAAACAGCTGCTGATCAGGAGCTTGAATTCCTGTTTAGCTGTCCAAATAAACTGGCACTTAGCATATTTTTTTCAGTAAATACCTGACTCTAGTCTGAATTTTAAGTTTTGAAGCACTTAAGCGACTGAAATCCTGTCAGGTGCCTGCTTCTTGAGAAGGGGGTTTGAATAGGCTTCAAAATCCTGGAGCTTCTTGAGAGGCTTTAGGCGTTTCACATGTCACACGTGTTGTATTTGTCTCCACTTTCGTTTTGGTGGGAGCTGCTCCCACGGACGGGCCGTGTCCTTGTGGCAGTTAAACCCGTGCACGGAGCAGAGCCATTTCAGGACTTGAGGAAGGGCCGAGAGCTTCACTTTTGGTTCCCCCTTTTCTGTTCTTCCAACGTCTGAATAGCCTGAAGCGTTCCAGTTCATCAGCTCCCAGTTCATACAAGTCACTGTAATAATAAATGTGCTCTGCAGGCAGCCGCCCTCCAGCCTGTACCGGTGCACACTTAAGAACTTGCTTGAAAAAACTTCTGCCAGCCCTCAAGAAATGGAAAGGCTTCTTTTATCTCTGCCTAAGGAGCAATATCTGTCCTCTGAAGAGCAAAGTGTATTAATGCCAAGAGTTTTAGATAGCATGACCTTGGAGTTTAAACTCGGCGAGTGCTGCTCCTGCTGCCCCATGCTCCTGCCTGCTCTCTTACGGGTGTTTTGCCTCTGTATAACTAAGAAGAAACCCAAACTAAGCGCAAATATGAGTGTTTGAGGTCTGTTTTTCCTGGAGGCCTCCTAGTGTGTGGTCTGCCTTGGTCTTCTGGGCTGTAAATCTGTAAACTGTGCAGTGTTCTGTGCTCCAGAGTCCAAAATAACTTTGGTTCTCAAAAAAAAAAAAAAGAAAGAAAAAGAACAAATCTCTTGATGTTAGATGACCCAGCGTTGAACCAACATTTTGAAAACCTGTTTTGCGTTCACGTTCAACTGTGTGTCTTGTTTCCATAGGACAGCTATGGGAGTGTTACAGGGGAAGCCTGTTGGGTTTTTGGGGCTGACGTACCTTTCTGTCTCCCGTCTAGAGGTGACGGTGGTTTACCAGAACGGCCTGCCTGTCATCTCTGTGAACCTGCCCTCGCGCCGCGAGCGCTGCCAGTTCACGCTGAAGCCCATCTCGGACTCGGTCGGCGTGTTCCTGCAGCAGCTGCAAGCGGAGGACCGGGGCATCGACCGCGTTGCCGTCTACTCGGCAGGTAGTGCCGCGGGGGGACGAGCTGCTTTCCTTGTTTGCCAGCTGCTCTCGTGCAGAGTTTAACTTGTTAGGTGAGAGCTTGTAAGGGAGTGAGTTCTTGGACACTCCGGAAAAGTGTCATTTTTAGAGCTGAAATATTTTTGTTAAATATCTGCACGTATTACAGTTGGCTAAGGAAATATTTGACTGTAGAATCGAGAGGAAGCAATTCCTAGTGCTTTAGCTTCACTCTTGCTGATTCTCTGTCAACAAAAGACATAATATTCATTATTTCTCCGCTTGCATCCGACTGACGTAGAAGTACTGAACGGGAGCGTAGTAGCCCACGCTGCAGCACTTCTTGTGCTAACTGTGGGACACAGCAGCCCAGGAGCACTGCAGAGCTCAGCCGGCTTTTGGGAGAGGCTGATACTCGATCTCTGAAGCATTGGGCTTGTCTTGAGAGTGACGGGAGGACGGATATATCATGGAGGGCCTTGGCCTGGCAGGGAGGCAATGCCAAAGCTGTCAAGAGATGGAAATAGCATCTCTAATGCTAGTACGGAGAGGTGAGAGTCACCGAAGCGAATTGTGCTGCAGGATGAAGTTAAATATTCAAATATCACGTGGTAGGGTGAAGGGCACTTATTTTTATAAAACATTCCCTCCTCCCTTCCTCTGCAAAACCCCATGTTTTTTAGAAAAGCAACTGCATACATCACCTAGCTAGTGGTTGCTCTGTATGATCTCTTAATCCATACATCCTGCTTTACAAAGGGTATTGTCAATAAAAACCAGTCCTGAGCTGGATCGGGGAGACTGTCGCAACGAGCTCAGCGCGAGCACGGCCCGTGCGGGTGCTCTGTTTGTGCTGCTCCATGAGCTCTGCTGTTTGCCTTGCAGATGGCACCCGCGTCGCCTCCTCCACGGGCATAGACCTGCTGCTGCTCGATGACTTCAAACTGATCATCAACGACGTCACGTATCTCGTTCGACCACCAAAGAGAGGTAAACCCAGCCGCCTCTGCTAACACACCTCAGGATTCTGCATTGTGCTTTACTAACCTGGAAAAATAACATTTCACGCTCTAGAAGAGGAAATCTTGCAGTTTCTAATCCTGCCTTTGCAGCGTAACGTATTTATATTAGAGTAGTCAGTGCTGGAAAACAAATAATCACTTTTTTCAGGGCCAGTATCCCTCATAACAGGGATAAGTGGAGAAACGGAGGGAAACCCATTTAACATTTTTATCTCATTGTGAAGGAGCTGAATCTGAACAACAATCAGATTGGTTTGGAGGGAAAAATCCTTCCCATAGCCTAAAAGGAGGGGGGTTTATTCTCTTTAAGCATAATACTTCATTGCAAACAAACCTTGAAAGCTTGTTAGCTGACAGGCAGTGAAATTAATGGCAGTGCTCTTACAAGGTCGCATTACTAAGAAACAAATTTCCTATTTGTTTCCAGCCTATTTTGAATTAATAGCAAAATCATTTCAAATAGTTGGCCTCAGCAACTTGTGTAACTTCTAGGTCTGAAAACTTGCAAGAACATTTGGAGACACTGAAAGAGGCAGACAGTTAATATTCTTATTTTTCCCCTACTCTTTCTTATAGGCAAATGTTAGGTCAAATGAAGTTCGAGGTCTTTGCATGAGCTTAATTAATTTTGTTTTAGCCCTGTAGTCAAGTGAGCAAAATAGGACGAGTTTATGGCCTGAGACCATGTGTCTGATGGAGTTTAGATGGTGGGAATATCTTCCCCTCTTTATCTGAATGTTTTACTTAGGCATTTGTTTTTTCTCTTATGCTTCTCTCTTCAAGCAGCAGTTTATAGACCCAATCATTCATAGGGCAGAAGCTGGCAGGGAGCTGTCAATACTCCTTTCTATTTGAGCAGCTCAGATAAGTCACCGTGTTGAAGTGAGTTGATCTATCAAAAATAAATAAATAAAACAGACTGGGAGGATTTATTTGGAGTCTGAGACCACCCTGGGTGGCTCTTAGGAAGCTCTGCTGATACGTGCTGTTTTCTTAGTAGGACTGTTGGCTTCCAAGGACCCTTTTGCCAGGAGAATAATAAAGTTATAAGAGCCATTCAGCATTTTATTGGTCGCAATATAAAAATGCTGAGTAAATAAGAAAACTTTGGTGATTCAGGGAGCTTTATGAAGCTGCCTGTTTTTGGTAGGCACCCAATACCTGGATGTGGGACTGCAGTGTGTGAGATGCCATTTCTGCCCTAATCTGTTTCTTAGACTGATCTCCACTAACGATGGTTTTTGCAATCAGTTTAAGAGTATTTTAACAGAAAACTCTCCACGAGACCAATGTGAAATATGAAGCAGTCGCCTGTAGCTGCTTCAGGAGGTTCATGTGTTGTATTGTGTGGTTTTTATTTTATTTTATTTTATTTTCTTCCCAGTCCCATTAAAGATGCTTAGTTTAGGGCAGGGGCAGAATGTGTTTCGTTTACTGTGTCCTTTGGCACTGCCAGCTGAATTATTTCTGTCCCTTATTAGGCTGCTCGTGTTAGAGCTCAGACTGCCCACAGCTTTCCGCTGATCAGACCTTCTTCATTTGTTGCTTGAATATTGCAAGCCAACACTGGCTTCCTCCGCAAGTCGGGTGCTGCGGGTTTCCTGTGTCAGTTCTGCTTTCTGTGCTGATAAAACTATGTTTGGAGAAGATAAATTAAGGTGCAAGCCCGAGGAAATTGCACAGAATTAACAGCTTTTCTTGTCAGACTGTCACGTTTTAGGGACCACTTAAGAGACTGTTTCAGTTTGTTTCAGTTCTGGCTGTTTCTGACAGCCGGTGTGATGGGTCTTGCTAGTTTAGCTGTTCCTTTAGCTTCATTGTCTTTTTATTTATGTTTTTTTCTTGTTTTTATCAATTCATAGGCATAAAGCCTGGTCGTCTTTTGAAGAAGTTGCATTGTCTTGGAGTGCTGGAGCTCTCCCAAGGGTTTTTGTGTTGAAACAAGTTTCACACGCTTCCTGTGCAAAGTGATACCAGTTTCTGATGAATCTCTACGGAGTTGTGTGCATCACCGTGTATAAAGCAGCCTCTTTCTTTCCTAGAGCTCTTAAGCCATGAAGATGCAACCACGCTGAATGATGTCAAGACGTTGGTTCAGCAGTTGTATACGGCCTTGTGCATTGAGGAGCACCAGCTGAACAAGGAGAAGGAGCTAATAGGGAGGCTAGAGGAACTGAAGGAGCAGCTAGCGCCGTTAGAAAAAGTGAGACGTCTCATTTTATTTTGCTTATCCTCCAAATGTCAGATTAATGTATTTTGAGGTTTTAATTGGAGCCCTTCAAATGATTTTAAGATCAGTGAAGCAGAAGATGGCACTGAATCTATACCAAGAAGCATCTGTTTCTGCAGAAACTTTGTGTAGTTGGAAGTGAACTGGGTAATAAATAGAAAGGCTGGTGCTAACGCAACAAAATAGCCCTGCAAACACAGAAGTGGGCACCTTTGCTAAGTATGCTGAGTAAAATAAATAAAGATGATGGGAAATACTGATGGAAAATAAATTTCAGGAATGTCTGTGTAGCCTGGATTCAGGTCATGCATCTCAAATGACTTATGATTTGTGTAGATGCAGAGCATTTTTTATGTTATGTTTGAATAACAATATCAATATAGTATTTTTTGAGACTACAAAGCACGTGTTTGTCTTTTTTTTTCCTGTAGGTAAGGCTGGAGCTCAGCAGGAAAGCAGAGAAGAGGACGACCTTGGTTTTATGGGGAGGGCTGGCCTACATGGCCACCCAGTTCGGCATTCTAGCCCGCCTCACCTGGTGGGAATATTCTTGGGACATTATGGAACCAGTCACCTATTTCATCACCTATGGTAGTGCCATGGCAATGTACGCTTATTTCGTAATGACTCGCCAGGTAGGACACGTTGGCCCTTCAACGGAAGGCTTGATTTGGGCTTTTTGTAGAAAAACAGACAAATTGGCTGTTAGCCCCTTCCCTGCTCTGTCACATCTGGGTGGCCCTTGGTGTAATTTTTGCTATGCAGAGGCGGGGGGATCTTGGTGCAGTTTTTGGTCTTGGTCGTTACAGATTTCCTGACTGACTTATTTTGCTTGCCCTGCAATGAAGTTGTGACCTTGTAGACTCTTAAGTGTTGTGACTTATCAGTCCCCATAGCGTAGGGGCACAAGAGAAGATCTTCTGAGGTTCGGGGAAACACACATCTCTGAGACAGTGATCTCGAAAGAGACAAAAAATGCTCATAAAATGTGTAGGAATTGCTTCTCTTCAGTTGTGTCGTGGATTTAGCCTCTTATCCAGATATAACACATCCATTTGGATGCTTGTCCCTCAGTACGATCCCATATTGACTCTCTGGCCAAGTCTTTGAAAACTAACCCTGCTTCAGTGGTGGGAAATCTGTGGACAAGATAGAGCTTGGGGCTCTGGGTCCTCCCAGCAGTGACAGATTCTTGGCAGGGTTTAGCACACGGTTTGTTTTACCAAATAATCCATAATCCCACGCCGGCGATGAGGACGGAATGGCTCAGAAGGTCTCAGACCACCAGGATAGATTCTGGTTTGCCTTAGAGAACTACTCATAGGCAACTGTTGTTGCTTTAATTAGCCATTATGTTTAACAGGACCATTCTGTTATTTTTTTAAAGCAGGAAATTATTAACACTACCGTTCTGTAAATGAATGGTTAGATTTAGTGCTTTAGTCTGTAGTTGTTTAGCTGCCAACTGTGCTTTAGAAGCCGGGAATGTGGTAGTTTCTGTTCTTCCTGCAGAGAAAGGGGCACACGTTCAGGACAGGAGGAAAACTACTGTAAGTCAGCATCAAAATACAGGAACACACCAGAGGGAGGAACAAATTCTGAACTTAGGCAATGTTGTCTAGTCTTGTGTCTCAGTTGGCAAATATCGCTTATTCTCCCCAAATCATATCTGACAATAGGGGTGAAAGCTGTTCCTGCGTTGAGGTGCTTTATTCATGTCTTCTCCTTTTTTATTTCTAGGAGTATGCTTATCCAGATGCCAGAGACAGACAGTACTTATTATTTTTCCATAAAGGAGCCAAAAAGACACGATTTGATCTAGAGAAATACAATCAACTCAAGAATGCAATTGCTCAGGTAATGAGATTTTTTTTCCAGAACTAAAAAGACCTGCCAGTTTTGTAGCTGCTTTTAAAAGATGCACCTCAAACAAGAATGAATGTCTTAAGTTTTCAGCCTTAATTTTCTTGTCACAGCCCCAGTGCAGTCACTGAATTGGCTTTAATCTGCCCAGCAATGGAATTGCTGGATACCTAAATCAGCCAGTTGCCTGTATCTATCCATAAAGAGTCTTTTAGAAACTGCTGGCAAATCCTAAGTGAAGCCCTTAGACCCCAGAGGGATCTAGTTCAAGATTTCCATTCTTCTTGGCTCCTACACACCACATGGGTTGAGTAAGGAATGAAGATTCCCATTCGTTGGGTTCACATCCTCCTGCCCTAACTGTACTTGAGTACATGGACCTGCAGACCTGGAAAATCTAGAGTGTTCCTCTCCTAAAAACCAAGGGAGATGAAGACCCCGTGAGTTCCTGGGGATCACGTCTTCCCTGCTGTTTTCCTTTGCCTTTGTTGCATTCACAGAGCGCGGCTCTTCCACGTGGTAGATCTGCACATCTCCGTTTCAATCTCTAAGTTTTTGGCTCTGCTGCAGACATTTGCAGCATTTTTGTGTCTTAGCGGCTGAATGCAGACCAGCTGGGAGAGGTGCGGAGCCAAGATCTTTCAGGAAGTGCTGAAAATGGGTATCCCAGAATTTCAGCTTCTTTTTTGTGCATTTTCCTCCTGGGTAGAAGTGAGGAAGTACAAAAAAGCTTTCCATCCTGTAAAGAGGTAATTGATTGGAGTACATGGGGTACGAGGAGCTCGGTCTTTACAATGTGTCTTTTGCTTTTAGGCAGAATTGGACCTTAAGAGGCTTCGAGATCCGCTGCAGGTTCACCTGCCCATCCAGCAAATTGACGAAAAGGACTGATCAGCCAAGAAGCTCTGAACCCCGGCAAAAAACCTGTTCATAGCTCTTGCCTTTTTAAATTAAAGCATCGCAGGTGGAAGCTGGGAGGCGGTGTGGGGGTGGAGGGTTTTTTACCTTTAATCAAGACAAAGGACTGTAAGGGAGGGAAATACCTTTAAATCCGAAGACGGGACATTGTGGAATGCTAGTTCTCAAAAGGGCTTGGCAAAAAGTCGTGTTTTAAAAGTGTCTGAGTGACAATTGTGTACAAATACAGGACTGGGGGGGTGTCGTGAAAAGAATGTAATGCTGGGGTAGGGGTGTCTTCTTCCAGCTTTGCAGGGTCTGCCTCTCGATAAGACACCAGCAGCCTGCTTAGCTTTTTAAATTTTCCTTCACCTGATTCCGATCTCTCTCTTTCTCTCAAAAAAAAATGAAAAGGGGGAAAAAAAAAAGAACACAGAATTCAAGCCACCCGGAGCCATGGCTGGTGGTCAGAACTTGCGCTCCGTCACCATTAACACGCACAGATCTGATCAGACCCGGTCTCTTTTATAAAGTTGCTACGAGACTGCTTTCTACTGGAAAACCGTGAGCTTCCCCTCCCCAGCCCACCCTCTGTGCTCCACTGACTTCCTCCTCTGCTTATTTGTAGCACAGAACCGATTGTAGCCAAGTGAGAGAAGGAACAAGTTTTGTTCTGGACATTTGATAATTGATATTTTGGATTATTCCTCAAATATATAAACTTGGAGTCCCAGTGCTCTTGAGCTCCTTCTAGAAATCACCGGCAGCATTGCATGAGAGTTTTTATATTCAGTCTTAAGGGAGGGAGATTCCCTCTTCCCACCCCAAATCTGATAGCCGCCTGGACTATGAAATTATGAAGGATTATGAAACTGGCTCAGAATCATGATTTCTGTTTAACCAAACAGTTTTGGAACACGGAATAATTATAGCGAGATTATTTGACTGCTTGTGTAGCAGGATAAAAAGTCTCACGCGTGATCAGAACATTTTCCTGTCTGAAGGCTTTGGGGAAGCCCGAGGCCTGCTACGATGCAAAACGGAACAATTTCAGTTCACTGGCACTTTCCCCTCCCTAAGTAGCTCTTGGTGAACTGTGCACCCACAGGTCAGGATTTCTAAGGAGTGGCTAATAACATCTCTTGTTCTTAGCTAAAAGAGAGGAAGGGAAGTGAACCCGTTGCCCCCTCTGCTAGCCGAGACCGGCTGATTTCTGAGCAGCTGAAACACCTCTTGCTGTGAAGTGGGTCAGCCTCTTGTTTTAGCATCCTGCTGCTAAAGGCTGTGGGGGCAGCGTGGAGGGAGGCAAAGGACACTAAGCTTTCTCTGCGGAAGAGCTGGCTGCTTTCTTGACGTTTCACTACTCCTCACTGTGTCATGGCAAGAGGCTTCCATTTTTTTTTTGGAGAACCATGTCTGAAAAAAATATTAAAAAAAAAAAGGAGAAAAAAATCAGTATTAATCAGACGCCAGGTGCCTTGCAGATGTGGAAACACAGCTGGGATTGCTGCCTCTTCTCACTCAATGGCATGTTGGACTGAATGGGTGCATGTTTCTAGTTTTTCCCCCCTCCCCTTTTTCCTCTGTCTTTCAATTTAATTACGTGTGATTATTTTTTATCTGTTTTATCCTGTTTGTGTGATGAGTTTTAAAGGGGAAAAAAAAAAAGAGAAGAAAATCCTGTAGCTGAATCCTTGGTGTGTGTTTGGGATGAGGGAGGGAGCATGGAGAAAAGTCCTTCTTTAAAAAAAGAAAAAAAATACTGAACATGTGTAAAATCCTGTATCATTTATGAAATATGTATAAAAGAGCAATGTACTTCTGGAACAATAAATAACTATTCAATTTTTGAATCTGTGCCCTCGAATAACATCATTTCCCCCAGCATTACTGCGCGTGCGGCAGCTCCCTCCTGAGTTTCCTTCGTTTCTCTTTGTTTAGGTTCTTCCTTCTGACCTTGCATCACGGAGGCCGTGGTGGTGCAGCCAGATAGTAGCTCTCCCGAAGACGCTCAGATGGGGATCTCGCTGCCGTGCGTAGCTGCCTAACGCAGGGATCTCGGGAGCAGTCGAGGTGCCGAGGTAGCTCTGGAGTTGTTTGGTCTGCCCTTGTTGAGCAGCATAAGAGCTCCCTGGGGAAGCTAAAACCCTGGAGCCACGTGGCAGGTTGCAGGTATATTTGAGCAACCTTAAACGTGTCCAATGCTGTCAGAGTATTTCAGTTAAAATGCTCTATGCTGCATTCAAGTGAGGAAAAACTGAAGTTTTAAGGTTTTTCTCTCTTCTTCTTGAGGCGCTTGAATGACTGTGGTCTCGTTTGCTC
>JAWLRI010000460.1:170829-228897 GCA_034781795.1 Crypturellus tataupa | reverse complement strand
TGTCCAATGCTGTCAGAGTATTTCAGTTAAAATGCTCTATGCTGCATTCAAGTGAGGAAAAAATGAAGTTTTAAGGTTTTTCTCTCTTCTTCTTGAGGCTCTTGAATGACTGTGGTCTAGTTTGCTCTGAATTTTTCATTCATCAAGACTGGAAATACTTTGCCCTAAGTTTATAGGGTGTCAGAATGAGACGTTAGATGCTGGGAGATGTTCATCGTGATACATGTTGATTGTGAAATCTGTTATTGGGCATTTTTTGATCATTATTGACCAGGCTTCTTTGGGAATTTTAATACAGAGGGAGGGTTTGTAATTTGCTAATCATAATGACCTACTTTTAATCACCGTTGAACTGTAGTTCAAGAATAAAAAGTCTTTTCCTCTGAGCAGCTGCCTTGACAGATGAGCTAGACCAACTGCTCGGGGCAGTGGCATAAAAAAATGGTCCAAATTGGCATCAGGAAGAACCCGAGACCTTGACATCTGCCACTGAAATACTCTGAAAGCAGGAAAATGCCATGATAAAGTGGTACCTGCACACACCTTGCTGCTGCTTTGGAGCAGATGTGGTGAAAGGAGGAGTGAGTTAAGTCCACCACTGCCTTGAGCTGCACTTTAAGAGCAGGCAAGAATGTCACTGCAGCGCTTGGTCCTTGCAGCCGCAGGAAGGACAAGCAGCACCGTGTGTTGCCGTGTTCTGACCTCCTCTTCTTTTCCTACCAATTCCATTTTTTCTTGAGCTGAGCCTCTCTTCCCCCCCTTTATGCCAGGGAGCTTTCAAATAAATACATGTCAAAAGTGTAATTCTCCAGAGGAATTCTAGGTGTTTTGTTTTCCCGTGCCTGGAAGGTCTTAACTTGCAAGCCTTTCTAGAGGGAGTTCTCATGCTCTCTGCTAAAAAACAGAGAAAAATGTTTCTCTCTTTCCCTGTAGCTTTTCCTGCCTGCAAGGAGTGGTGCTGATTACCTTGTGCAAGTCCTTGCCCTTTCTCCATGTCAGGTCTAGGAGGGTTTGCATGACCTGCTAAAACCGGCATTGCCTCTCAGATCCTTGTGATATATCAGCCATGTGGCACCTCCGAGCGAGTGGGGCGCTTTATTTCCCTCTTTTTTACGTTTTTGTGTAGAAATGTAAATCTGAAGGGCAGTTTTTGCAATGCTGTTTGCCACATTGCGTGCCTCTTTTTTCCAAGAAGCTTTTTTATGTCTTAAAAATATTTCTTCCCTTAGAGATTCCAATTATTCCCCTTAAATAATCAGTTTTATTTCTGTACTGACACTTAAGGGGTGAGAATTGGGATATGGAAATGAAAACGAAACTCTAGTCCTGAAGGATTAGAGCAGTTGGTGCTAGGGCGTAGAGCTGTGACTCGGTAACCTTGTAGGAGGTGGACTCTGCTCTTGTTCCTGCCACTATCTGGCTTAGTAATAACAGCTCTTCTATCTCTGTGCCTTGATTTCTCCATCTGCAAGTTGAGGATCGTGGAAAAACACAGGATTCTGCAGGATGTCTGGAAAAACACGCTCAAATTCAGCATTACAGAGCTGAATTACATCTCATAAGTGCAAGGAGATAACAACTGCTCTTGGAGTTTTGTGTTTGGTATTAATATGCGCTTGGTTTTGAAACTCTCTCTCTTGTTAAAAGTGCTCGTGCTTCACCCAACCCCCTGCTCACGGATCCGACAGCCCTTCCCGCCGGCCCCGGCTCCCGGCACGGGCTGTTTACGGACGCCGGAGCTATCTGGGCGTCCTTGACACCCTCGTAATCCATCTGGGCAGCCTGTCAGGGCTCCCTGTGACCCTGCATCCTCCGCTGCGCCGCGGGAAGTGCTGATTAGCCCTTCCGCCTGCCCCTGCCCGAGCAGTTAACGCTCCTGCCGCGTGGCCCTTCCCCAGCGCGCTCCCCCCAAACAGTGGTGTGTCCTGGGAGCTGGCTCTGCCGGAGGGAAAACCCCCGTTTCAGCAAAAACTCCAGGGTTTTTAATCCCTGCTCTGTTATAAACCAACAGCGGGGCCCTGCGTTGGGCTCGAGACTTTCAACTCTGGAGGCTGCGTAGGTGCAAGATGGGGCCTGAGGCACCATGGATGCAAAGTGCTGCTAGAAGAACTGCCTCTGGGGCTTCCTTCTCTTTCTCGTGGATCCCAAGGGCCCTCAGAGGTGGCACACTGAATCCTCAGTAGTTTTGGACATTTTCCTTGAACTTGAGCATTTGGAAGTGTCAATTTTGGGCATCCTGGGGCTCCTTTCTTAGTCCTTCTTGGAGAACCTAACGGGAGCAGCTGTGAGGCCCTTAGAGCTGTGTGAAGGGCGTTGGGATGCAGTTCAGTTCTGCGTGTTGTCAGCTGTCTAAAAGAGCCACCTACACAAATGAAAACGGCTGGTGGGGAAGCAGCCCGAGCGCGCACACCTCCGGCACAAAGAGAAAACTCGATGCAAACTCGTCGGTTTTATTTACCCAAGATCCTACGTATGAATCAACCTCTGAATGGAAACAGCAAACTACAACTTCCTGCGGCTCGCTGTACTATTTTCTGTTCAATTTTAGTTTCTCTTCTGGGAATTCTCCTAATCGCTTCGGAGTGTTATCTGCCCTGCTAGCTTTGCATGTAATGGATGCGTTCTCCTTTCCTGTTGTTATATTAAAAAAAGAAAAAAAGGCTGGTGCTGCACACTTGTCAGCACAGTATGATGCAGAGGTCTCTCTTGTTGGTAGGAGCAATGACAGGTCTTTATGCAGCTTCTTTCATCGTCCTCTGGAGTCGTTCACCGCAAAAAAGGAGCAGAGCTGCCCTGCTGGGGTGTCCTGGCGTGTCTTGTTACCCAGCACAGCGCCCTCAGGCTTCGAATCTTTCCAATTCGCCTCCAGGCAGATTCAGCACTTCTTGCACGTTGGTTTTTGGGGACATTTTGAGTGCTGCTCAGGGCCACGGCAGGAAAATGTCTTTCTTAGACTTGGTGGTGAGTGCCCGAGTGGGGCAAGGCTCTGTCTAAGCTGGGAGCAGCGTGTTTCCCGGCGGGACCCGCTCCTTCACTTTGACTGATGGCCCCATTGTGGCGCGGCTCGAGGCGCTCGCTGCAATCTCTGCTCAGGAGCCTCGCTTCTCCTCTGGCCGCTATTTCCTGTAGTTAAGGCTCCCGAGCTGCCGTTTGGTGGCTGGGGGAAGCCGCGAGGTCCTATGACTCGTGGAAGGAGCGGAGATAACGAGCGCCAGTCTGTTCTTCTCTATCCCCCCGGGATGTCCGGGTGTCCCCTGGTCAGAACTCTTCCCCGGATGAGATAGTGGAGGTGTCACCGCGGGGCAGCCCGGCAAGAAAACAATAGGGGGTTGAGTCCAAAACCAGAATCGATCGGTAGGAACATCTCTGTTGTCGCTAAGGGGCAGAGCTGCTCGGAGGAGGTCAAGGCCGGGCCTGTACCCCGCGTTTCTTGAGCTTCTTCCTCTGATAAACCTCCAGGAGAGCTGTCCCAGGGCTGGCCAGAAGCTTCCCCGCGAGGAGGACTGCAGGAGCCGCAGGGTTTTCCAGCCTCTTACTCGAGCGGCAACCGTTCCTCGGCCGAGTGGGATGTTCCAGTACTTATTTTTCTCTATCTGCTTCGTTGTCCAGTTGCAGCCAGTGTCCTCGATGGGTGAGTAGAGGCATTGCCTTCCAGCTTGTTTCTGTTCACCACCTTTAAGGAACGTGCTTAGGCGAAAACCTGGCACGCGAGATAAATGTGATGGTGCAAAATTCCTTCCCTCTTGCAGAATCCCCACTGCCAAGGTCCTCAAAGCACCGGGGATTTTCCTCTCCCCTAGCAATGGAAACTCCACGCCGTTTTTCGCCCACTCACTTGGCAAATTTCAGCTGAATGCAGGGCCACGATGCAGTGCTGTTTATTTTATTGCTTATTCTGGTCAGAGCAGAGACCTGCAGAGACACAATATATACAGGATTAACCTTTCTGTAGAACGGCAGACTTACAAATACTTTAAATTAGAGTTTGATCTGTTATCCACTGTTTATGGTAAAATGTCAGCCAGGGAATTAATGATATCATCAGGATTACAAAGGGAATGGCTTCACATGATAGCAAGTGCGCTTGTCGTGCTGCGGTACCCAGGCCAAGCAGAAAGTGTTGGGGAGGGGAAAAAAATGAGCCAAGAAAAATGAAAATCTGAGAGCTCTGGAGACTTGTACACCTTGTGCAAAGCTCCCCTGCTTTCTTGTTTGGAGGGAGAGACAAAAGATTGATTGGTCCCTTTTCTGGCTTTTTTTTTTTCCTTAAAAAAAGAAGAAAGAAAAATGGATTTTCCATGACCTGTGTTTCCCAGGCTGCTTGAGGCCCTGGCTGCCAAGCACTGCCCTCGCCTTGCTGCCTGCCTTGCTCCTCCGGAGCGCTACCCCCTTCCCAGGAATGCCGTGTGTTCGCTCTTCCCGAGCCACGCTATCTTCATCTCTGCAAATGTTGCCTTTGCGTTATCTCCTGTCCATTTGGGAGACAGTAAAACCCCCCTGGATGAGGGTTTGCAGATTCTGTCTGCAGAAGGATACGGCGTAGAAGTTAATTGTGCTGCACGAACGTGAGAGCGTTTTGGTGCTGCCCAGCTGGGACGCTGCCGGGGCTTCCTCGCTTTGCCTTGTTTGGCATTTAATGCAAAACAAAACAAAAAAAACTCTTTTAATCTTCAATGTTTGGCAAAAAAAGCCCAAACCGAATCACACCGCGGCACCCAAGCGCGTCAATGCAAGGGAAGCCCAGAGGAAGCTCTCTGCAGCTGCGAGCAAATCGCCTATCTCTTCCTGTGCGAGAGCTCAAGGAGCCCTTTGGAGAACGGGATTCAGCAGTGGCGAAGGGAGGCAGGAAAGGCAGGAGCCAGGAATAGCCAAGGTAACATAGCCAGGAATGGAGGGCCACACTGGGGTCCCGCTAATGGTCCCGCTGCCCTTCAGCAGAGGCAGCGGCTGCTTGTGGAGGGAGTAAACCTGCTTCTCAGCCCATCTCGTGAACTACGGGGCTGGAGATCCTGCTGTCTCCCTGCCACCTTGCAGCTCTGCAGCACCTCGTGTCCCCTGCAGCTCTTTTAAGCTGGACTCGACGCCAAAGGAAATACAGCCGTGGCCAAGGACGGTGTTACGATGTTTGCCGGGAGAGGCGGCGTGTTTGCGAGGAGGTGCAAGGTGGCAGGTATTTGCAGAAGGAGCTAAATAAGGCTGCCTAGAAATCCTTTCCCCAAGACATTTAGTTCCCAAGGCAGCGAAGCACATCCAAATCCCGCACCGAGATTCGTCTGCATCTGGAGTGTCTGGCTGGAGACGATGCAATGTCTGTTTTTTTCCCCAGATTGCATCACCTCGTTGTTTAAACAGCGCAAATGTTGTGAGTAATTCTGGAACGGGGAGAAATGTAGTACAGAAAGTACAATGTGCCAGTCCCCAGCCTGCTGAGATGCGTTTAATTAGAGATTGCTTTTATTAGCCTAATTCTAGCAAATGGCAATCAATTTTCCTTACTCGAGGCAATATTAGCGTTCATTTTGCTTAATAGGGAGTAGCTAGTCGTGGGTAAGTGATACTTAATCAGGTATTAAATATATATGAAAACGTAACCTCTTGACTTTTGGTGAGGAAGCTGCCAAATCAGGGTTAATGGAGAAGGCTGAATAGGTGAGGAATGCTTTAATTCCTCATTTTTTTCTCCCTGCGGTGGTGCCCCGTTTTAATTGCTTGCGGGAGGTTCAGAGAGGCTTCTGAAAGGGCTGAGCTCTTTGAGCAGCGTGTGAATGGACCTGAAGATGCCACCCGGTCCGTTTGCTTCTCTCCTGCCCCCACATCCCCTCGCAAGCATCTGCTCCGCACGGAGATGAGGAGGGTCTGTGGACTCACAGGGAATGCGGCTGCTTGGGGTGGACTTCATTCTGCCCTGGGGTGGCAGTTCTTGAGCTCAGCTGTTTGAAGTTGGGTCCTGAAATGAAGAGGAGCTAATAACGATGCTTGCAACCATGCAGGGCCGTAAGGACCGTAACCGAAACGCTCTTTTCCTTTAGGAAAAGCCCTGCTGCGCATCTTGCAGTTGGTGTCTTCGCTGCTCCTTTGCCAGGCGATCTCTGCCTCGTGCACGTAGCGACTGCGAGAGCTGCAATGAGCTCGGGGGGATTTCTGGAGAGGCTGCAGAATTTGTCTGAGCCGACTCCTCCAAGGCAGAACTCACCAGTGACATGGGGACAGGCCTGCACATGCTCGCTTAGCACCTGGTGGTTATCCCAGGCTTTAGCTGCTGCTCCCAGTACATATTTCCCATGGCAAAATCCCCCTTGGAATTCAGGTTTGCTTATATATATATATATATTCTCCTGTCATGCTCTACAGCAGCCCAAGAGCAAGTCAGACTTGCTTAACGTTGTAAGAGCTCTGTTAGTTTGCTTTTTCTTCCAAGACCATTAAGCCAAGCTGTCAGAATTTTCCACGAGGCAATTAGTTAGCTGCTCTCGCTCTTCCTCCCCAGGGCTCTCTATCGGAGAGATTCTGGTAAGCCAGGAATGGAAAATCATTCTGCCTTTCTTGCAGTTCTCGGTGGGCGGCTCGGTTTGCCATTTACCGGCTCTTCTCTCTCGTCCCCTACCCCGCGCCGCAGCCCTGGACCCCTGCTCTGCCTACATCAGCCTCAACGAGCCCTGGAGGAACACGGAGCACCGCATCAACGGCTCGCACGGGCGGCCCGCCTGCGACGGGCACATGGCCGGCGAGTGGTACCGCTTCACGGGCATGGCCGGCGACGCCATGCCCACCTTCTGCATCGCCGAGAACCACTGCGGCACCCACGCGCCCATCTGGCTCAACGGCAGCCACCCGCGCGAGGCCGACGGCGTCGTGGCGCGCCAGGCGTGCGCCAGCTTCAACGGCGACTGCTGCCTCTGGAACAGCACCGTGGACGTGAAGGCCTGCCCGGGAGGCTACTACGTGTACCGCCTGCGCAAGCCCAGCGTCTGCTTCCACGCCTACTGCGGCCGTAAGGAGCTGCCCCTGCCCTGGGAACCCCCCTGCTCGCGAGCCGGCGGAGCGGGTGATGAGACGGCTCCGCTGAAGCGGCTCCCAGTGCTGCGCGTCTGTGGAGCCGAGCGGAGCCCTTTGCCCAGGGCCCTCTCGTTTCTCTTGGCGCGCAGCCAAGGCTACAGTTTGCGTCTGTGCCTTGCAGTAAGGGAGCCGGGTTGTTTCTGATCAGCTTCAGCAGTTTGGCTTTCCCGACGCGAGCCCGCTCCGTGGCTGGGGTGGGATGCGGGACGTGAAGCTGCTAGCACAAGCGCAGTAGTGTCGGTGTGCGTGCTCAGTGTGTTGACAATGTTCTCGTTGTGCCCTAGATTTCTACGACATCTGCGACGTGGTGGATTGCCAGGGCTCCTGCTTGGATACCAACGACTGCACTTGTTCCCCGGGGACGACGCTAGGACCCGATGGACAGACCTGTCTTGGTAGGGACAGAAATAAGTCGGGTCTGTTACTGTTACTTTCCTTCCCTTTTGTTTTCTGGCTCCCATCTTAGTCTACTGTCTCAAAAAGCAGAATAAAGAAGGAGAAGAATGACAGAGATGAGTTTTCCCCCCTTGCTGCCTAGATCAGGTCTTTATTTCTGTAAACCTCTCCCTGCAGGATGAGATGCAACATTTCACGACTGAAAACTCTGCCTGTTCTTCCTTTTCCAGCCCCCTGGATGCTGCAGATGCTGCAGGAATGCTAGGCAGCTCTGTGTGAACCTGCTTGTGCTAGACTGCCTTCTCTTTGGTCCATTTGGTCCATTATACAATTGCAATACGCAGAACTGCTGATCCAAACTTACGTGTTCATTTGCAAGCTCACCTAAAGGGTTAGGGTTAGGTCTCAGACTCGGTGTCACGGCTCAGCCAGCTCCGTGCGTTGCCTTTCCCGTCGGGGAGGCCTGGACTCCTGCAGCACTGAGTCGTGGTGAAAACCAGTTCCTTCTCAACGTGGCCTCAAGAAAAGCAGCCTGTGATGCTGAGGTGCTGCTGGTCACTGCGGTGGGACGGGAGGGACCTGCTGGGTGCAGCAGAGCTGCTGGCAGCTGGTAACTTCCAAGGTGTTCTGGTGAAACCCTGCGTGAGCCTCAGCGTTGCCTCCTGCCTAAGGAAAAGCCTCAGTTTTGTGGTACGGCAGCAGCAGTGCCTTCCCCGTCCTCTCTCCTCCCCGATTCCCATTTTGCCTGCAGAGAGAGATTAAATCAGGTTGAAGAATGAGAATCTGAGAGAACAAAGTACCTTTCAAAAAGCGTAGAGGAACTTCAACCTTTAAAACAGAGAAAATTAGGGGGAATGTTCCGAGCTTTACCAAGAGATTCAAAAGCCTCTTCTCTCCTTTCTTTCTCTCTCAATAAATCCTGTCGGCACCCTGGAGGGCTCTAATCTAGCGTTGGATGCAGCCAGCGCAGGAACGTGACGCAGGTTCTGCTCAGGGGTAAATTGCTCGTGAGGACTCACTTTAGGCCTCTCTCAAGGTTATTCCAAACTTAGACACTCGCCTCCTTTTAGCGCACAGTGAAATCATGGTAACTCTTTTAGCTCTTTGTGAGTAAAACAAGGAAGGAGCTTGAGGTGAGAAGGAAAATTGAAACGTGAACTCCCTCAGCACCTGCAACTGGTTTCCCTGGTGGAATTTTCCCCGCAGCACTGTGTTCACCTCCTCTCTGGAATGGTTTGCGTGCTGGTTTTCCCTCGGGGATGCTAAAGAATAGCAGGATGCTCTGCTAGCACCAGGATGTTGCAGCTTTTAGTGCACCTACTACTCTCTCATACCCACATGCAGGTCATGAGGCCAGGAGAACTACTTCCCGGCTCGCGCTCCCGTTTTCCCAGCCACGTGTTCCCCGGGAGCGCATTAACGTGGGTTTTTTGCAGATGACAACGAGTGTGAGCAGGGGAACGGCGGCTGCAGCGAGCTGTGCGTCAACCTGAAGAACTCCTACCGCTGCGAGTGCGGCATCGGGCGCACGCTGGGGCGCGACGGGAAGACCTGCGAAGGTGAGGAGGAGGAGGAGAGGGGGCAAAGCTGCCCCAGGCGGCTGGAAACGGGGCAAATCCCTTCCCGCCCCTCGCAGCACTGGTCCTCTCTTGGCTCCTGGCAGCTGGGGTGGAAAGTCCCATCGCTTTCACGCTCGCCAGTGAGGTTATTACTGAAGCATTTTTCTGATGGAAGAGAACAAAGTCTCCTTGTTGTTCTCCCTGCCCTGCTCAGGACTTCGAGCCTTCGCTTTTATTTAGCCCCACGAGGGCGAGAGGCCGCAATGCGCTTGGAAGGCGGCTTGTCCAGACAGAGCCTGTAGCAGCTGCAGGTGCCAGCGTTTGGCTGCGGAGATTTGGATGGTTTGGCTGAGAGTTGCGCTGTGCTGATTGCTCATTTCTGACAGCATTAGGTTTGGGGTAATGTCTAGACTGGGGTGGGAGGACCTCGTTGCTTCCCAGAATAGTTTGAGGGAAGAGGGAGCTAGTCTGGGAGCTGACGCTAGAGTTAGGATGAGGGCTGCGTTTGGACTTTTTCTGTTACATCTTTTAATTAATACACCTTTTAATTTCCTCTCCAGTAAAAGGGATGGTGTGTTTCCTGCATTTAATACTGCTACTGGGGATTTTTACTCTCTCATTAGTAGCTTTTATTTCTAAAGATGTGCCCTCATCTTTGCGAGGCACTGGAGTATGTGATTTACTTGTGGATCACCTCACAGCTGTCGCTAAGGGGAGCGAAAGCAAGAGATTTTCTTGATTGCACCGTGATGATGATTAGCAATTATATGTAGAGCTGATGGTGCTAAGTAGGGTTAAATGTATCTCCAAATTTCTCTTATAATGTTTTACCTGCTCCTTTGGTTCATGTGGAGTGTTCAGGCTGCTGTTTTCCACGCCAGCTGGACTGAGCGTGGGATTTCCATTGTTTTCTTTGCACTGCATCTAAAAACATACAGTTATTGCCGGTATTGGGCTTAGGGAGAAATATTCTGCCTTTATGGTTTGTGTACGTTGTGTTTACAGCTGTTTTGCAGAGAACATCTAGCAGTATTCATCCCAGATGAATAAAAATCAAGCATTGAAGATTATTAAAAAAAGAAAAAAGAAATGATAATATTTCCTTCCTTATATTCTTTGCAACAGAAAGCCAACAACAACCGGTAACAGATGTGTTCACGTTTTGAGGGCGTTTTTGAGCCCTTTTCATGCAGATGGAGCAAATACGTTTTCATGGGGTAGAAATTTGAGGAAATCACCCCCTCTCCCCCTCCTTTTTTTTTTTTTAAGTAAGAAACAGCATAAAAATACAGATTAAGGGAACGTTTCAGAAGCTGGAAAGGGCAAAGCTGAAGGTTGCCTGTTCAGCCTTCTCGTTGAAGTGATTTATAGCGAGCAGTTTAATTTGGTAAGCTTTGTTTCTCTGAATCCCTTGTTAACTTCATGACAAAATGGCAACCACACGCAATTGGACAGTAAAATCAGGCTTCCCCAGCACTTTTGGGAAGCAAGCTCCCACCCCGCTGCCTCTTTCCTGAAGATCTTCCTGTCCTTTGCAGAAATTGAAGGCTGCCACAACAACAACGGAGGCTGCAGCCATAGCTGCGTTGAGGTGGGAGACTCGTACCAGTGCGAGTGTCCGCGGGGGCTGGTGCTGTCCGAAGATAATCACACTTGCCAAGGTGGGTCCCCGCGTCAGCCCGTGCTGAAACAGGGCAAAAGTTAGAGAAAGTGCAGAGTGAAGACGAGCTTGGGAAGGGATGTCTCTCCTGGAGGGTTTGGCGGAGAGGTGATGGTGTTTCTGATTCATCCCGTGCACTTTTTGCCTCTTGCTCTTGTTGTGTTCCCTGAGTTTCTCCTTTCCAGTCCAGTTAATGGAGCTTTGCTGAGAATGAGACCATTCCAAACGGAATGCCTGCAGCCATGGCTCTTTTCACACCACGCAGGAGAGCAGAGGCCCGGCAGAGACCCTGCTGGGTGCCTCTTGCATCCCAGGCAGTTTTGGCCACCATCACTTACAATTCAGATTGCTTGACATCTCCCTTTATATTGCTTTGCTGCAGCTGTGTGCGCCTTTGCCATTTTTTTTTGCCGTTAGAGCTGAAATTTTCCATGCCTCAAACGTGGCCTTTTTAATTTCAGTTAAAAGGGTTCAGCCACTTCCAAGAGCGATGTTACAGCGCACAGCAGCTTTCACCTGGGTTAAATATCTGCCCGCTCATTCCAGGAAGCATTTCCATGCCTGCAAAGCAGGGGGCTAGTTCTGGTATCGAGCGTTTCTGCTGTCCCTTGGAAAAGCACCCAGGATAGTGTCCAAAAATCCCTGGTTGGTGGTGCTGAGTCAGGAGAAGGGCAGCGTTTTCCTTGGAAAACCTTCCACGAGGCTGCTCACGAGTGGCAGTGGGGGCACTTTGCAGTGCTGCCTCTCATAAAGCAGGATCACTTGTTCTCTCACATTCTGAATTTATGGCCCTATCCAGTGGTCTGCAGTAGTGAGCAGATATATATATATGAGAGAATATATCTGGAGCGGTACCGGTGCGATTTTTTATGGCCTCTAATCAAGTTTATAGTGATGTAATTAAGAGTGCAGGGCAGACCCAGTTGCCTGAAGCAATTGGATCTGCTTCCTATCAAGCCTCCCCTGCACTGCCTCAGCTCAGGGCAAATATCAATCATCTTGCAGAGAAACCGATGACTCGGCTGCGATTTGCACACGGGGACACCAGCCAAAGGAGCTCTTGAAATTTTGCAAACCCTTTCCTTGCCCCGGTACCCCACCTCCTGCTGCAGCGCGGTGCTGGGAGGCTTTTTCTCTGCTCCTGTTCAGCCCTTTCGTGCAGCGCTGCCTTCTTGGAGCTCTGCTCAGTTTTCCATGCTTGCTAATGGAGTAAAAGTGAAGGGACTTCCTCTTCCTTGAATTTTCCATGCTCGTGGCATTGGGAGAGCGTGTTGCTTTGGGCACAGCGCGTGCTGTTGAGCGTAACCCCTCGGAAGCGCTGGCTCTAATGAAAGCTGCTCCCTGCAGGTGCATGGGAGCCATTAAAAATACCTTTGCTGGGACACAGGGATGTCAGGGATTGCCAAGGATTGGGAGTTTAGGAAAAAAAAGAGTTTGGTGAGCTAACGTATTTGCAAAAAAAATGCACGTGCTCATGTGATTTTTAAGCTGTGCTAAATGGTGTAATTCTGGAGGGGTTTTGTTTTTCCAGCTTTCCCGACTATGAGCAAAAGAACATTTGCCATGGATCTAATGGAACAGGCATGCATGGGCACAAGGGATATATATAAAAATTGCATTTACTTTTTTTATTGAAGATTATTCCCTCTTATTTCCTGTTTCATTTTGTCCAATCACTTCTTCTTGTCCCACTTTTTTATGTAACAGAATCATAAAGAAAGAGCTCACGCGGAAATCTGCTTTATGAAAATTGAAAGGAAATTGGAGGGAAGTGGAATGAGCTAATTGGGATTGCTTAGGTCAGAGATAAGTTTGTTGCATATAAAAATATGACCTTTCAGGCTGCTGCTGTTTTGGAATGGGTACCTGTCTGGAATTACTCTGTCTTGTTTTGGCATGTTCTAGATTTGATGTAAAACTCTTATAAAAAAGGCTGTTTAAGAATGGTTTTGCCTGGGATGTTGTGAATCTGATATCCATGTCTAGAAAATCTCTCTCCAGGACATAGCAGTGCTAGAAATATCAATCAGACCTTTGCTGGGGATAAAATATAGCTTGAAATGCTGCATAGCCAAACTGCTGCTGCAAGTGCATTGGTCTTACTCATCTTTTGGGGTAGGATCAGGAGAATTTGGGGTAGTCGTGGATCAGTTTGTGTTGCATGGCGGGGGGCGGGATACAAGATAGACAAACAATAAATGTGGCATCCTTTTTTTCCCCTCAATAACAGTAAATAGAGCCCTCCCTTGGCCCCTGGTAGATACAGAGTGTTTATTGTTGTTGTGGGAACTCTTCTTGTAGTTCCAGTGCTGTGCAAGTCCAGCTCGATTGAGGTGAGCATCCCGAAGGACCTGGTCGGAGGGCTGGACCTCTCCCTCATCAACACTTCCTGCAAAGGAGTCTCCAACGGCACTCACGTCAACATCCACTTCTCCTTGAAGTCCTGCGGCACCATCGTAGACGTACGTACAGCCGTCGCTCCCCTAGTTGATATGTGACCTTCCGGAGCAAGGTGCCCTCGGAGAGGTGCTTCTCCCCAAGGGCGCCCTTAACTCCCCTCCTTCGCTGCAGGTCGTCAATGATAAAATCATTGCCACCAACCTGGTGACCGGCCTGCCCAAGCAGACGCCGGGCAGCAACGGGGACATCATCGTCCGCACCAGCAAGCTGCTGATCCCGGTGACGTGCGAGTTCCCGCGCCGCTACACCATCTCCGAAGGCTACGTGCCCAACCTCAGGAACTCCCCCCTGGAAATCATGGGCCGCAACCAAGGCGTCTTCCCCTTCACCCTGGAGATCTTCAAAGACAAGGAGTTTGAGGAGCCGTACAGGGACTCCCTTCCCACCCTCAAGCTTCGGGACTCACTCTATTTCGGCATCGAGCCGTTGGTACACGTCAGTGGCCTGGAGACCCTGGTCGAGAGCTGCTTTGCCACCCCCACCTCAAAAATTGATGAGATCTTGAAGTACTACCTGATTCAAGACGGGTGAGTTGACCCTTTCCCACTTTTTCTTTCCTTATAGTGGCCTTTCTGTAGCATAAGCCAAAAAACCCCACGGCTGGAGCTCTCCTTTCCTCCCTCTCAATGCTTCTCAGCCCGGCAGTAAAGGGATTCCGTTCATGAAGTGCCATGTTCTGTTTCCCTGGCTGTATAATAAGGAAAACCGTATTTCTCCAGCTGCCAGGCTCAACCACCCGCCAGTGCAGCTGCTGCTGGCAAATCCCATGGGATTGTGCCGCAGGGTGCAGGACGCTGCTTCAGCTGCCCTCTGGCAAGGCTCTCCGCAGCGCCTCGTCCTCCCTCCGTCCTGGGCTGCAGTTCGTGTGGGCCTGGCGTTCCTGCGGCTTATGAACAGGCTGGTCGTGAGAGGTTTGATTTACTGACTCCCTGGCTGTGCCTTCACACTACTCCACTCATTCGTTTCCCACGCCAAGGGAAAACGATGGGGACTCGGAACGGAGGTCAAAACCTGAGCTGAATAACAAGAGAAAGCCGCAAATGCGACTCGGTCCATCCGCCGGAGCAGCAGCTGGGGGATCTGAACAGAAACAGGCTCGAGAGCTCTGTGTAAAACACATTTTTCTCCTGGCAGGGACAGCCCGAACAGCCCCTTTGGTCCAGTTATCCTGCAGAGGGCATTAAAACTTCACGGAAAGGAGAAGCGGGCAGGGCCGGGCTGCCTGGCGCTGACCCAGCACCGTTATCCAGGCCCCCGCCGTGCTCTGCGTTTTAATTGCACCGCTCGCCTAGAGCAGAGGCTAATGGCTCTTGCTCATTAAAAAGTGAAATTAGCTGAACCCGCTGCTGGTTTCGCCCTGCTCCAAAGAGTTCTGTAATAGCCCGTTTTGCTGCCGCCAGCCCAGCCCCTAAAGCCCCAGGCAATAACCAGGAGGTTTCTAATCGGTTTGCTTCCTTAGCATCTGATCCGCAGGAGCCAACAGCAGCCAACGCTTCCAGAGTGAAATTCTACATAAAATCCTTCATCGTGGGGATAGACTTTAGCTGGAGGCGACGGAATTTTCTCTTGCTGCTGGGAAGGGCTGTCACTGAGCTAGCTGCCAATGTGGATTTGCGCAGATCCTCTGTGTCCAGCCTGGCCAGCCCACCCCAGCGCCAGTTTTCCCTCTTCTGCTCCCGTCCTTCTGCTTTCTCCAAAGAAAAATGGATAAAAGGTTTCTGGGATGACAAATATTGCAGCTCTCTGGGGTATCTAGAGCAAGGGCAGGTCGCTGTGGGCAATTCATGGTGCTCCGATACCGCCACATTTCTGAGCAGAAGGAGGTTAAGGTGGCTCCGGGCACAAGGTTAGTCCCACGTTAGTCCCCTGGGACTTGGGATGGCCCCCACGTACGATGCCCAGGGACTTGTCCCGTGCCTGGGAGGTTGCTGAGCTTTTCTGATCAAGTTGCAACATCTTTTTGGCAACCCTTCCTAACACACCTGCCTGGGGGCTCTTCGGTTCCACCTTGTTCTTCCATTCCTCCCTATCCCCAAACCAGTAGGTTTCTACCCGCAGTGTGAAGCATATTTGTCCCCGTAGGGCCTGGTTTGAGCTGCTGTCCCAAAATTGCCACAACTTAACGCACGCCAGCAGGGAGATGCCTCCGAGCTGACTTTACAACCCCAAGGCTTGGCCAGTCCCTTCTTGGAAGCCTTTTACCGACACTCCTCGCAATGAGGTGCCTTGAGGAGTGCTGCTTTTATAAGCAATTTTATATAAAACAACTTAGTAGCATCTAGTGTATCTGAACCAAATCCACTGAGAAGTAAAGAAAACTATAAATGATCTAAATCAAAGTGGATCTTAGTTTTGTGGGGTTTTTTTTTTGTAATCTGTAATATTTTAGTGACATGGGCAAAGGCTCCTTCATTTTAAGCATCATTATGTGTCCCGTATACACCCAGTACCTTGCAGATGTTGAACAGCGGTGTCGATCGCGGCGGACCATAGCATAGGAGGGTGAAACGGGGATAAATCTGCAGCTCCCTGGCAGCCCCTCTGCCGAAGGGCTGGCCCGTGTCCCGCCAGCGCCGCTGCTGAGCTGCTCTTTGTCTGGAGACGCCATCAGTTTCACCAAGGTTTTTTCCCCGTCATTCCCGAATTTTCTCCTGTGATCAAAGGGGAAGCAGCACGGATGGTAGCTTAGCCTGCAAGAGCCAAACTCTCCTTTTCTTTTTCGAGTTAAATAGCTGAGATTTTTTTTCCCTCCTGCCTGTTTTTCCATTTCTGGGAAGGCCATTAAAGCCCGTCCCTTTGCTTTCCGCAGCTGCGTTTCTGATGACTCAGTGAAACAGTACACGTCCAAGGACCATCTTGCCAAGCACTTCCAGGTCCCCGTCTTCAAGTTCGTGGGCAAAGACAACAAGGTGAGCTCCGAAAGCACCGCTCGGCTCTGTAGCTTGCCTCTCCTCAGCTGCCTGTCTCCCCTGGCTCTCAGAGCCCAAAAGGCCCTGCAGGTTTCCAGACATGAGGCCACGTGCTGATTAGTTCAGTGGGAAGCCACATTTTGGGGCAGAGGCGCCGTAGCGGGAGGACAGCTAAAGGATAACGCTGCCTTCCTAATGCAAATAGCTTTTTTCTTCCGTGCTGGAGGAAATCAGGTCTTTCAATCGCTGCAGTCATGCTCAGCACTGGCCGCAGAGCCTCAGGAGGGCTAAAACGATGGAAGTCTTTTTAAATTCACCGATTCCTCTGGCCCTTGGATTGCTGCTGCAGCCTCCACGGCACCCCCTGTGCAACGCGTTGTGCTTCAAACCTCTTTGTTTCACAAATATTTGCATCCCTAATCGCGGCTTGCAGGGATCTTGCTTGCTCTTCTTGTCACACAGAGGGCAGGGAGCAGCAGTCCGCTCCCCACGCGCCTTGCTGTGCAGAAGGGAGAGGCGGCTGTCTCCATGGCCCTTGCACTCTCCTCATTTCAGCTGCCAGCCTCGGCCCCTCGTTGGCCCTTGCTTTTGCCCCTCAGCCTTCTATCTCGGTGGGTTTTCTCAGCACATATCATGCTCTTGCACGTTTCCATCAATCCCTCTCCACGTGAGGCCTCCCGGGGTCTTGGCCCGCTTCCTGCCGCGCTTCCAGTCCGTGTGTCCGCGTTTCCCTGCCTTCTTTGGAGGTTCCCGCTGCGCACGCTGACTCTGCCGCTGTCTTGCCGCCCGCAGGAGGTTTTCCTGCACTGCCGCATCCTCGTGTGCGGGGCGCTGGACGAGAGCTCCCGCTGCGCCCAGGGCTGCCGCAGGCGGATGCGCAGGGCGGCCCACGCGGAGGACGACGAGGAGGAGGCGGCACCCGGCCACGTGGCAAACCACGTCCTCA
This sequence comes from Crypturellus tataupa, assembly GCA_034781795.1. Lineage (NCBI taxonomy): Eukaryota > Metazoa > Chordata > Aves > Tinamiformes > Tinamidae > Crypturellus > Crypturellus tataupa. The sequence goes on along the minus strand of JAWLRI010000460.1, from coordinate 211,911 downwards.
CGGGGGGTCCCATCAGGATTGACGTGGACGATTAACGCCCGCGTGCGCCGCCGGCCAGCGACCGTCTGTATCTGATTCCCTCTTCCGGGGGCCTCTGAGAAGGGAGGTATTTGGTGAAGCCCCACGTGAACCTCCTCTGGACTTGTTTCCCCGACGGCCTCGTGCTTTTGTGAAGTGTCTTAGACACGTGAGGCAGAGTAACTCGGGTCCTACCTGCCTGCAGTGTAACAGCGTTCCCTCCTGCATTTAGCGTATCAGCGTTTTCTCTCTTCCCCTCCCAGCAGCCTGGTGGCGTTTTTAAGTGTTATAGTGCCTTCGCTGTAAGAAAAAGATAATTAAAAACCTAAATCCCCCCAAAGCGTGTTGCTCCCAAGTCTGTGGTCGAGAGGTGCAACTCATCGTGCTGGAAGCGACCGGAGCACTGGAGCAAGGGGCCTCACGAGGGATTGCTCCAGTCATCGCTGCTGCAGTGAGTTTCAAGCCGCATCTTGGGGGTGGTTGGAAAGAGTCACAAATCACATCAACCATTCCCCCATTCCTAGATTTATTACTTGGAGTGATGGAGGTTTCGAAGAGGGACAGGCACTTCCCAGGCTGGGATGCTCATGATTCTTTCTGAATTCTGCTCCTGATTCTGCTGACTCACTCGCACTATTAGGCAGAGTTTCTGGCTGTGCCTTTTTTGTTCAAGCAGCCGAACGAACTTGTTTTGATAAAACAAGGAAACGGAATGAGTGCCTCCTCCAGTGCCTTCTGGAGGAGGAGAGGGAGAGCCTGGGCAGGTAGGTGCTTGGTGCAGAACAGTAGGAAATGTCCCCTGTGCCGCACACAATGGAAACGTCTTCCCAAGTCTTTGGAGGTTGCAGTTTGAGGCACTGTTAGCAGGAGAGGTCACGCTGACCAAACGGGCTGGCCGTATCAGCAAGAGTCAACAAAGTCGCCAGGGAGCCATGAGGGCGAGCGCGGCGCTGCAAACAGCAGCGTGGAAATAAAGGTGACCCGAGGTTTGCGCGTCCTCTCCGTCCCAGGATTACTGGGTGGTTTTCTTGACTCAGTGCCACCACTTAAAGATTCAAAATTGTCACTGTGAACCATGTGGGGTTTTTGAGATTGCCACAGCTTATCTTTGTAGTGAAAAACGCAGCTCTTCAGCAGCTGCTCTGTGTGCAGCAGGCTGCAAAGTGCTTGGCGATGAGAGGTGGTCTGAAAGTATGACGGAATTGTGATTTATGAGAGTGGTGTCTCTGGCTGTGAACAGAGAGATTCTATTCAGAACCTTTCAATTTCTCTTCTGTATCCTCCTCTGTCATCACTTGCTTGGCTTGGCTTTAATTCGATATCGCTTGAGCTAAATTCTTGAAGGCAGTTTTGGCTACAGAGTTTACACAAGATGTAGTTCTTAAATTGTATCATTTAATCATAAGAGTGTGCTCACATTTCAAACTGACAACAGGTACCGTTTCACCAGCACAATTCAAAGTGCAGGAGAAGTCTGGAATGAGGAACGTTTCCTTCCTCTCCCAAGCCAAACATACCCATTTCTTAGGCAGGTGACCAGACTGTCCGTCCAGCTCTGAGCCCCGTGCTGTGCTGGAGCTTGGCGTTGCACTATTCTGTCCCTACTGGAGTAAGCACAGCTAGGAAAGAGCGTCCTCGCATCCCATCGGTGGAAATCAAGATCCTCCTTGATGGAAAACATCCTGGCGCACCCGGTGCAATCGTTTTTATTTTCCTATTTTCGTATCTACTTCCTATTTTCCTGTTATTTCAGGTTACTTAGGGTGAGATGAATGTCTCATCACTGCTCACCGTGAAGCAAAGATGCCTGACAAGAACAGGGCTTAAATAATTTATAGCTTCATGCATGCATTTAAACACAGAAACTAGAAGAAGAGTAACTGAGAGAGACTCTCTTTGTTTTTTTAAAAAATACCCTTCTGTAGCCTCAACTTTTCTGTGGCAGATGGAAGAGCATAACCATAAATATGTTTGCAAGGCTTGCTGAAGGATTTATGTGGCGTGGCACGGAGACCCAGCAGTGACTTCCTTTCAACAAGAAGCGCAGATGAAAGCTGTCTGCAAATGTTATATGTAGATGAGTTTCTAAATACCACTTTAAATTCTAATTTTATCTGAAATAAAAGCTCCTGATAACAGATGGAAATATTAGCCCCATTCTGCATGAGCATGAAAACTGTTCTTCAGCTGGCAGTGTTTGCCGCACAGAGGTAGCAAATAAGCCCTGCCATCTGACAGAGAAGCCCCCCAAGATTTTGCAAAATCTCAGGCAGTGCAACTGTGAGCCTCCTGTTCCCTCTGTGCAAAAGAGGACGTTGTGCCACCCAACTGCTTTGTGTAAAAAAAAAAATAAAGAAAAAACAAGGCGGAACCTAAGAGAGAAACTTTGTTAAATGGCAAAGAAGAGAAATAATTAAACATGCAGTTCATATGTGGGTTAAAATAAGAAGCAGCTGCCTTTCCTGAGACTGTGGGAGAGGCCTAGAGATGCGCAAGAGATGCTGCAAATTGCTGTGTTTCAGCTCAAACCAGCAGGCCTTGGTCTCCTTCTGCCCATATCGCAGCTACCTAGAGCCCTTCCCACATTTACCAAATCCTTGGATGTTTTGAAGAGTTTTAGGATCCGTCAGGCACTTAAGTAGGCAGGATTGTCACGAGGCATAATGATGGGATGGCAAATGTCAAGGATGGGCGTGAGCAACATACAGAGGGCAAATTATCCCTCCTCTTCGGTCCAGCACCAGTGGTGGCGATGGGAATGTTTAAATAGTGTGCTCATGGACTGGGGTTTTCAAGGGCTGCAGAAACCTCACACAAACTGCAAAATACTGCAAATCAGAAAGGTAAGGGGCAGGGGGAGCCAATAGACACGTGTGCCTGAGGCCAGCACACAGGCAAAGCCTCTCGTTCATGACCAGTGCTGCACTCTGCTTGCAGCCGTAGGGAAAATTGGCGTTCGGATGGTTCAGGCTGACAGACCTGGAAAGGGAAAGGGCTGTTGGGCTGTGGTGGACAACAGGCAGCGCTGCCTCCTCTCCATAGCCAGTCTTCCCTTTCACAGCCCTCTGCCTGGGAGCTGTGGCCAAGGCACGTTGCTCGCCCGCGTCTCGGCCGGAAAACTGTGCCACATGGAAGAGAGGGCGCTTGGCAGCAGGCTCCCAGCGCGCTGCTCTTCCTCACAGCTCATCGCGCTCTTCCTCGCTGCAGATGCAGGCGCTCCGCTGGCTGTTCATAAAGGGCCGGCAGCCCAGGGTCCACACGGCGTTGAACACCGCGTCTGCGACGGATTCGCAAGCTGTCGGAGAAACACACGTCAGGAACAGCAGCGCGGGGCTCTCCAAGGTGGGAGTGTGGGTTGTGTTTTTTTTTTCCAGCCACCGCGTTGTTGTAAACCCAGTAGTTCTCCCCCTCTGCTGAACTTGGGACCCTTTTATCCCTGCTGTGGCACAAACATGTTTCCCTCCCTGCCTCCTCTCTTGCCTCTGCTGGGCTTCCTGCTGATGGGTTATATGGGCTGCTGCACGTAGCAGGACCAACAAGCAGGTTCCCCTAAGCTCTCCCAGGACTGTCCGAGGGGAAACACCTGCTTAGGCCAGGCACAGAGTGGGAGCTCTGCTCCAGCTTAACTCAACAGGGCCCATCTGTTGGCTTGGGCCAAACTGAAAAGAGGCGAAAAAATGGCAGAAAATCTACAGGGATAGGAAGGGGGTTGGGTGCGAGAGGACGCATGGGTGAGGGTGACCGTGACAAGCCGGGCTGGCCGTGCCCTCCGTTGTTCTCGCAGGGGACACGGACCCACCTTCCACCTTGGAGACGAAGCCCAGGCTGCGCTTGAGGTCCGAGCAGATGGAGTGGAGGCACCAGCGGAACTTGGCGTCGCAGCGGTACTTGTTGGCCCCGCAGGTGTCGTAGCAAACGTCCAGCTGGTTGCAACACTTGGTCATGGCGGGGATGCCCAAATCTAACTGGGGGAGGGAAAGAAAGAAGTGTCACCCTGGCCACGAGCTGCTCTTTGGCCTCGCTCCTCTGCTGGAGGTGCTGTTGGTGCAACAGTCCTCTCCCAGATGTGCTCGTGAGGCCTGGGTCCAGCACATTTGGATTTGAGGGGCTCTGTTCTCCTCTCCACAGGAGACAGGACTTGTCTCTGGCTAGACTGGAGTCATGAGCTTTTCTCAGTCTTCCTCATTTTGTCCTTCCCCATCTAATAATTAGGAGATGAGTTTTTCTCAGCCCAGGTAAGGCGTTAGCACAGAAATGCCTCCAAGCTTTGCAATAACGTGTAGCTTGAAGAGCTAATCTAATTGAATATTTGGCTGTAATGAGGAGGATTTTTCAGAGCAGGTAAGTGCTTAATTGCTGCAGACTTCCTGGGCAGCCCTAGTGCACCAGCTAAATTGCGATTCCTGCTCTTAAAGCCTCCCGGGAGGGCTTTTTCCTGATGCTTCCAATTTACTTTGATTTCATTAATTGCCTTTAAAATCACAAGTGCGATGCAGTATTAGAGGCCACGGGTTTATTCCAGTGCTCGGTGGGAGCAAATGGCCGGGAAGGATATGGAGTGCTGGGGTGGAGAAGACCTTCGAGATGATGTTGGTGCGTCGTGGTAAGTCACTGAGCACGTTCCCTGCTACAGGGGCACTGGGGCTGATCCACACATTCCTCCACACTGGCGCTTTCCCCTCCCCAGATTAGTAGTTGGTTATTGTTGTTAGCAGATTGTATCAGTTAGGAACGATGGGTTAGGCAGTACATACACTTTGGGGTACCTTGAGCCCCAGAAAATAGGAGCTGCAGCCATTTGGTTCCTGAGGTTTGTACTGAGGTCGCGGCATCGGGGCTTTCCCTGAGAAAGAAAGAAAAATGTTAGGAAATGGCACCAAAGAGCACAGAGGGGCAGGCAGCTCCTCTGGTCTGCATGCCCTGCTGCAAAGTTATGTTTTGGGTTAAATTTCTGCTTTGCTAAGCACCCTTAGAGAACATATAGAGATATAAATTAGGTCTAATTTAGCCCTTAGGACAGAGTCGGGTTCTTTCAAGCTCCGTTTCCACTGTTTACTTCTTGGCAGCGCTGATAATTATTTAAGACCGTTTTCCCCCGTTTTCCTGTCAAGGTACCTGAAGTGCCAGTGCTAATACAGCCATAAATCTACCGTGTTCTCGAGAAAGCGACACCGGCAAAAGCCTCATTTTTCCAAATGCCTCCGAAGGTCGTATGCAGGAATGTCCTCGGCGCCTTCTAAATTAAAAAAACTGCTGGAGCCGCTTGGTTGAAACAACAGATTTCCACCGAGCAAACAAGAAGCTGAAATCCCATCCAGCTGTGAAATGCTCATAACGGATTTTCTGCAACCTTAAGAAAATTCAAAATGCACCAAGGCTTTAACTGGCCGCACGCCAGGATAAAGCTCTCTAGAGAGAAAGTTGTAGCTCTGTAAGCCTGGGGTGTATGTGTGGGATCATATTTTCAGGATCAACTTGTATTATGGAAGTTTTGTTCCTGCTGCACGCAGTCAGTTATGGGGTAAGGTGGCAAAGTCAGAGCAGGAGTGAGAATGTTTTGGGGTGCGGAAATAGTGTGTTTCCAGAGAAAACCTTCCATTAAGCAGAAGGGGAAGCTAATTTATAACATTTTAGAAAGGTGGCTGTAGGAAGAGATATCTCACGTGGGGACTGCAGTGACGCACGATACTGAAGTGCCTGGAGATGACTCCTTGCTGGAAACATGCCCCCTCCTCTGGGAAAAGCAAAGCTTAATCATTTCTAAAGGGCACTTCTGTGAGCTCCTTCTTGGCTAGATAAAGTCCAAGACGCCGTAATTAACCTCTCCCCCTCGTCTGGTTTTCTAGCTAACGCTGAAACAGAAGCAAAGCACAAAAAGGCCTCTCCGACTCAACGCGAACTGCATCTACTCAGGTTTAACACCAGGCCCTGCGTTGCTGGACGGGTTTTGTAAGGAGTAGGCACCTGCCAGCAAATATTTGTGTAGCCCTGAAGCGCCGCGTCGGGGGGGCCATCCATCAAGCTGTTTGCCTGTCAGGCCGCGCCGAGTGCTGAAGAAGCAGGAGGAGAGTCCGGCCGCTCGAGGAGCCGCAAGGTGAGTGCTCAGCTGAAGACGGACGCGGCAACTACGGGTGAGCCCTGACCTTTACCACGGCCAAAAAAAAAAAAAAAAAAAAAACGCTATTTTCAACACCCACCTGCTGCAGCAAGAGAGCGAGGCCCTGTTTTCACTGAGGGACGGAGCAGGTGGGACCCCACGGGGATGACACAGGGGTTGGTATCCCCCAGCACGAGCACAGCCCCACAGGGGGGCCCCGGCCGCCATTTCACGCTCTCCCCCCGAGCTCCCGACGACCGTTAACGGCCCCGCGAGGCTCCAACGGCCGCGGGGGTCCCGCGCCCATTGGCTGCTCCGGTGTCCCGCGCCCGCCCTCGGAGCAGCAGCAGCCAATGGGCGCTGCGGTTCGGGCGTGATTGGCAGCCGCGTGCTGAGGCCGCGAGGCGGAGGTAACGGTCGGGGCGCGAGGCGGAGGTAGCGGTCGCCGGGCCCGGGGCTGCCGCGGAGCTGCGGGGACGGGTGCCCTGTGCGGCCGTGGGGCTGAGGTACCGGCTGGCGGAGCGGAGGGGACGTGGCCGCCACACTGAGGTGATGGGCTTGCTGCAGGCCTCGGGCGGCGGGCTGCTTTCCCGAAGAGATGAGGGGTGTGCAGGCTAACAGTTGGCGGGGCATCTTCAAAACATAAAGTTTGTGTCTGTGAAAGGCAATGGTCAGCGCAGGGGAGAGGTTGGAATCATCTCTGCTCAGGAACATCTTGCCCAAGCATGCAGGTGGGGATGAACCCCGGGGGAATGCGGCAGGGGGGGAATGAAGGTGCTGGCTGGGGCAGCTGTGAATGAGGGGGTGTGAATTCTGCCCCCAGGACAAACCAGACTCATCCGTTTTTGGTAAACCTCTAAAGTCCACAGCAAACAGCAGCTGCCTCATTCCACCTTAAGTACTAAAGGTTCCTCCATGGCCATGGGCAGACTCGTTTACCTTCCTGTTATCTCCCCTCCTCCTCCTCCCCACGTTATTAGTCAGCTTGCAAGTGCTGAATAATGGCGCTCCGAAGGTTGCTGCGATCATGGTCACCGGCGACGTTCACCAGCCCTTCTGAGTGAGGCCTGCACAGGCTCCGTGTCCTTCCCTCGCTGCCTGCTCTGCTGCCACTTCATGCTGCTGGGCAGCGTGGTTGCCTGCAGGTCCTCCTGTAAGACCTGCATCAAATCTTCTGTTGTCCCACTATCCTAAAGGACACAGTAAGCTCAAGATGAGTCCGTTCTTGGTCAGGGAAAAGATGTGGGTTAAGTTTCCCTGCAGTAGCACCAGAAGAGAAGCTGCGCCTCCCTATAGTGACTTTTCTCTTACAAGCACCGTAGATGTCAGGTCGCACACACAAGTGCTGTGCGTTTTCGCATATAGGAAAGAGGGGAGAGAGCAGGAAGAGAGGAGCCAGCAGGACTTGGGTGCAGAAGTGGAGGCTGGCACCATAGCTCTGAGGGCCCCGTAAGCATCAGGTTTAGAAGGTAACAGAGCATGTGCAGTGCTGGACTACAGCAACCTGTGAAAGTCACAGCCATGATGCTTTTATAAATCACCCATCACATCCCGAAGTGGCACACAGTGTCTGTTGCAGCAACCAGAGTAGGCAGCAGACCCAGCTGTGGACTATTTTGCCTCGAGCCGGTGGGGTAGAGACCCCCTTCACTTACCATATCGACATCTGTACTGACAAACACCATTCTTGCCCCCGAGCAGTTCCAAGAAGGAATCAAAGTAGCTGTTGACCGCCTCGAAGCTGTCGCGGATGACCCCGATGCCCCAGTTGGAGGAGGAGGAGGACTCCGCTGCGGGCGCGCTGTGGACGGTGCTCTCCTGGGAGGCTTCCTCCGTGCATTGCCCTAAGCCCAGGCCCAGGCACAGAATTGCTGCCTCGAAAAACAGCCTCATGCTGCAGCGCAGGGCCCTGGAGCCGTGCGCGCACGGCTGTGCGGGCAGGGAGGAGTGGGGCCGAGCTGCGTGTGTGCGGGGCAGGTGAGCACCCCTCTCCCTGGACTTTAAACACCGCGGGGGGAGCTGGGATGAGGTCACGGCAATCAGGGAGCAAAGTGCACTGCGGAGATTTGCTCCAAGTTCGTGGCATAGAGAAACACTGGGATTTGGATTGGCGCAATCCCGCCAGAACTGATCACCCTTTGCAGTGCCGAGGCTTCCGCTGTTGTGTGAAGGTGATGTCCCCGTTCTAGCCCCCTTCTAGCCATCCATGGAGGGGCTACCGTGGGATCCCTGCAATCCCTTGTGATTGTAGGGAGCAGGAGGGGTCTCCCATTGCCCAGGCTTCCTGCTGCTGGGGCAGTGAGAGCAGTGGTCCCCTGGCAGACGGAGGAGCACTCCTTGCTCGTGTCCAGGGCTTCCGAGTGTGCCAGCACAACACATCCTTCCAGGAACAGCAGCTCTGGGGGACTGCCTGTCTCCAAGAGCCAGCTTTTCAGAGGCCAGTTCTGCTTGGAAGTGTCCAGGCTTCCCTGGAAAGGCTCTCTAGAGAGCTGGGTAGTGGTTCTTTCAAATACCGAGCAAACGTGAGCGCAGATTCTGACATTTCGTTGTGTTGCAGGAGATGGCAGCGGTGCCGCTGCTACTGAAATGGCAGAGCTCTGCAGCGCCTGACTGCCTGCGCCCTGCAGCCTGCTCCCGTGCTCCACGGATGGGTTGAGGAGGAGAGGCCACAGCGCTATCTGGGATTCTCAGGTAAGTTGAAAAAAAAGAAAGGGCCACGGTTGTTAGAAGTTGTTCACAGCACGTGCTGTTGGAGGGAAAACCGGCTGCAGCACTACCCTGCTCTGTGCTGCGCTGTGCAAGGCAGTTCTTGTCCCTCTTGGCTGAATAGACGCCTTGTGCGACGTGCTGGATTGCAGCTCCTCACTCAGGAAGAGTCTGGCAGAAACTAATGTAAAAAAGACCAAAGCAGCTTTCAGAAGCAACTTGGAAACATCCTGCAGAGACACTGGGTGGCTCTTCTTGCACTGTGCTTTTATGCTGAGCGCTATTACAGTTGCTCTGGAGTTAATTGCAGAAAATGGCTTTCTTATCCATGTGCTGTTGAATGCGGACAGCGAGGGGAAGGTGGTGGCAGGATTGCGGGGACCGCAAAGCACAGTGACCGCTTCGTGAGCTGTCGGTGCTACAGCGCGCAGGCCGCGCAGCTCTGGGCGGGGAGGCTCTGCACAGAGGCAGCCAGCGCCATGTGCAAAATCAATTGGAATTTGTGAGGGAACCTAAGCAGGACAAGGGAGGAGGGGAGAGTATCCAGCAGCACACAGGGGCTGGGCAAGGAGGAATCAGAGACATCCCTGTTAGTCAAGCATGTGTTATCTGGGCGCAAAGGTTTGGGACTTAAGTGTCTTCTGCTGCTTCACCAAGAATGCGGCAGCCCCTTCACCCTGTCCTGGGGATGACCCGGCCTCTTTACTCCTACTACTTCCTTCCACCCTCCACACTCCTCTCTGGAGGCATTTGGAATTCGGCTGCAAATAGCTTGGTTGCACCCAAATTCCAAGATTTAGAGGCAAGAAAATATGCTGGATGCAGTAAAACTAACAAATGCAACACCCCCCCCCCGCCTGCTAGTGCCCCCCACCGCATAGTTATCTCAGTGTAGGGAATCACTGCTGAGGCTCAGCAGAGGTGAGGAGGACTTGGAGAACAGCCTGTACCTAGCCGGCTGTCTGCCCTCCTTTTGACCCTCCGAGACAACAGATTCCCCCCACCCTGTACTGGTCCTTATCTCTCTGTGCATCTAAGACATATGCGTATTTTTTTTTTTCTGCCACGATGATGAACTCTGACAACCAGTTTCTGAACCTCATTGCAACCTGAGGCTGAGCAGCTCCCCAGCCCCTACATTCATTTCTCACTCGGTAATGCTTAAACGTAGAGCAGCCCCCGGACGGCGATGAGTCACTGCTAATGACACTGTCAGACTGTTGGCCCCTGCGCCGCTTCAGCGGGAGGGAAATCCGACTGCAGCCGCGCGGGGCAGGAGCCCAGTGTGCAGCCGCGCAGCTGTGCGTGTGTCCGTGTTGGCTGCTCCCAAGCAGGGCAGAGCTGGAGGCCGCCTTGGGCTTCGCACTGCTGCCCTGCCCGAGCACGTGCCTGAGCTCAGCCGCTGACGGGGAAGAACAGGAGCAGGTCCAGGTCCTTGTGCATTTTTTTTTTTGCAGGGCACAGTGTGATTTATGTACAGGGGTTTATGTTGGGGTTCTGCTGGGATTCTTCCCTGTGTGGTCCATCAGGGATGTCAGGGAGGCAGGAGTGTGGTCAATGAGGCTCTTTCCGTATCAGGTGTGGCGAGTCACAGACTGATGTTAAAGCAAGGCCTAAAGGGGGCTAGGCTGCTGGCAGCTGAGGTTCTTGGGCAATCTGCTCTTGGTTCAAAGCCTGGCTTGGGAGGCAGATGAGTCACTCATTGTTGGAACAAGAAAAGCAGCTGGATGATGAAATGTCCGAGTTCCTAAGGGAGGCAGGTCAGAGTTCGGCTGCTGTGGGGAGGACGGGTGTGTGGTTAAAGACCTGCTCCCTGGGGGGGACTCCTGACCCATCATTTCAGCCTTCTTTGCTGCACGTCCTCTCTCATAAACACGGATCCAGCATCTCCACCTGCGGCCACGTGGGAAGAGAAGTTGCCTAACTGTAAGCTGAGCTTAACCGTTCCATTCCGCCCCGGTTGCTCTCTCTGCAGGTTGCTGATGGCCACAAGCTACGAGCACTGCCCTTCCGAAAGGGCAAAGCGCAGGAGCGGCACCCGCGTGTGAACTGCAGTGCGCGCCTTGGCCAAGGAGTCAAACTTGCAACGTGTGAGTGCTCTGTTTCCCTCCCTCCCCTCACGGTGCTGGTGTTCGTGTGGCAGGAAAGTCTCGTTTGTCACCCCTGCCCACACTGCTCAGATTGGCTGTCTCTCTGTTTGAACTCTTGGCTTCAGGCAGCACGAGACTTTATCGTCCCAAAAAAGGGGCTTTTAGCCACTGACACGCTTGTGCTGCCTGTTGGCAGTTCCCAGCCAGGACAGACTAGAGGACCTTGTGCAAGTCCCCTAGTCAGTCCCAGAGCAGCTGCTGCCATAATTCAGCACGTGAGATGAAGGCACTTAGACACACGCTCCTTCAGAGGAGCCTGACTCGTTCTTGAGTTTGGTTGGTTGGTTGGTTGGTTTTTTGTATACAACACAATTTTAGTCCAGCCTTTTCTTCCATCTTTTGTATTCAAAATGGACTCTTTTCCAGTCCATTAGTGCAATGTGATTCCAGTGGAGCCCCCACACTGAGGTGTGAAGAGCTGTTTAATAATCACAGGAGCATCTTCTGCGCCAGCTCAGTGACGTTATGCAGTGAAGTGAGGGAGTTTAGTCTTCAGAAAACATGTCTGGAGAGAAACGTGTATCTCCATGCTTGCACAACAAGGGTCTGATGTGGAAAGATTTTTTTTTTTTTGTCACTGCTGAGGGCAGTGGCTTTAAGCCCTTTTTTTACATTAAAAGCTTTTATTACAAAAAAAAAAAAGGTGGTTTTGCAATTGCCAGTCACTGTGAGCCAGACAGTTTTTGATCATCTTTAATACAAAACTAGATTCACACAGGAGCCAACTGTAGATCCAAAAGCCCTTTGAGAAATGAACGGATAAGGCAGAAAGCAACAAGACTGGCTCTGTCATTATTTACACATTTAGTGTTGGGTGTATAGGGAAAGATGAAATACAGATTGTCTATGGCCTTAAAAAAAAAAAAAAACTTAAAAAAGCTTACCCTTTCTGTTCTAATCATCTGGCTTGGAAGGTTTCAGTCTCATGTGCCTCAGCAGACTTGAATTTGTGCTTTTATGGATTTTTTCTTCTTTTTAAACTGAGCAAAATTTTCTACTGGCAAAAGACAAATCATTTCTGTTCTCTGAAGAAGTGCAAGTCAGTGCTGAATTCACTGATTTCAAAGTCATGCGCTGGAATATTTTAACCCCCTAAACAGTGCCACTTTGTAGGATATTAACACTAGAAATACTCAGCAGCAGGTGCGACAAGGGAGTAAAGGGGTCAGCAAACTGCCCAGGACAGACAGTGCAAAACAGCTTCCCCGATGTTCCCCTTCCTCTTCTGGCGTTTCTTCGGCAGGGGTAGGGAGTCACTGCTTGGTACAACCAAACTGCACTCACTCATCACTCCAACCTTCCCTTCTTAATCCCGTAGTAGAAGACCATGCCTGTTTCATGACAGCACCCAGAGCAGTCACTGGCATCTTTCAGCCAATTATTTGTCTTTTTTCTTACTTAAGTTCCACAACTTTTAGCTATCATTTTAACACATGAAGGAACTGTGCTCACTTTAGGAAAAAAAAGTAAGTTCTCTGTAAGAGCAAAACTAGAGACTGGTGACAATATATTGATTTCTCTTGTGCTTGCTAGAGCCCTGGAATGGCATTTACAGAGGCCTTACAAATAGCAGGAGAAAGTTAATGCCCCAGAATAACACTCCTAACTCCGTCTTATCCATTGCATTCTTGCAGGAATGTGGCAGGACCTACCTGCAGCCATAAATACCCAAAGAAACAGTCTGAAAGAGCCAACAAGATGGGAAAGAGAAAACCACAGATAAGAGTGGAGATGAATCTACTGACACCGTGTAAAAGGGAGAAAACAGGTAAGTGGAAATACGTTGCACTTTTTAATATTTACAATCTAGCAAACAAAAAGTATGCTCTGATAACTCGCTTTGCTGACTCTGTATCAGCCACTGCTCTATTGTACTACCATTTTTGATGAAATGAGCAGTAGAGCAGTGAGGGGAACCTTTTTTTATTTTTCTTGGTTTTTTTATCTTGTTTCTTGTCAACTCTGAAAAATCACCATCAAAACACAAGAAAGGTGCAGGGCTACAGTGGAGCAGTTCAGTAGGTCACACTGCTAATAGGTTTAGAAATCTAATGATGCAATCAATCTCCAGCAAAGATTTTAAGTGCCTTTTGTAAATACACCTTCTGCAAGTGTGCTGCAGTACCTTACCCTGTAACTCTCACTGCTCCAGAAGTATTTCTAACATGTTAATAGTTGTTGTCTTCTACCTTTTGGCTCAATTTGCAAGATTTTATTGAGGCAGAAAAATCCAATTGACTAAAATCGGAATTTTTTCCTTGGTAAAGACTTCAGGCTTTGACCCCTACATCAGTAAAACCATCACCATCCAGAAAACTTCACTGTTTTGAGACAGGAGAGCCTGGTGCATCTTGCTTGGATTCTCTCCTCATGTTTGTGGAGTATGTGGAGGTTTTGCTGCTGCTGAAACCCACCTTGGGGAAACAATTCCCTCCCACCCTGTGGCCTCTGCCCTGCTCTTCAGCTCCTTCTGCTCTATCACATCCTGCGACTACAACAGGGCGATTGTGACAGGGCTCTGGCTTGCGCTCAGCATCCTTAATAGAAAAAGTATATTTAAAATAAAAAGCATCAAAACAAGGTTGAGAATTATAAATAGGCCATCTATTTCTCAAAAGCACTCAGAACTGAGAGGACAAAGTTGGCTTTTCAGGAGGAAAAGTGTTCTGTGGCAACTGAGTTTTCTTGCCTCATCACCTGAAATCTCGCAACCACTTGAAATTCCAGTATCCTAAGGCACAGTTACTTTGATGAATGAAGTTGGCAAAGTTCCCATCCCCACTGCCCAAGGAGTAGACGTAAGAGTTTACTACTAAGACAGAATAAAAGCAGCATCTGTTCCTTGTTACATGGACAAACTTACTGAAGAAATAAAAAACCACAACACGGAGGGCAGATGGGCTGTAACTCACGTGCTGAGGTGCAGGTGACCGCACTGCTGGAGCGTCTCCTCTGCGCAAGCAGAGCTGCTGGCTCATGTTCTTAAAGGTAAGACCCCAATTCACCAGAGGTGTAAAAAAGGAAGCCAGTTCCCAAGCCTGGCTATTGTGGAAATGGAGGAACAAGTTAGCACTGTCTGTTGTAACCCGCTCCCAGAGCAACACAAAGCACAACCGCAGTTTTTAAACAGTAGTGGTCAGGCACTCTACGCGATTCAAGGAGTCCAACGTCTGGGTATTCGGGAATAGGAACTGGTTTAATACAGCCTTCCGAGAAAAGAGTCCTCCCGTGACACACTCTGGTCATCGTTTCTGCCCCCTTCGCACCCTGAGAGGCGCAAGGACTCTAAAGCAAACAAGCCCTGGCGGTCAGTGCTGATCAGTGGGGCTGGTGAGGGGTGCAGCACACGTGGCACCACTGCTAGCTGTGGCTCTGCCGTTTGTCCTTTTTTTTTCCTGCAACACTCTTAGACCTTTAAAATCAATATATTCTGTGTATAAAACCATAAAGGGGTATTTTAGAGGGAACTAAAGCATGTTTGTTTTGTCCACAGATGAAACACTGGTGTAGCTGAAGACTGAACCTGTAGTGGAGTGTTAGTCAATTGTAAACGGTAGGAGATCTGTGCACTTTACACAAATGGTATACAGGGCAGAAGGAGGAAGAGTCTGCATCATTCCAGCTCTGATAACGTGCACGGTCTTCGGAATTCCTGTCCCCGTTCGTGGAGCCATTTATTGGATACTGCAAAAACAGAGGTAAGTGATCACTGCACCTGTGCAGCTCCAGCTTCTGATTAAGACAGAAGTCTCATCTGCAGATCTTCAAACCTGCCTGGATGCCACCCTGTGCCACGTGCTCTAGGTGTCCCTTGAGCAGGGGGGTTGGACTAGATGATCTCTAGCAGTCCCTTCCAACCCCAACCATTCTGTGATCATTAAAAGTAGTTCCTTAGTACTACATCTTTCATTTTTAAAGGAATTAACTGTTTTGGCTGCTTTTTATCCCCTCATGAAGTCCCAAGGAACAGGAAAACAAACAAACCCACAAGCACAGCCTGCCCGCCCGCCCAGAGGCGCTCAGAACAACTTGAGGGCTACTTACCCCATTTGTTTCCAACTAGTACCGGGCAGGCTGCGTGCCGTGTGCTGTAGTCGCCTTCTCCGCTTGGGAAGAGGTTGTACCAGAATACAGCTGTGCCCTGGAAAAGCACAGCGCAGACTCAGCACCTCGCTCGGGGAGGCACACCGGTGTCACCCCAGCACTGCTTGATCAGAAGGGTGGGTGTCTTTGTATTTTGAATATGCCTTACAAATTGAAGACCCTCTTCCATTTTCTAAAATTTACTTTCTTCATGAATGAGTTTCCTGCATGTATTTTTTTTTTAATTTTATACCTATCCAATTCAATTATGACCACTTCTGGAAGAGCAGGATAGCTGTCTAAAAATGAGCAGCAGGCCAGCAAAGAGAGACCTCCTTCCTGACCCTTCTTCAGAGGGAGAAGCCATAGCAGGAGGATGGAATTTCAGAGAGGACTCCCAGTGGAAAACCACAAATAAACCTATAAAGCCGCCCCAGGAGTAAAAAGCAGTAGGTCCGTCACAGTTACGTTTTGGACGTTGAAGCAGCCTGGCGCAGGTGAGAGCAGCCCTGGCAGCACAAGGCCCTGGCTTCTCTTCCTGCTGAAGCTCTCTCACCCCAGGGAGCTCCTCTCGGAGCTTCCTTTCCAACAGGGCCCTGCCCAGGCTGCCTTGGCTGGGGAGATGCAGAGAGGGAGGGTGAAGGTGGCTCCGAAGCCCTGCTTACCTTTCTAGGCCACACACTGGCTCCTACTTCGGGGAAGACTGTAGCTCCCCCTGCTGACACGTCGCTCATCTGAGGAGGTGAACACGGCACAGGTAAGTTGCAAGGCAGAGCACTCCCAAAGTACCCGCTTCAGTTAAATATAATTGAGGCACTGAAAAACTTACTTTTTACCTCCCATTAGAGAGCCAAGACTGTGTGATTAATGGCCTAATAAAACAGACTAAAAGCCACCCACTCAGTGCAAAGTGGGGTAGTCAGCCTTGTCCCACAGTGCCACATGCCCAATGTTGTGGCAACAAGCATGCTGTAATGCCCACGTGGATATAAAAGAGATTAGACAGTCAAAAAAAAATCTAAACCCTCCTTAGGAACACATGTGAGAACCATTATTCACGGTAACAAGATATCCGTATTTACCATTAAGGAACTGGCTGCCTTCTTTTGTGAGGGACTTCAATAAAAAAAATTAAGGAAACCATTCAAGTGTAGCGACCGGTATTTTGGGCAATAGCATGTGACAGAAATGTATCACTTACATAAAACAACCAAGTAGCAATTCGGTTGCCTGTTCCCAATTCCTTAAAAGCATCTGGCTCGTCTTTCTGTGAATAAAAGCAAGCAGCATTAATAAGCATTTCATTCTGATTACGTAGAGGAGTCAGAGACGCACAGCTGCCGCGCCAGCAGCAGACAAACTCATGCAGAAAACCAAATTAATTTCCTCTATTTGGAAGGCACACGAGTGCACCTATTAATTCAAATACAGCAGGCATTGCAGAAGTCGACAGGACAGGGAAGGCAGGAGCCACGCAGCTAATGGTTAAGAACAACTTCTTTGTCTGAAAATTAGTATGCACATTCCCTTCATGGCCATGGAGTTAATTGTTTAGTCATCCCTCCTGGGGCGCGGGCCAGAGGGACACAGCCCAGGCTCTCTGGGCCTCGCGCTGGGGCCGAGCTCTCCCAGGAAGGGCTTCCCTTTCCCACTGCTGCTCCTCTGGGGCTCACGCTGCTGCTGGAGCTTTGGGCTGTCCTTGTTCCGTGCCCATTGCTGGCACACGCACCGCCGGGCTCTGCTAAAAGCCATTCATTAAAGAGGGCCTCGGCAGCTACTGCAGCCCCTTTATATCCCTGGGACTTGGTTACAAGACTAAATTCCTGTCACATCTTCTTTTTATGTTTAGAGCCTACCCACTGTGGCTAGTACTTATGCTCAAGGTTTAGCCATCGTTACTCTGGAAATTAACCTGTGCATTTCACCCCGAATCTATTAATCATTTGCAATGCCTTTGAGCATGTGCTTAAAGAGCAGAGATTCTGAGTAACAGTTGGTGGATTTGATCATTAGTGTGAGGTTAATCGGAAGGTGTTAAATCACACGTAAGGGTGCCCAATAAATAACCAACTGAATTCAGTGGCATTATTTCCAGCAACCTGAGGTGTAAGCTGGAACAGAAGCAGGTTAGGAATTTAAATCAGCTAAACAAAGCGAGGATGGGGACACAAAGAGATCTTAGCAGGCCTCGGCAGTTCCAGGAGGCTGTTAGCAATGAGCACGTAGAGGTCAGCACGGAGTGTTTATCTTTTCAGATGTCCTCAGCATGGAAGGTGCCTCTGACTCAGCCTGGGGGAGAAGGTTCTCTCTCCGCATCGCACAGTAGGCAGCGAGGCGAGCAGTGCTGCGCCGCCCGTGACGCCCTCGCTCGCTTAAACCAAACGGGCTTTACTTGGCCAGGCAAAGTGTTTCTAAATGTTTCTCTAGTTTTAGAACGGAGCTAATGGCCTTCGCTCTGTAGAGCGGACTCAATCCTCTGCTTTTGAAATAGCTCTTTTTAAATTACGTTTCTGAAGCAAACGTTGTTCCACGTAATGCCTCTCTGGTTTATCGGTTCAGGTGGTGGTTTAGAGGGCTTTCTCCACTAACACAGATTAGAGAAGCTGAAGGACTACGAGGTGTAATATAAAGAAGTGGTGCCACAGCCGAGGGGCGTCACCAGATCACTATCTCTCCTCCAGCAGCTTTACTTGCCCGTGCAAAGTCAAAGTGGGGCTCATACTGTCCTCCCACTCCATAATTTGCCACCTGAAAAAGAGAAACACAGCGCGTGTGAAGAAGAAAGGGACGAGACAGAAAATAGGACTTACCCTTCCAAAATCAAAATGAGGCTCATACTGGCCTCCTACGCCGTAGTTGGCTACCTACGGTGAAAGGAGAAGCACAAACATCTAGTAAAGCAGTGTTTTGTCTAGACAAGGAGAAAGAATGTAACACGCACGATCCCTAACTGTTGAACAGATCAAGTTCAGAGGAAATCACAAGCCCCTGATCACTAAGCAAAGTCCTGCTGGGTTTATTCACAAATAGCTCCAATTTCATTGAGATGCCTCCGCAGTTTATGGCCATTTCCGAGCTATTTTTCTTCCTAATGTTTTAGAAACTGGTGCTGTTCAAGACTCCTGGAGACACGGATAGCCCTTGGCTACAGGCGCAGCCGCACGTCCATGATCTGTCCTGCGAGTTGTTGTTTCTCCATGGCTTTGACCATGTCTCGCTCCAGGTAAGGACTCCCAGAGCAGCCCTGGCTGTTACTGCAAGCCGCTCTGCCCAGCAACGCTCCTACTGCTACCACAAGGGACACAGCCCTGTCACTGATGCCCTTGGTTGTTTGCACACCCCTCTGCTTTGGGCTGCCCGTACCACATGAACCTTCGGAGTATTTCCACCTGTAACGGCTCCCATGGTTTTATGCCAGCACATTCCCACTCTCCTTCCTCCAGGAGCAAAAATAAAACTTTCCTAAAAATCCTCAAGAACTACTTCTCTTCAACATGGGCACTTCTACATTCTCCATTCAATTCTGAGTCACTTTTCAATCCTCATGTCCATCAATACCCACTGCCCTTTTCGCTAAGGGATTTTTTTCTTCTCTTGACACACTCATAACCTCAATTTTCAGCCAGATACTTTGGCACCCTCTGACGAGGAATCCTCATGGAACCACAGTCCTGCTTTCTATACATGAACACTCAATACATTAACACTCAAAATCAGGCAAAGCAGCAGTCTAGCTATGCACTTTATATATACTTTTACATATTATGTGTGCATATATATATATACACACACACAATTACACGTTATGTACCTCAAATATATAAATAAAGGTACTTTTAAAGTAAGGCTTATTTGAGCCACATGTAGAGTCAGTCTTTCTCAGTTGCAGAGATTCCGGACACACCATCAGCCTTCTAGGACCACAGCGGTGATGGCAGATCAGAACCCTGTCCTCAAACCTGAGTCCAGCTGAACTATTATCATGGAAGCTACATTTGACCTTGCCCTAACTAAACTGGGTTTTATTAGTCTACTAAGGGCGCTTCAGTAAGAATCCATCCAGCAAGGGCAAGGCCTCTCACACCTTGGTGACAAAGCGAGGCCTCATTTTTCAGGACACCTTGTTCTCCCACCGTGTAACAAGAGCCGTCCTTGGCCGGGCTTGGATGAGACCTGTTACAAATGCGCTGGCGCCAGCTCCTGCATGCAGTATCACCTGGCACGGCAGGGCCGCGGCCCTCACGCTGGTTGGGACGGTTACCTGCAGTTCCTCGGCCGTGGAGACATCCAGGCCTGTTAGGTCCTGTATCCTTGTGTTAATGCGAGAGACCACGGGGCTTTCGTAGCCAGATAACCAAGCACTACATTAAAAAGGAAAAAAAAATTAATACAACGCATCATAAGAGGCAACAAGCTACCACTACAGACGCATTGCTCAGAATTGCTTCTCATCTGAGATTTTTCCTCAGCTTTTAGAAAAAAAAAAGTAGGTCAGAAGTATTTTCAGGGTCCTTACTGAGAAGGGCATTTAATAAGTGTTCATTGCAGAAAATACAACATGTAACGCTAGTCCAAGAAAGCCCCAAACTTAAGGGCCTAACTTGACATACTGGGCACTATCAAAGACCTGAAGCAAAACTGCCTCATGCTTGAGCAACCCCCCCTGCACAGGGTGACATTTGGTCCAAGCACTTGCCTAGTGCCAGGCCAGCCCAGCTTTGCTCTCGACGCAGCCGCCTGGAATGCAGCATTCGGAGCAGGGCAGGTCCCCCCCGCCAGCACGCAAGAGCTGGTGGCACCCCTGGCAGGTGAGCGCGCTCTGTGAGCCGGCGGGTGACCTGTCTGCCAGCGCTGAACAGCATCTCAGCAAGTAAGCGAGGCAGAAAGCCCTTCCCCATCTACCTTGTGCGCAAGCTGTACCAAAACGGCCTACTCTGGGGTCTGGGGATTTATTAGAGATTTTGGGTAAGCAATGGTTGTTTTTCTTTTAACAAGTAAACAAAAACATTTGGCTCACAGGATGCTTTTTTTTTTTTTTTTCTTTTTTCCCTCTTTTTTTCTTGCCCTAGCTCCGTGCACATCTGTTTCATGTGAGTTGGTTTCACCACCTTTCTTTCTCTGTGCACGCTCCCTTCCTCCTTGCTCGTCCCTGTCTGTTTGCTGCTCTTGATAACAGCTGTGACTTCAGCCCAGTTTTTCCTTTCTGCAGAAGGCCGGACACTGCTGCTTCTACCTCTCCTCCAGACTTAGCCCTGGACTCGCCAGCGGAGCCGGCTGCTTTTACCACTGTTCCACAAGCGCACCTGGCCTCAGAGCTCAGCAGGGAGGTACAGCACGGTACTGCTACTCACTGCTATACCAAATGCCATTTTTTATTTTTACATAATTCTTAATAAAAAAAAAAGAAAAAAATGGAACATTTTGCATGGGAGGAGCAGTAGCACGACACGTGACACAAGGCACTGACACAGGTTACAGAATCTCTACGAGCATGGATTTTTTTTTTTTAAATGACAAGTATGCTCTACATAGAAGGACTAAAACTGCTCAGGCCAGACTCATGCAAGCACATGCAAAGAGCCACCCGCTTCTAAGCGCTGTTAGTGCAGGAAAGCGTTAAGCGCCACACTCCAACGTTACACCGGCAGCAGAAGGCAAGAGCAGGTCCTGCAAAGTACTTCAACCGAGCAGCAGCCCCGCATCCTGCTGCATTTTTGACTGCGGATACCCATGACTCCACCGTGATCAGAAAGCTTAACAAAAAGGGACAAATTTATTTCCTGGGGAAGCCAAACACATTTAAGCTTCAACCATGAGGACTTTGCTTACTAAAGGATTTGACATTTCTTTAAAACCTCCCACATCACAGCCCCAAAATCCCAAAGAATACATTGCACCAACAGACAGCCATGAGCTAACCTAACATTTTATAGAAATTGAAAAAAAAATCAAGTGCTGAGAACACACCATGGGGTTTCTTTTTTTCCCTCCTCACACCAATACCTGGCAGCAGGTTTTTATGTTCAGTACGAGCAGCTGGACTTTTGCTTTTTAAAATGCATTAGCTCCCTTCTTAAAAACTCTGTATCAGAGATCCTCTTTGAAGTTTTAATAGCATAAGGCCTCACAGAGAGCTGTGTGTAGGAGTAATTTTAGACTAGCCAGATTGTTTGGAAAAATCAGACAACCACAGGACACCCATGGGCTCGCGTGCCTGAAGCTGGTCTAGAACACACGACAGGCCCCATAGCCTTCGTCACAGCTACACTGTGGTCTTGGTCACAGAAACCAAAGCCCTGCATATTCTAAAATATATTTAGTTTGCAAAAGAATGAGCGGAGAGGCAAGAGCGGCTGCAGGAACAGCCCGGCTGGCACTGGCGCGGTGGAAACTCGAAGGTGCTGCTGCGAGCTGCTCCTTGGAGGGGAGGGCAGGGAGCGGCGCCCGGCCGGCCGCATCTGTCCTGCCTCTGCGCTCAGCAGGGCTCGGCCGGGCTCCTCGTCCTGCTGGCTGGGTGCCCCTTTCAGAGAGCTGCCACGTACTGCACGGGGAACAGTTGTGCTCTGTGAGCAGCGCTGCGATTTAGACGTGCATGTGCTAGGAAAGAATGTTTGAAGGGGGAAGCAGTAAGCTATTAAAAAAATAAAGCATTTTTGGGTTTTCAGGAGCAATGATTCATCTGGAATCCAAACCAGCTCAAGCAGCTCGCAGTGCTGCTGCAAGAGACCTCTGTGATCTCACATGAATAACATGATTTTTCTGAGGCCGTCTGCCCTGGGCTTTGGGGTTTTTCTTGAGGTGGGGTTTTGATTTCCCATTGCTATTTTAGCTGTCAAGGTATTCAGCTCCTGAAGAATTAGTACGTGCTGGACCACAAGGCAAAGTAAAGGCACGGGAAAAAGCTTTCCCTCCTCCCAGCCCTGCGGCACTGCCCTTGCTCAAGAAAGCTCCCTCACTAGCTGCTCAGCAGCTTCTTGCACCCGCTGCCTTGCACGCCCAATTCTAGTTTCCAACGAGACAAAGAAACACTCAATTTGCTTTCATTCTGGAGGGAGTCCTGCACTAGCACCTTTCGAGCACCAAAGCCAGCCAGTTGCAGTAGCTGTGGGGCTCTTACTCGCCAGGAACTAGACACCAGGCTTGGTGGGGGCTCGCAGCACTTCACCTGCCGCCCGTGCTCCTGTATGTGACTGCACAGATGCTAGGCCAGGCCGAGCCCCCAGCCGTGTCCCGAGAGGGATTCATTCCTTCACAGGAGGAATACATATATATATTTTTTTGCCAGGTCTCTCAAGCAGCCAGCCTGAGCTGCACCGGTCCCTGAGGGAACAAAGAGCATTATAGACGCCTTTAACTGACCCTGGCATTTGAAATGGATGCAGGTGACAATCCAATTCAAGGAGCACATTTGCTATTAAAGCAGCAACTGCTTTCAATCCCCGAGTGTTACCAGAGCTGCCGACTAGCAGTAAGTTGCACTCTGCCCATGGATGCAGCCTGCAGTGCTTGCATGGACACTAAATGCAGCAGCGCGCGTGATGCACAGCCCTTCCCAACCGTTAGTGCAAGCAGAGCCAACAAGGTTTAGTACAGTAGCTGCCTCATACAGGCCATGCTGCGCAAAAGCTTCCATTTCAGCTAAAAAGTAGTTAACACTTAGAAACAGTTGCTGCTGCAGCAGATCCCTCGCGCTGTGGAGACAGTTGGCTCCGCCAGAGCCGCCCTCTTTCCTCTGCAGAGGAAGGGCCCCTCGGTTGCCCCGTGAGCGGCGAAGCGATGCCGGGGCGGTCGAAGACGCTCCCTTACCTCTTAGAGACTCTGTAATGGGCTGTGGTCAGTTTCCCAGTCTCAGGGTCATGCACAGTAGCTCGGCTCAGCTACAAAAAGAGAAAGGACAAGGGCTTACCCCCCTCGTAGGCCAAGCCAGGGTGTTTGAAAGGGTTCCGATTGGTCTGGATGGTGCGCAGCGCTCCCAGATTAGCAATATTAGAAGGGCAACAGAAGCTGTAGCTGCCATTTCCAAATCAAAGTAAATTGTTTGGAAAAATTTGGTTAGATTGTCCTTTCACTTTTTTCCTTTCGTGTTTTTTTTTTTTCCTCTTTTTAGAGTCTTTCTGCAAATAGGTCATGATGCTGAGTTTCACAGACAATTCCTCTTCATGCAGAAGTTCCACTTTTTTGAAAATTTTGCCTCAAGTGAACCTTAATCAGCACTACCAAACCTGGGGGTGGAAGGAATAGCTTCTTTTCAAGCTAGCCAGACTTTCTGCTGAAGCACAACGTAGAAAACAGCAGCCAAATGCCAGATTTGCAGCATTTCACAGGCCAACTGGACAGACCCAAGAGTCCAGTGAAAAGGAAGTCTGCTCTCTGCCAAATCTGCGTCAGGAGGAGGCACAAGCCCAGAGAGGGCTAAGGAGTTATCCTGGAGCATGGAATTCAGCGCGTGCTTTGCCTGCCGATCCAGCGGCCACGCAGGACAGCGACTCGAGGTGCCTCCCACAGAGGGACAGGCACTTCAGGAGCCGTCTGCTCCACTTGGCAAGCAGGAGGAGGACGCGTTTTCCTTGATGTTGACAGCAAGGGAAAGGGAGTTTGAGAGAGGTGGGTTCTGCTGAAGTTTTAGTACCTCAGGGCATCTGGTACACCGAAGGGATTTAAGAGATCCGCTTCTTGTGCAGACTAATTGAGAACACTCCCTGAGAAGGTGACTTCTTATTCTGTTTTTGTTAACAGTCAAAACGCAACTCCAGAACTTGCAGCTGAAGGAAGAGACTGAGGAACTCAGCAGTAACAGCCTGTTACAGGATCTGCGTACAGTGAAGTGGTGGGCTGCAAAGCCAAAGCTGTCTTTTTAGACCACCTCTTTCCCCATTATGAGCAGGATCCGCACACTCATTAGCGGCCCGAGGCGTCGGGCACCGAGCTCTCTTACCTTTTGCTAATTCTGTAATGTGCCGTCTCCAAGGCTCCTGTTATGGGGTTTGAAATGGTGGCTCGCCTCAGCTGTGAAGCGAACCATCAGAATAGTTGCATTACAAAGCACATAGGGCATCGCAGCAATCCGACCATTCAGAAGCCTCCGGAAACGCCACACGAGCTGCCGCGCGAGCCACCCAGTCACCTTCCCAGGTGGTGCCTCTTGTAAGGGGGGCAAACAAATCACAAGCCCTGATGGGTAGGGAGGGGAAGTCGCCAATTTTACTAAAAGTTTTAAGAGCATCTTAGAGGAAATTGAGTTTTCCAGGAAGCAACATTTCCATTTCCGGAGCAAGAGGAGCCACTAGAAACTTCTATTTGCTCTGTATGTGAGCAGCAGCTGTGTGATAGGACACGTGTCAATTGGCCCTTTGTTAACAGTTAAATGGAACCATGGATCTTGTGTGGAGGGGCTGGGATTAAGGATCCCTACCCTGCTGCCTCCTCCCTCTCACACGGCAGCACAGGGTGAGCTCCCCTGCACCCGCCAGCTGACGACAACTGCTGCCTTTAACGAGCGACAGCCACGTTGTCCTTGCACCTCCAGGCCTTGCCCTTCCCATCACTCCACGGTTACGGGACATCTCCCCAGCTCAGGCAGCATCCCGGGATACTTCTGAGCGGGTAAGAGAAAAATTATCTCAGCAAGTTCAGAAGTTTGAATCTGCCACATGTTCGTATTTTAGGCAGTTGATCTGCTTTCAGCACTGAGGTTTACTTCTATTTCATAAAGAAATGGTTTAGGAATATTCCAGAGACATAAGGCCAGGGCTTTTCTGTGGCAGCAAAGTGGTTTAAGTGTCAAACCACTGGGGCTCTGGCTCACAGATCCGCAAACAAAGAGGTAGATGAAGAGAATTCTTCGTACTTTCTCACATTTCAAAGTGTTACTTCACAAATACAATGCACCAGCCTTAACCAAGCTGTAAATTCACCTTTGTTTACCTAATACTCAGGGCTATGACCTAGGAAGGTCTCGTGATTCATGTGCCCATGTTTAACACACATCTGTGTTAATTCGGAACAGATCTAGTTAACAGTTCGTCGTTTAATGTATATATTTTAGCCTATACCTGCTCGTCTTTCTCTGGAGTAAGAGGCATTTAGGCTAAAAACAAAGGAAACAGCAGGGAAATGATTTAGACAAGTTTAAATATTATTTTAGAAGTGGCAACTGACAGAATAAATCAACTTGTCTATATCTTAATGCACATTTGGAGCTGCACTATCAAACCATGGGGATACAGAAGGCAAGTCAGGCTGTTTTTTTTTCGTCATCTTGACACTTCTGCTACATTCTCACAGTTGAGCTGTATTATTTTTAATTCAGAAACACAAACCTTTGAATCTGGTTTCTCAAACATTAAGATTGATAAGTTGAAATTGTGAATAAACAGCTGAGTGCCAATGATTAAGTCCGGCCTCGCTAGAGCTTTCACCCGCAAGTAACTTCAAAGCAAAAGACCCAAACTTGCAAACTAGGTAAAGCCTGGGAGCAGATCAAGTTTGTACTGCGTGGTGAAAACTACCACTTAGTGCTGTTTATTCAGGACATTAAACCCGGGTGACACTCAAGACCACAGGAACTGCTGCCTTCTCCTAAAAGGCACTTCTCCACGTGGCAGATTTGGCAATACAGAATCGAGAAAACCCCAACACGGCAAACGCCCAGACGCCAGGTGCATTTGGAGACAGCCTGGCTGCAGTGTGTCCCGCTGCAGCCTCCTCCTGGTCTCCGCACGCTGAAACCGGCTCTTCTGGAAGAGCCCAGCAAGGCTGGACTGCTGGCACTCCGCTGGCGCTTTCAATTGCACAGGATCGCCAGCTTCCCCATGGCCCCCTCAGATCAGCATCTCCGAGAGCTACGGGGCGAGGAAGCACGAGGCCCAGCGCCGAGGACGCGGAGCCACGCGCACACGTGTGCACACTCACACTCACCACCATTCAAGACTGCAAGAGGCCAAGAAGTGCAAGGTATTTACCCTGGGCTTCGCGAGCTCTTTCACAGTTTCGATCTCTTCGTCGGAGATGATATCAAGGAACCGAACGATTCGGGGCTTGTCCCACTCATCTTCCTGTTTGACGGGACCCAGGATGTACCGAGGGTTCCTGTTTCCATCGTAGTAGCGGCAGAAGAGTCTTTTTTGCCTCCGTGGGGTCTGAAAGCATGACAAAGCAAGAGATGATCAGATGTGCATGTAACACTAATGTCTCTACAGAATATTAAATGTCTGGAGGTCAAGATGTGGAACAATTCCCTTTAACTTTTGTGCTACTGGTCAAAGAGATACTTTGAGTTTGAGAAATCAGTGCTTTAAGCAAATGACTGTTACTCTGTAATGGTGCAGCAAGCAGGACTCAGCTATGCATGTACCTACCCACATAAAATCCTGTAAAATAAAACAAATCTCGCTGCTGAAGAAAAACACCAGACTCATTTAACACCACGTGTAAATCCACACTGCAGTCTATTTGCTCAGTTAACTGCAACTGCCGAGTGCATTCCCTGGCTCACTCAGCCCCTCAGCTGTGTCCGTGGGGGTATTATTTTTTCTTTACTGGACGGGATGAAGCAGGGAAGGAATCCAGCACACACTAATCCTCAGCTCTACGTTTTCAGCCAAGTGCTACAGCAGCTTCCTTGCTTCCCAGCCACATATAAACTTGGACAACGCTTGGTTATGTTGCTTTTGTACATTTGTACATTTTAAAACAGTCAACTGTTTTAGTCCACTTTACCATTTTGAGCCCCTCCCCACGGCACAGCATTTCGTACTTCCTTCTCTCAGGCAGGTAGTCCTTTTTCTTAACCTCAGTTTCCTTCTCCGCCTGGTCTTCCGATTCCGTACTAGATTTATTTGCTTCTTTTTCTTTAGCCATGATATATTCAAAATATTTCATGTTGCCATTTGCTCTCTGATGTTCAGGATCTATTGACAAAGAAAGGAATAAGAAGCCCAAGCAAGTTAACAGCTTGCAAAATAGGCAGGAGAGGCTATTTACCACCAGGAAAATACAGAGAGGAAATAAAATACATGGGAAAAGACACAGACTGTGGTCACTCCAGTCAATACAAGCAGAGAGGGAGAGATGGGGAAATGGGAATGGACAGGGAGAGAGCTGGGACACCAAACAACGGCTCTGATGGGAACCGAGTTTGCTGGGGACAAGACTTTAACCGTTACTTACACAATTTGGTTTTTAATAAAGGGCTCTCACAAGCCATTGCTATAAAAGTTAGATTTGGTTCTAAACTTCCCAGGCTATCTTTTACACAGTGGAGTATCTACAGAAATACAAATACATTTGATACTTTATTAGACTGACAGAGTTTTAAGCTCATGGCACTGCATTTGGTATTTCTTATTTTTCCTTTTTCTTTTTTATTTTTTTTCTTCCAGTTCAGGTGTAATCACTTTGCATCTAAATAAATATTTGCAGAGAATCAGGTATTATCAACTAAGTTTCAAATTTCATTCATTTTTTCCTAGCCTATTCTAGAGTTCAGGACCAAAATCAGTCATTAGAATCCAATAGTGACAGGAGGCAAAAAATACTTGACTAGAAGGGAGCAATCATTAACCCTGTAGTTTAGACTATAATTGACCATTTCAAATGGTAGTAAAATGTGGTATACGGTAGGTAGGGTAAGCCTGAGGACAACACCAAGATGTTAACCCTGATATCAGTAATGAACTAATTTTAAAAATGTACAAATCAGAAAGCAAGACCGACGTTCCTCTGGACGACTCGGCAGCTAAAACCTGCTGGATCGCGGAGGTGGATCTTGCGGAGCTGGGGATCTCTGCACATACCCAGTTCGAGGAGGCGCTTGGTGAGCGCCACCGCTTTGCTCAGATCCCCTTGCTGGTACACGGCGTAGCTCAGGTAGTCCAAAATGTAGACTTTGTCCGCGGAGGAGACCTCGCCCTCATCCAGCTGCTTCAGGGCTTGCTCCATCCACAGCTCCGTGTGGTAGTAGTCGGCCTCAGTATAGGCAATCTTGCCCAACTCGAAGCAGTCTTCGGCTGTGAGGAATGACTTGTGCTTTACACCTACATTGAAGGGAAAAAAATAGCAGATTTGACATAGAGATTTGGACAGGCCTTCAGAGCAACATTCGTTTATTCCCCACGCAGCACAGCACAACTTACTTCTGCTCAGATTCTACTCTTAAGCACCTGCCTTCTGTGGGGGCTACTTGTTGCAGACCCTGCTCAGATATTTCAAGGCTGTAAATCCCACGGCAGAACAAATAAGCAGTTACACATAGTTTTCCATTGCCAAAATGCCAGCAAACAGTTTCAAGGTCTCCATTTAATTTATTTCCTTAATCATAAACAAAAAATGAAACCCCCTCTTTCCCCAAATCACAAACACCTTGAGAAGGACCAAAAGTGACCCCAACATAAAGCTAGAGAAATTGGTTTCCAAGGATTTTGCTTTCACAGTGCTGCTAAAGAACATCTTACAAGGAATACTTAGTGGGGAGGAAAAAAAAGTAGCCAGTAAAAACCCAGCTGCTGAAGCTTATGGAGTAAATCATTTTTAGAAACATGTGAAAGGACTTCTGAGATTAAAGCTCTAGTAAGCAAATTATAGATTCCTATTTTTGCCACTATAAATTATGATCCACTGAAAAAAAATTTAATCTTGTAAGAAGGAACCAAAATATCTGCAAGATAATGAAAAGGGAAACTCGGGCACAGAGGCAATTTTTCTTCTTGCCCACAATTCTGCTAGGTTTACAGCTAATGTTATATTTCTAACTACTTAATAAATCCTCTATTTCTAACACCAGCTCCCATAGCTGTCTTTCAGCAGGTGTAATTTTCTATTAAAGGAAAACCTTAAGAGACTAAATAGCTGCAAGTCCACAACAAGGAGTATCCCACAGAACAACTTTGTTTCTGCTCATTAATTAAACACCTGTGATTCTCCCTGTATCCTATTTCAAGCGTTTGAAGCTGAAGACAGCAGCAGACTGCTGCTGGTCTGCAAAGACCAGATAATCTGGTAAAGTGAAGGTAAAGAGGGGCACAAAGGGATCCTCTGGGATGGGTAATGACTGCAATGGCTGCAGGAGGAGCTTAGTGTCTGTAGATGAAATCTTCAAAGTGTGCTTAAACAGCAATAATCAAGTAGCAGTGGTAAGTGACATAAGAAACAACATAACCTGCAATACAGGATGTCAAAGTAAAGCAGTAATAATAAGCAATGCAGCAGTAAAAGTTGTAGTTTCCAAAAAGAAAGGAGCGTGTCCTCTCCTTCCTACAATCTGTTCAAGATTCTCTCAGGTAAAGCCCACTAAGCACAAGTGTTTGCTATGTGCACCATATGCTACAGCTTTTCCTCCCTGTTTAGACTATGAAGCTTAAGCTATTTAACATTTCACAATTCCCAGTCCAATCGGGAATTGCCTCTTAGCCCTGCAAGGGAAAGAGGCAACGAATGATAAATGGAAGACCGCGTGCTAGCAAGAGAAAGCCCAGCAAGCAGCCAAGCCAAGAAATGACTTTGCAAGAGGACAACGGCAAGAATAGCCCTGACAACATGCCAAGGTCTGCCCGGGTTCCTCCGCCCTGCGTCAGCCTGAAGCAACAGGCTCTCTCCTGACCCGTGGCAGGGTTAAAAATTACACCCACATCAGCCTGTATTCAGTTACCCACACCACGCCACTTCTCATAAATTATTAGCCAGCTCAAACGCTTTCCTTCACAGCACACAGTTAAACGAGAGGAAAAGTCGTCAAAGACTTTGTGGTCAGGACATTGAGCTAGTTCACAAGTGTCTTCAGAACATAAGGCAGATGGATCCTTACCTGGAAGATTGCCTCTTGAGAGGGTGTCTGTATCCAAATTGTATGTGTCCTGGAGCCGCAGGAGAGCTTTCGCAGCACCAGTCTGATCCTCATCATTTGGGAAAAACTGCCGCTGGATAGTCATGTTGGAGATGAAGCCTGAGGAAAATGGGAAATATTGGGGAAATTTTTGTCCTAAGAAGCCTACTAAGAACATTATGTGAGAAATGATTCCCTACTCTAAAAATAAATAATTAAATAAGTTTACATACAACAAAAACATCACCACTACATAGAGACCATTATAGACTCTGTGCTGATGACTTCTGTAACTTTTCCACTCCAACCTTTTTCCAAAAGGTTTTCTGTTCAATAACACACAACTAATTTAGGGTGGAACAAAACAATCACTAAGGAATAATTGTGCAAAGATCCAAGGTCGGTCAATCTGAAGATGAAATCAAATGCAGCCACCTACCCCCAAAGTGCTTTGAGAGGCCTGCTAGTGCTAGGAACCTAGCAGATTTTTTGGACTTGGACATTAATATATTTATATACAAACTTGAGAAACATCCAAAATTAGAGAGCTTTCTCAAAAAAGCTTCTCATTTTCACAAACCCCAAATCCAGGCAGACATACACGTGGAACTTCTGGCATTTCAACTGTTTTCAGAAAAGACAGCCAAGGAACGTCAAAAGGAAAACCTAGTGATCTGTTTGCCTACGTTTGCTTTTGACAGGAGTGTTAGGGTGAAAATTGGAGAAAGGCGGCTCTACATAATAGCACAATATTCTCTCTGGAAATCACTGCCTGGTCATTAGCCTGCATGTAAACAACTCCTGTGAAATCCCACCACCATTTAAGTCGATTGCAGATCCCACAAACATCTAAAGGTCCACAATGCCTCCCAATTTACTGAGATTGTCCCCAAGTTTAAGAACCTTCCTTTTAGCATTTCAAAAAAGTCCAGTATCGATATTCAGCCCTTCTTTGCCAGACTGATGAGAAAAGAGATCACCTGCTTCTCCCCAAGAAAGAAGCTTAGGAGCTGTCTGCACTGACCGATGAGGTAGAGAGCTCTGCCAAACCAACGAATGCAACGAATCAGCACAAGTGTTTGCCAAGGGGAAAAGTTACTTCTCTGAAAGTGTCCGTGTGTCTGTCAGACATTGTCCTAGAAGCAACTTTTCTCCTTGACAAACTCTTCTGTCCTGAGATTTAGACATACAACAGACTTTATAACCTCATCATTCTAAGGCTGGTACCACTAAGATGTCTATCAAGCGCTTCTAATATCCGCCAGTTTGGAAACTAAGCGGCATAATCAAAACCAAACAAACGTAGCTCCAAGCAACAAGAGAGTAATACACTGAACTTAGCCGCAAATCCACTAAAAACAAAAACAAACCAAAAAAAGGCCTGGCTCAATCTGTCATTTCTGCCACATTTAACAGACCTTTTTAACCACTCAGACCTTGTAAAGCTTTCAGTTTTCTTTTTAAGCAGGAAACCTTGCCATAAATAACCTTCTTCCACTCATGTGCATCCTTTATTTTCCACAATTATGTTTTCTTCGGTATTTCCCTTTTCCTGACAATTTTTATAAAATGGTCTTAAAACGAAAAATAAAAAAACAGAAGGGCTTAAGATCCATAGGTTCTCCTTTTCTACGAGAACATTCAGTCCGCACAGCAACAACTATGAAGCTGAACATGCTGCATTCTTATTAGAGAGCATCCATCCCTGCTTGCTTTTCTTTCTCCCCCTGAAAGCTCTGCTTGTTTCCTTTTCTTACTGCAAATCTGCACCTGGTATCAGTTGTTGACATGGATTCTAACAGATCAATTGTCCAAAATTCCTGGTTGCTGAAAGTCACTGCCATAGTCAGCTGCTGTTTCACGTCCTCTTTGATAGCAAAGAACTTCCACTCTTGCTGAGGGAAAAAGACAGCAAGTGCAGCTAGCACTAACTCCTATCGGTTTCATAAAGCCTCCGTCTCTGCCAACATTCAGGTTTCACACTGCTGCACCCTAACATGCCCAGGCAGCCGTAACACCAGCAGCCGCAGCACTCGGCACTTCAGATGCCTTGTGCTTGGATAGCATTTTTTCCCCCACCCCTTTTCTGCTTTTAACTTAAGCCAAGGGTTTCAAAGAAATTTGACAGCAATGCTTCCATAAAAAATAACTTTATTTTTCAGGATGAGAGAGAGATATTCATTTAGAGGTAAAAATTTAGAGGTAAAACTCTCTAATAGACTAGATTATATGGAACTGAAGAGCAGGTGAAGCACCCCTGATCTCTTGCACAATTTAAAGCCTCTCTGAAGATGGCTCACTCTGAACATCACAGTTTTGTAGATGCTCTTTTTGCTCTGCTCTTTGACAGCACTTTGTCAGTACTTTGACAACAAAGTAGCAGATCTTCTAGGATGTTAGTGCACTTTAACAAAGGCACCTTAAAAACAGAGCTAAAAGGCTAGTTCAGCCTGTGACACACGAAAAACGTAAGTCAAAATAAGTGCACTTACAATACAAGTGCTTTTACTGCAGGCATACTTACCATCCGACATGTCCTTCAGAACCAGGTTCTCCAGCTCACTCCACTCCGTGTTAAGCCGTTTCATCAACTTGAATGCGTTTACAGGATGTCCCAAAAATCCTTCGGGGTCTTTTGTAGCCGTATCTGTCAGCTTATCTAATTTCTCTGCCCATCTGTGGTGAAAAGATGCACTAATTATAGTTTCACTTAGAAGTCTTCCACTGCACTACAGAACTACTCAACATTTGGCTATTAAAAATCCCAATACAGAAGTGCAGGCTTTTATAATATCTTATGTGCAAAGCTGTTCCAGGAGAAACAAAAAGGCTGTTTTTGTTAAAATCCTCAGCTGTGACCTCTGTTTTAAACTAGTGTTGCTCTTGCTGGAACACCATAGAAAGAGCTCCTTCCTACAACTATTAAATGCAGCGTATCAGCAGATCCATAAGTTTTCACACAAAGCCTTACCCACGTTTTTGATCATCTATTTTTAAATGCACTTTCCTAAAGTTTCCTAACAGTCCTGAACTGTTTTAAGACACCCTCAAATCTGTTCTAAGCCCCTTGTCTCCCACCACAGAACTGCTTTCTGTATTATAAAGTTGAATTCAAAAGCAAACATAGCTCTTGTGCTCCCCAGTAAGAAGCCCCAGTGAATCCTGTGATGCTCCAGCTCTGATTAGGCAAACTCCCCAACTCTTCCAGCAACATGAGCCATTCACAGCTCCAATCCTTCCTGCTTGAGCAGGGGGCTTGGACCAGATGATCTCCAGAGGTCCCTTCCAACCTCAGCCATTCTGTGATGGTGTGAAATAAGCAAAATTTTCATCAGCTACTGCTGTTCATCTGTCTATCGCGCCAGTGGAAGCAGCCCACGTACTTGAGTCGCAAGTCGGTCCTGCCAAGAACAGCAGCACTTTGCTACGTTTGAAAACCAGCCAAGCTACCCACCCTAGCCAAGGCGGTGTAGATCTAGAACATGAAGACATACAGCAACACTCCGGAGAGGACACTGGGCAGCAATATCAACAGAAAGCCAAGACAGAATCTGTAGCATGCAGGGGACTATGTGCGGGCTGGCAATCAGCTTGCTCCAAATTATGCCCAAATTAAGTTTGCGTACTTAACCCAAAGCAGGTTAAGTGTTTAGTTTCCCAACTGTAAAATGCGCCACTGTTTGTATTCAATCTTCCCATGCACTTTTTAGCAGTTTCCCTTCCCTCTGACAGCCCTAGCCCATGGTTCTGGTGAGAAACAAAGGGATGGGTAGTGTCATCTCCAGTCAACAACATCTGAACCAAAGCACTCTAAGTGCTCCCATGGAACAATTCCAGCTTCCAATCTGCTGGATAGTGAAGAAACTAATTTCAGGAAATCTAATTCAACTAATTTTCAAGTAATCAACTACACAATTTCCCAGGGTAGGACTATCAAACCTAGTGAGTACCTTAATTAAGTTACTGCTGTTGTAACCCACAACCACAAGACCTAGATTAGTTTCAAGTTGATTCTGAAGCCATCTTCCTCAGCTCAGCAAATCTTCAACTTGCATTGAGTTTAAGTCAACAGAAACAACCAGTACCTTTCAGCTAAAGAGGTCTCAAAAGAGCCTCAGTTCCCCCCCCTCAAGTTTCTTCCATCTCTGACAGTTATTTTAACTTTTTTTGTGCTGAGAGTTGACAGTTGTAATATAACAAATTTACAGCAATGAAACTTATAGGATAAATTTTATTTATATGTTGTCCAATCTGCACGCTCTCACCTTAATTTGTGGCTATAAGGAAGAAACCCCTAACTTTGCAAACCTGCAAGCAATTTCAACTCCTGTATTTCACATAAGACGATAAAAATAAACAGCTTGACAAAAGAATTTTTCTTCTTACATGGCTTGCAAATTTAAATGCCAGAATGTAAGCCACAGAAGTTAAAACAAATTCACACATCTATCAAACGTTTTAGACATCCTTATGACAGATTTATACACACTTTTGAAAGCCAGGAATGCATTCAGTTCCATGAAACAAAAATCTTATTTCTACTTCTCATAAATTCGGAGATTTGGGGTTTGGGCTCTCAGAACCGTAGAGCTGAGTAACATAGTAACTGCAGTGGTCAGGGCTCTCGGTTATTCTAAAAATCAGTAACTATAACTATCAGTTATATTTATATGGTTTTGTCTTTTGAAGAACTACAAACCAGGAATCCTCATACTGTGGACATCATACAGAACAGCAGGCTGATGGGATTTCACCATTAGAAAGCTGCACAATATAAATCACTGGCTTGGAGGTAACAATTTAGGATTAAAAAAAAAATAAGAGCAAAAACTGCTAGTTAATCTTTGCCCTGGAGGCAAAATTCCTCAAATTTAGTCAGCCTTGTAAATAGCTTTACATTAAGAGGGGGCTCAAGAAATTAACTATTAGCGTTATGAAACAAACTACTTACTTTTTGATCTGTTCCAGCTTGCTCTCCTCTGCCTTGATATAATCTTTCAGCGATATTACCAGATCTTTTTCTGTATTAATTAAGTCTGTCATATGACCTAGAAAATAAGTCAACAGTTTGGTTAGATGAGAAGAAACAAAAAAAAATAGAATTGAAAACCTCCTTTCTACTTTTTCCTCCCAAAGTGCTTCTGCATTCTAAAGTGCCTGCAGGAGCATTTGAATAAGACTTTCTACTCTTTTTTCTTTTCTTTTTTTCCTTTCTTTTTAAGAGGAAACCTCATGCTGGACAAAGCTGGTTGCCATGGAAATTTGCAGAGTATCACAAATTTATTATTAGAACTAATTTAGGATTCATTTGGAAAAGGAAGTAGGTTGCAACTGAATAATCTTCCATCCGAGCATACATAATGTAGAGCAAATAACGACAAAGCCACAAAAATATACGAAGGCTTCACGTTTGATATACAACATTAGTCCATTTATAAATTTTTAAGATTATTTATATGACTTCAGTGGGTCCCGTAACAGTCTCTCAGTTTGTATTTCCTTCATTCCCTGTGAGCAGGCAGCTGAGCAGGTTGGTTTTGAAGTGATAAAACTTCATGTCTCCAGTTGTATTATGTGGCATTAAAACACAGCAAGGGGTACACTGACACACTGCTATCACTGTGCACCCTCGATACCTGCTTCTCTTTCCTCTATACATGTGCAATAGTCCTGACTGAAATTTTGTTTAAAAGTTACCTACAAGAGCACACAACGCATACAGGCCCTTGCCTTTGTCACTGGACTAACTGAACTGACTTAAGCAAGAAGATATTTCTCCCCGAAGTAAAAAGTCAAACAGGTCATAAGAACTAATAGGTAGATTTAGTTCTGTCCTGACTACTGCTCCATGCTCCCCTAGTTTATTTCTTGCTGAATGACTTCTGAGAGTTGTAAAGAAACTATTTCAGTTATGTGCAATATACACCAAAGTATCTCACCGATGGAAGTGAAGAAGTCCGTATGGGCATTAGAGAAAGACAGCAGAAATCCAAGGGCTGCAATACACCAAATCTTGGGGAATGCCATAGTTCAACAGCCGTCAGGACACTACCTACCTGAGAAAGCAACAAAGTAGGTAAAATTTCTCTATTCAGAGATTTGAATCTACCAATGGAAGAGATAGTTTGTTGTCTCAGGACTGCCACTAGTTCTCGAAGCAGTTGAATTTTAGTACCAGAGGTTCAACAACCAGCAATCCGTTTTTTTAAATATTTCTACTCTTGCTGAGTTTGAGCACTGACACTCTCACAGAATGTCACTCCATCCTGCAGAGACATCCCCAAGGAAGTATTCTTGCCTTACGTAACAGGAGAGCAAAGAACAGCTTGGGGACAGGTCATCATAAACATTCATCACTTTTTTGACATCTCAAAAACACTGCAGGCAGAGCTGTATCACAAAAAATGCTGAAAAGAAAAGATAACTCCTAAAGCCAAATGCTGAAGAAACCATAAAAACAAGTTACAATACAAAACACCAAGCTCATCCATCCACCCAAAAAGCAGTAATCTCCGGTAAGTCAATAAGATGTGTCATGCAACAGGTGTTAATGCAGCCCACAAAATAAGCTACTTGCTCCTGCTGTTCGGGCAGTGTGTATGCCTGAGGGCACACCTTGGTACAGAGGGCATTCCAAGTCAGCCCTCACACAGAGGCCACAGCTGCCAAGTTCATGGCTGTTCAAGATCCTGACCCTTTGCAATAGCCTAGGATGTCCTCATTAATTCATGCTTTAAATGTTCTCTGGGGATTGCGGAGTCATCTTCTCTTGTGGTACAGCCAGGTGACCAGACTCGAAGGGCTGAAACATCCTGACACACTGAGCAGTAAAAAGGAGGAGAGGGAAAACCCGAGTGCTGCTTTTCTCCCTGCGCAGGGCAGAGACCTCAGTGTCACAAATGCTCCGCACTAGCACTGTTGGCCACAGTGGCTTTTTGGAGAAGGAAGTTCACTCACCCCTAGGGCACTTTGCTTTCAGTTTCTACTTAAAGCTGCATCCACAGGGGCAGGGACACGGATGTGTACCTGAGATCCTAGTAAAACAACCACTCAGTTTCCTGTTTTGCTTTCCAGAAAGCCCAGTGCCTCCTGCTCATTCAGCAGCCAAGCAAACACACACAAGAATCAATTGTAACGTGTGGCTCTATTACACAATAAATATTTGCTAACATTATCAGTACTTGGAATTCATTGAGCTATAGGCAGCACTTAAAAAAAAACAAGGAGACTGTCATAAATGTTACTTTAGTGTTAATCAAAATGAAACCCTAAAAAAAAGAAAAATATTTATATAAAAAAGCTCCCCCTGCAAGGTGACCTAGCTCCCAAGCTCCCCCAGCTTTAAGCAGGAGGTTAGACCACTTCACTTTCTCTTTCGTTTCGGACTCTCCAGTTTTTCTGTCACTTGCAAGGATGCAGAACACTAGAGTAATTTTCAGTAACCCTCCAACTGCTTCCCTCCCAGCCCTGTGGAATTCAGAGAATTGGAAGGAGAGGCCGAGACAGCGGCCGGCCAAGCTTGCACTGCCCTAACAACAGTTGCTAAGTAGACTGGTTTTTAAATCTGCTGCAAAAGGACCAGCTCTGGGTTCCCAAATCAACAAAAAACAAAGCCCAGTTAATGCAGATGCTGGAAGTCTCTTAGACACACAGGCTGCCAAATGAGTAGGCTTATTTTTCCCCATCAGCGACACAAAGGAAATCACGATGAAAATCCTCGCTACATTCTTCCTGTCAGTCTGACTCTCCTCCTCAACTGTTCCTCAGGCAAAGGCAAAGATGGTAGTTGAGCAGCACAGGGAGGAAGAAATCCACTACCCACACAGGAGAGAAATGATTTTAGTGTCAATTTCAGTGGGAGTCAGGCTGACAGCTTTAAACCAGAAATTTCCTGACTGTCTACACCGAATATGTTGCTAAGCTTTGAAATACTGAAACAGGGCCAAGTATGGCGGGGAGGGGGAAAGCAAAGAAGAAGCAAATATGAAATTATATATATGTGTGCAAATAACACAAAGCAGTAATTAGAAGAATTGTACTGTCAAACACGCCATAGGATTCTCCTAACAACACAGGGGGGACAAAAAAAAAATATCATTTCATATACTGAAATTCAAGCCTTCTCTTTAAGTTCTTGTATAGACTTCATGTGTGCTCTGCAAGGGGATAAGAACTGAGAGATGCATCAGAATGGATGTGCACATAGCACCCATGCAAGCAGAAAGGAAAGGCAAAAATCACGACAAACCTCACAATATAACCACAAAACCACCAAAGTGACACTAAGCAGCAACTGAAAAACCAAGTGTTTGTCTGAACATGCCTGATACATGGCCCTCAAAACTACCAATTCCAAGTTCCCAGGTGTTTACCAGGACTCAAAGTAAGAAGCTATAGATGGAAAATACAAGTGTACTGGCATATGGAATTATTCTGGAATAGTTTTAGATTAATTCCAAAATAGCATATTTATTTAGTCTAGAAATAGGTGACCAACTCTTAATTAAGATGGCTGCAGCACTGGTAACCACATCAGCAGGATGCTTGAACTTTTGATTTAAATACTAGCCAATCCTACTTTATCATCCCCCTCCCTTTTTTTTTAAATAACATTAAGTTGCACAGAACAAAGTCAGGGAAGGGGTGGGAAGAAGATAACACCACAAACAGTGACAGATTTACTGCAGTGAGCATCTCTCTAGCAAACAGATTTCATAACAGATTTCAGGTTATTATCATGTGATACCACTTACTTGGAAATATCACTTGAAATACTCTGGAGATCTGGGAAAGTTCTTCGGCACTGAGAGTAGGTAACTGCCACCACTGCTTAACTGTCTCAGTGCAGAGACATTGGAATTCAGTTGCCCAAGTTCTCTAGCTCCCTGTGTTTAAAGGTTGCCTTTAAACTAGGACCTGAACAGTGAGAGAAAAAAGCAATTTTTCTAGGACTGCTACTAATACAAGAACACGGGATGTTTTAGGCATCTTTTTCATGTCAGAGTTGCAGTGTAAGTACTACTTTCAAGAAGTTTGATTACCTTTAGTGATTTTTTTTTAATTAGTCACTAGTACCAATGAAGGACTTAACTGTTGCCTGCTTTTATTTGGAAGGGATAGAGAACAGCCAATATACTACATTTCTGATATATTAATTATCTCCTCAAATCCTCTCTTTCTGCAGAACAGAAACAAGAGATAAGAACCAATTTCAGAGGCAAATCAACTAATAAAGGTATTTTAAGTTTCACTTATTACCACTTTGAACTGAAGGCAACATTCAAGAGTCTGCCTATAAAATTGGATGTCTGTCCACAGCTTCATACCTAAAAAAATAAAGCAAGTTTTTTCTCTCGCTTCTTCTGAGTGTAAGACTGAATGGATACGGTCCTTTCACAGCCCACTTGTTTTAACTTTGTAAGTCAAAGAGCACTGGCACTCAGCACAGCAGTTATCTTATTAGACACAACAAGCAGAAGGCTACCCTTCTATTTATCCTCTGCTCAAGGATTAGCAGAGTATCTACGGAGCTATACAGAATGTTTTCAGATATTAAGAGAGATTATAAAGAAACTAGGAAAATTCCAATCGTCAGCAGCAGAACAACAGGTAGGTGTCCTTTGGGGACTTCAGCAACAGCAGAAAGCCTATTCATCTGTTGAGAGGAACAGCAACTCGCTCTGAAGCCTACAGAATAACACAGCCTAGAAATGCACAGCATAAGAAACAATAAAGGTATTGTTTCAGCACAGGCTTTATTTACAGTCTTTCTTCAGTTAAATACACTCCATTTATGAAGTAAGTTTTTCCAACAAGTACACTGTGTTGCTGTGCTTTCAAAAACAAGCCAACAAAAAGGTGTTTCTCCATCTGTATCGATCTCAACACAGAGGTAGGTCCCATTAATCCCTTCCTTCCATGGGGTTAGTCATTTTATGTCATTTGTGCTCATCAAGCTGCACACTGGATATATTATAATTTATATGCATGGTTCAAAAGAGTTTTAAAGGTATAATTTAAAACCATTCATTATGCAGCAATTCAAGTCTATAGGCCAGGGATCTTACCTCCACATTAGCCCTACATATCGGTCTCAATGTAAATATTCACTCTGCAGTTCACAAGAAGTTTCTGCAGCAGCTCCTGCCTTAGTTGTGCCAGCAAAAGGCCTGTCATTTGTGGGGCTCCACTCTGAATCAGCAAAGGGAACGAATCCGCATCAAACAGCTATTTCCCACTGGGAGATGAGGCAGCGATGCCTCCCTCCCTCACACTTCCAACAGGCAATGCCCCAAGTAAACGTACTAGCAAGCGTGAGGAGCGCAGACCAGCAACTGCTCAGAACAGAACTGCCGCTAGATGTAGTTCTTCAAAGGGTGCTTCTCTTCAGGAGCTGAAGGAATCAGAGCAAGAACAGATGTGCCCACCAGCAGACAACATATCCTGTCCCAAACAGCAGGCCTCTGCTTCCTGGGCAAAGTGGAAGTCGTTACCTTCACTTACCACCCTCACTGCCCACATTTTTAAGCTGGTCTTATAAGAAACCGCCTTCAATGTCCATCTGCTTGTTACAGCTGAGAGCTTCTCCGACAGTTACTAAAGCCCTGCGCCCGGATTCTTCACCTAACTGAAGGAGGGGAACACTTCAGCACTCAGGAGCCTCTGCAACTTCTCCTGTTGCAGTCGTCCAGAGGGAAGGGAAAAAAAAGAAATCACGCTGAATGCTGGGTAATCTCTACACGTCAATAAGCCCTTCTTTCCACAAGTCTGAACAGTGTTTCCTCGAGGGGCACGCGAGCTTTTCAGGTAAGCTGGAGAGAACAAAACCGCGCTAAGCGCGGCTGAGGTTCTTGCGGTCTCCTCGTCGAGGGGCACCCTCAAGCCTCCTCGCTGAGCTCTCCTCCCCAGTCAAGGGAGACCCGAGGGGAGCCCTTCCTGCAGAGCGCTTGGGGGTAAAATGGGGGTAAAATGGGGGAAAAGGGGGCTTTCTGCAGCGCCCAGGAGGAACTCGATGGGGAGAGCGGCGGGGACCCCGCGGGACTATTAAACGCCTGAAGTCCCCAAAAGGAGGCGGCGGCCGCTCCCGTTGCGTAACGGCCGCCGCCGGGACACCGGCCGCGCCTGCCACGTATCGCCCCCCCACACGCCCGGGACGGGAGGAGGAGGAGGAGGAGGAGGAGGAGGAAAGGAAGGGCAGCGCGGGGAGAGCG
>JAWLRI010000460.1:158018-170626 GCA_034781795.1 Crypturellus tataupa | reverse complement strand
GCCCCGCGCTACGTGAGCCCGGGCACAGCGGCGCCCGCCGCTCTGCGCACGCGCGCCCGCCGCTCCACGTGGGCGCCGCGCGCCTTGCGCTTTATTTTATTGCCCCCTTTTACCGCCCCTTCTCCTCCTCTTCCTCCTCCTTTAATTTTCTCTTTGCAGTCGCAGGCAGAGGGGCCCCGCGTCCGCACCCCCACTTTGAAGTAAGTTTTAAGTTGTTTCTCAGCCCCACGCGGCCGAGGCGGTCGCGGGCCCCGCTGGCAGGAGGAGGGCCGGTTTTCCGTGGAGCCATCCCTGAGGAACGAGCCTGCCTTCGCTCCTGGGCCCCTTCCAACAGAAACACGGCTCCTGCCACTGGCAGGAAGCGCTGGAGCGACGCGCGGGCCTCCCGCGGCGGCCTCCGCTTAAAGCCGCGTTATCCGGAGAGGCCGCGCTACCTAGTCCGAGGGATAGCAGCGGCTTCGGGAGATTTGGGGAAACCTCCCACGCTGCAGGCTGGGGCGTGCCCAGGGAGGGAGACCCACGGCTTTCCGTGCGCTTCTTCGTCAACCTTGCACGGATTGAGGAAGACAGAGAGTGGAAAACTTCAACTTTATTAGCACCGTTAACAGCGGGTTAGCTTGTTTTTGCCAGCATGGGGCTAAAGACAAAGAATTTTTGTGTCCAAAGGAAGCCAAGTGCTTGGCAGATCCCAAGCACCCAAAAGGGGGGCTTTTCCCCAAGGACACGGAATCACCTTGGTCTCCAAGCTTATTTCTGCCCCCAATTCGTGTGGTTTTGCTACCCAGATACAGAGAACTTACTCGCTTTGTCCCGGCTTGCACAACCCCAGCAGTGGCTGGTGCTCCCGTCCTGGTTAAACCCCATTCCAAGTCTCACTGTCGGTCCTGCGGCTGGTGGGGAGCAGCTTCGAGCAGGTCTGAGCGGGGACAAATCGTTACTCGAGCACTTCTGTCCCAGAACAGACCCCAAACAGCCCCATTTTCTCCCTTATCCAGGCAGAAGCATCAGCACCTTCCTTGTTCATATAGGAACAACGCTGCACATCTTGGTTCATCCCTGTTGCCGTCGCTGGACCGTTTCCAGCCCCTCCGTATCCTCCTAGGGATATCGGGCCCTGACATCAACGGATGAGTCACCTTTATATCATACACAGTTACTCAGGCTGCTGCTTAGCTGATTTTAAGGATACTAACACACTAGTTTATCCTTAAAAACAGATGAAGTCTCCTGTAGTTTCAAACAGCGTTTACATTTTAGGCCCTGCAGACTGAACCACTGAAAAAGTGGAGTTATTACCTGCACTCGAGAAGCTGGACACCCTCTTATCCGTTGTTTTGTGCAGAGCAGCAAGCCACATCATCTCGACCCAAAAGACGGGGCAAAAGACAAAAATATGTTGGTTATCCCAAGCAGCTGAAATGAACAAATCGATCTAAAACGCCGTTTACCTTAGATCCGCACGCAGATGTAAGAACAGCTTCTCTACCCTGTACATCAGAGGTAGAGGCTGTAAGCAGCAGGATCAAACGAGGCAGTTTCTCTCTTCCAAGGTCCCACCCTGAGTATGGAAACTGCAGGAGCCCCCCCCACACGTAGCGCAGGCTGCAGTCTCACTTGAGATGCAAACTAACCAAATCTGGCTTTGCTCTAAGGTTTAATGCTAGAGGGAAAGACTACTCATTAGCCTGCCCTGTAAAGTGGTTTGTCTCTCCTCGGCCTCTCACTAAAAAAAGATTTTTTTTTTTTTTTCATTCTACCAAGAAGCTTCCTGTGGCTTGGCCATGTTTTCAGTGTGAGATTGCTGGCCATATGTATTTGTATTTAAAGCAGGTAATTAACAGTTATTTCACAAAGGTCAGCTGTTAGCAATTCCTGCTTCGTTGGGACAGCTGGAGAGGCACAAAACCGAGCAGCAGGAGAAAAAAGCAAAGACAACCAATATAATCATTAGTAGCTTAAGAGTCATTTCTCAACCACTTCTTTGGCTTCTGAGTCTTTTACCAACTGCTAATATTAATAATAAACTTAATGAATATTACCAGCTGGTAATATTAATAATGAACTCAATTAAAAAGTCAGTCCTAACAATAACATTTACAAGCTAACACAATTATCAGAGGCAATCAGTTATAACTCATTTAAGCTAATCAATGTGGTTTCCAAATACTTCTCTCATTAATAACATCATTCTCAAGTAAGAGAACACACACACCTGGCCCTTAAACAAGGTCTGCCTCTTGGCTTCCCAAGTCGAAACCACGACTGGATCGGCACGTGCCCTTTCTCTTACTCCGGAAAAGAAAAGTCGAAAAGCGAGATGAAAAGTTGAAAGTCGAGATGGTGTCCCAAGATTTCAGGTCCAAGATACTTGATCCTTTGGGCATCTTTCCCTGGCTCCTTCCTCTGAAAACAGCTCTTGTTGCAAGATCCGTTTCTGAGGGCAGTTAGGGTCAAGAGCTCTGTAAGTTTGTTTTAACAAGGGGCTGCACACTTCCCTTAGGGATTATGCTTCAATCTTTTATCTTATTAAGAAAAGATGTGTTTTGCCCATTAATCCAGTTAGCCCGGCGGGCAATGGGATAGGGCTCATTCTGTTGCAGGAAGCACACACGTAGCAGTCAGGCATCACTAGGCTTAAGCTTGTAAGTAACAGCGCTAACAAGTGCTATTTCCCTGCATATCCCATATATTATTTTTGCTCTGAAATTATGTGGCATCAGTTCTCTGTTAGACTGTCTTAATTCTTAACCAAAAAGCAAAATGTGGCCGTGAAAACACTTACATGTTTGTAAAATCCTCCTTGTGATAAATGAGAGGCACATAGGTTGCAGCCCAGAATAACATCTTCAGTTCTTCCTCACATGTAAAAGTGTGAAAAAGATTTGTCATTGTTTGGACATCTCTCTCAGCAAAGGGCACTTTCCAGTCAGGGCTACTCGCTTGCAAATTCAGCTGTGGGCTCCGGTGCTCAAACACGGAGCGGCTCCATCCAAGAGATACTCACAGCTCTTGGGCTGCCTTCCTGCGTGGAGAGGAGTACGAGCTTGAACTTTAAACAACGCTCTTGTGTTTCAGATACAAAAAATAAAAATAAAAAAAAGAGGGAGAGATGCTTGTTGGGAAAAAAGAGGAAGAAAATAGAAAGGATCAAACCGGAGCCAACTGCTGTGTCCTCGAACAAGGGGTCACGCCAGGAGCAGGTGGACAGGCGGCACATCTAACTCGCGCCGGTTTTCCGGAGCCGATCCCACGGACTACATTTCCCAGTGCTCTCTCGGGAAGCTCAAAGCCTGGGGCAGCCGCTCGCTTTTTCCTGCCGCTTTTTTCCTGCGCTTCCAGCTACGGGCGGCGAGGGACGCCGCTGACTTTTTTAATGCCCCTGGAGATAGCAGCCCTTCCGCACAGAGCACAGTAAGTGGGAGACGGGCTTGGATCCGCCTGGGATGTAGAGAGGATTTGCAGGGGAGGCAGGAGAGATTGGGCTGGCCTGAGACCGAGCTCTCAATGTCTCTATCTCAGAGTTTTCAGTACTTTGTAGCAAAATCCGGCACTGTGGTTCCTAGGAGGGAAAGGTTGGACATAACTTGTATTTCACTAATCCGGGTGAATTTATTCCCTTGCTCCCTACCCTGGCCGTACGCTGCGCGCCTGCCCATTCTGGAGCAAAGTGCAGAGCCTCTGCAGCCTCCTCCTCGCGCCGGCTGCCAGGCCGGAGCTCTGCGC
This sequence comes from Crypturellus tataupa, assembly GCA_034781795.1. Classification (NCBI taxonomy): domain Eukaryota; kingdom Metazoa; phylum Chordata; class Aves; order Tinamiformes; family Tinamidae; genus Crypturellus; species Crypturellus tataupa. The sequence continues at coordinate 166,903 of JAWLRI010000460.1, read as the reverse complement.
GGCCAGGCAGCAGGAGCCAGGGGTGGAGGGATGGCAGCCACGTCATCCGCACGCCACAGAACCGTCCCGGGCACGGCCCCCGCGACAGTCGCGCCTGCCGGATCCGGTGGGCAGAGCGCCCGGTTCCCGCTTGGCTCCCGGCTTTCCCTAGGGATCTGCCCCGCTCCAGGCTCCTGGGCAGGACCTCCCTCCGCTGATCCAAGGGGAAGGAGGCTCCATCACAGACCCTTCCTGCAAGGGAAGGCTCCACAAGCTCTTCCTTAGCCCTGTCTGTAAAAGGACACAAACCTAACTTCCTTCCTTCCTAAGGGGCGCAAAAATTATGCTCAAAAAGTGGCACATTTGAGCTGTCCAGGATTAAGAATCAAAGTTCGGTTTTGCTTCTGGAAAACACCAGCGTTTCTGGTTATTTTCTGACATCCCAAAGCCGAGTTCAAATGGCAATTTGCACTTGCCGGAGCTGAAAAGGTGGCAGCCTCCTTTGGCACAGGACACGTTCACAGGCGGGTTGATCCGCTCCAGCTGCAGCCGCTGTCCTTCATCTCCCGCGGGGCGCGCTCTGGTATCTGATATCTGATAAGCAGCTGATATTTGGCCCTTCCTCCTGCCTTTCCCCCAGATCTGCCGTTTGCTGCAATGGGATGTTGACTGGATTGAGGCTGTTGCAAGGGTACAGGCTACAAACAAGAGAGCAGCTACTTTTGCTGCTCTTCTCCTTCTGCTTCCACAGGAGTTTGGCACTGCTCTGTTTTAACCTCCTCTTTCAGCAATTTCTGTAGGACCCTCTGGGCACACTCACAGAAGGAACCAAACAGTGATACCTCATAAATGTCTTTCAGGGCTGTTTCTGGTAGCACGGGGATATTGCACCTTTTAAACAACTCTCATTTTTACTGCATCACGTTCTGTGCTTCTCTTTTTAGGCTTCCCTTAGGTGTCGATTATGGCTGTGATTTATCAGGCAGTGGGTAGAAGAGCTTCCTCTCTCCTCTGCAGGCTGCATTCCACTTACGTTAGAAAAATGAGGTAGGTTCTCATCCCATTCCTGACTACTGTGAAAACACCCCGCTGCTGAGCCCCCAAATTAATGTGTCCAAACAAGTGTGGCACTTGCAGTCTCGACCTTGCCTTGCGTTCATTTTCCCAATTCTTTTCTTACTGCAGATACTTAAATGAGCTAAGAGAAAATGATAGCTTATGCAGACAAGCCCAGACCTCAGGAACTTTCTACCTCTTTCACAATCTCTCTCCCCTCCTGCAGAAAGTCGGGAGGAAATATTTGGTACCACAGCTAAGTGCAGCAGGTAAGCAAGTGTCCAGCAAGGAAGTTTTCCTGAACCAGGCAGCTTGCGTGATACCGACTCACTTGCAATTAGCAATCCCTCTTATGGGGCTCACAAATCTAACAAGCTGCATAGAAACATCTCCTTATTTGCAACATGCTACTTCTTACCAACAAAAGAGTATTTAAAGCCTCAGCATGTGGACGAGAAGCTTATGCTCTGCACGTATATTTACAAATATGCTTGCTCTGTTTTGAGATGAACACTTTTAAACATTTGGGACCGTACATTTTCAAAGGGAAAGGGCTAGCAGGAAAACCTTGACAAAGGTGATCTGGTATAACCAGAAGTTTTCTTTGGAGAAAGGTATCAGCTGGCGTAGAGGAGAAACAGGAGACAGTTGCTCCATAGGCATTAGAACACTTGCACCTTCAGCTTGATGTGATGGCTGAAATATCTTAAATTTAGGAAAAAAGCCAGACTTTAGGTCTCTTATTAGCATGGAAACTCTTGCTTGGTCCCTCGCTCATACCTTGCCTTGAGCCAAATAAAACCGTGAGCACCTTAAAGACGTAGAACATGATGGTCATATCCATTCATTTCATCACAGCTTTCTCTTCCCGTTTCTCCTGCTGTTTAGAGATGAAGAGGATCCTGGAGAAATTCAAGGAGACTGAGCAGTGCATGGAGAAGTCGGTGCTGATCGGCTGTTCAGATGAGCACGTACCGTACTTTGCCTTGGATTTAGGTTGGGATGACTCCTCTTCCATCCGTGTCAGCATCACGTTTTGTTCCCTGAAATGGAGATCCTGCCTAGGCAGCAGGTTTAGTCCAGACTGGGTGATGTTTACAGCTACAAACCCTCTGTTTGGTGCTCTGGTGGAGACCTGGCAAGCTGGGGGTGTCAGAGCCCCCACCTGCACTGTTCTTCCTCCACGTATTTCAGTAAAGATGGGCTGTTTGTAGATCACTTAATACTTTGGAGTGGGTAACCACTGATGTAATACTATTTCCATAGGAACTTCCAGAAATTGTACACCGGAACAGGGAGTGGGAGAGTAACTGCAATTTTTGACATCAGAGACTTATTTTGTTGCAGGAACCTTGGAGAAATCGGCCATCGAGTCCGAACTCGAGGGATCATTCACTGACTTACGAAAGGCTCTCTTTGTAGTGGACGAGAAGGATTCTCCGTTGCTGGCCTCGGTATGGCACAGGATTTTTTACTTTAGGAAGCTGTGATTTCTCACATCAATCCTTTTCCTTATCTCCTTTATTGATTTTATGATTTAGCATGTGCTGTGGAAGTACCTACTGCACCTTTTAAGTGACCTAGGTACAAAACACACTATAAACTAAGGCAGCTTTCTCAAATTTTCTGTCCTGCAATGGAAAGAGAGAAGTGGTTTACAAATGTCTGCAGTAATTAGCATTAACTAGCTGTTTGTCCAGTGTGAAATACATTAATCCTACCAGTTGTAGTCACAGCAATCTCAATCTCTTCCCAGGTTAATAACTATCAGTTACCAATTTTCTATAATCTTTCTGGTAAACTGAATCTCAAGGAGGACCCTACACATCATCTCTCAGAGCTGCTCTTTTAAAACTGCTCTCATAGAAGTGTTTACTCTGGAAATGTCCTATGTTTGGAAGCCCTATGAAAAGGCTTGTGTGTGAAAACCAGTTGTCCTTACCCATAGGTAGAAGTAGCTCGTGTTTTCTTCCTGCTGTGTAATGTCTTGTGATGCCAGTTGGGTTTGGAGCCTAGTTATATCAATTCAGTTCCTATTACTAGCCCCACTGTATTCCAATATGGGACAACTCTTTCCTGACCTCCCCTTGCCGTGCTGAAATGTAGATGCTGCCTGCAAAATCAAGGCTTTCTCAAAGCAATACCTATATTTCATATACATTCTGGAGGTTTCCATACACGAGTGTATCCACATGACTGCATGCTGGGGAAAACACAGCAAAGTCTCACTCAGGAGGCTGCCTGAAATCATTTGCTTGCCCCGGTATAAAACAATTCGCATTTCTCCTTTGCTGTTTGCAGGCCCAGGCGCTTCTCCGCTGGCACGATTCCCACCAGTACTGCAGCAAAACGGGACAGCCCACTCACAAAAACGTAGCTGGCAGCAAGCGGGTCTGCCACGCCAGTGGAGTAATTTACTATCCCCAGGTGAGCATCGGAATGGCAAGGTGAGCGGCACAAGGGCTCTGTAGGAGGGAGTGCTTTCTGTGGGGCTTTCTGGGCAGTTTTTCTTCAGTGTCCATTCAGCTACCTGCAGCTGGCTAGGAGGAGCGACAGCCGGCACTCGTGTGGTCTGACCTCCTTGCTCTGCCGTTTGCTGCCTTTGCCAGATGTCCTCGGTGGTCATCACGCTGGTGTCCGACGGGAGCCGCTGCCTCCTCGTACGGCAGCCGTCCTTTCCTCCCGGCATGTTCAGCGCCCTGTCGGGATTCTGCGACGTAGGTGAGACAAACTGGGCCTGCTGCGGCGCTGCACGCCTGTTCAGAGGAGGGACACGTAGGGGCTAGGAGGGGAAGAAGGCGTTAGACCTACTCAGGGCAGAGGTACCATTCAGATGGATCTCGAAATAGCCATAGTGCCCGGCCACCCCAGCCCACCTTTGGTTGCTTCCAGGTGAAACCGTGGAGGAGACGGCCCGGCGGGAGGTGGCCGAAGAGGTGGGCCTGGAGGCGCAGTCGTTCCGCTACTCGGCGTCCCAGCACTGGCCCTTTCCCAGCAGCTGCTTGATGGTAGCGGGACACGTGCTGGTGAGGGCAGAGCATGCGCAGGTGAGCAGCCCCCGGCTTCACTATCCGCTTTACGCAGCATGGGTCTCTTCCAGCCCACAGGGTTTAGAGTGGGAAGCATCAAATCGTCTCTCCGTGCAGTTTTCAATCAGTTTTCTGTAAGTGAAGAACAAATTTAAAAACGTTTTCTATTGCAGTGTGCCCAGGTTGCTGTATGAATCCAAGCCCAGAGCCCAGCACACCTGTGGTTTTTCTCTGGAGTTTGCAGATGAGACTTCCCTATCTACTATTAATACCACATTGCCAGCAGGACATGCAGTTTCTGCTGTGTTAGTGACTGTATTCAGCCTCTGGCCCACGCTAGATGACACAGGTAGCTCTGTGAATAGGGCTGCCTGATTTAGGGCTTTCCAAGGGAAACCAAGACCACAAAGCATTGGGGATCAGTAGCATCCTCTTGGCATCAACGCTTCATTCAGGAGTGGATTAAGCACTCTGGGCATTGCAGCCTGGGATCTTTGCGGGTGCAAGAAAGAGCAAAGTACTGCTGGCTACACTTAAACTGCTGCCTTCCACATTCCTTCCAGATCAGTATGAACAGTCTGGAACTGGAGGCAGCCCGTTGGTTTGACCTGGAAGAAGTCATGGAGGCTCTCAAGAGAGGACCCAAAACTTCAAAACAAGAGGATGGTAGTGTTTTACCCTGGTTCCCTCCCAAGCAGGCCATTGCCCACCGTCTGATTCAGGAGTGGGTAAGGGAGCAGACTTCCCGGGTGACTCAGGCACAATGACTTCAGTCTGCAATTTTAGCTCTTTTTTTTGTTTAAAAAAAAATACAAAAAAATGCCAAAGCTACTGAAGATAAAACCCGTATTTCAGTGGGGATGGCACTGCACTGATGGTACAGACCTCCAAAGCCATTTCTACCCTGATCATCCTCAGACAACCCCATCTACCTTTGAGATGCCCTGACTTGCAGTGAACTCTTGCAATGAATTCTTCATCCCAGAGCACCAAGTGTATTGAGAGCAGCTGCTGGTATTGCCTATGAAGCACCAGCATGGTGATTCCTGGCAGACCTGTCTCGCCTTTCTCCAGTTTACTCATCCAGAAGTTTTGCAGGAATACTTGAATCTAAATTTTTTTATTTTTATCAGAGAAAAAAAGAAAAAAAAAGCCATGGGAGTGTGGCCTTTCAGTGTAGCATTCATACAGATTTAAAACTATCAAAAAAAAGTCAAAAAGCCTCCGTTTGCATGCTTTCCTTTCTTCTTTTTCCCATCGAGTTTTCTACTTTCATATGAAATGTGCTAATCTTTTGCAAATCCTAAAGGTTCTTATTCTTATGACATACCTGAATAGCTGAATATTTCTTTGGAGCCCCCACTTCTCCCACTAGTAAGACACAGTGGGAAACTTCCCTCCCAAGGAAGAGAGGACAGAGCTGCCTTGTGGTAGGGAGTGGAAGAGCAAAACCTACATATGAACAGTTAGAAGAACCCAAATAATAGAAGAGCAAGAGGAGCTGCTGCAAGAAAGGACTGCACTTCTGACAGAGAACACTCCTGGAAGACACGACAGCGCTTGCTTACCTCGTGCCAGCAATCTGCAGCTTGCCTGGAGAGTCGGTCTTGTTTTATCAGTGAAATGGGGTCGCTTCTCTAGACACTGGGGCAAGGAAAGCCAAGACACAGATGGAAAAGGGTGTTTGATCTGCTGCTGGCGCGAGCAGATGTGCCTGCTTGGCAGAGTTCAAGTGCCAAGATTGCAAAGCCATCAGTGAGGATACTTGAAGGGGAAACAGGAACATATTGTTGACTGTTACCACTGGCATTCATTGAAGGTGAACAATTTGGGGTCACAACATCTGAGCAGTAAGTTAAATGAGGCTTTTGTCACCTGTGAGACGTGCTTTGTTTCCTCGGGCTAATTTTACCTTAGGAGATAAGAGAGGGGATTCCTTTGGGCCACTCTGTGGTAGTGGTAGTTTCTCCTGCTTTCTTCTCATCATGTCATTTTAACTCCCCAGTGTTTCTCTCTCATTTCTGCAATCTGCCATTCTCTTGTTTTCAGCTTCGTTTCTTACTTCCCCTTGTCTGCAGCTCAAGATTAAAGGAGTTGGATACCAATCAATATTCCTGCTTCTCATGCCCCTTCCCACTTCCATGTTGGCACACAACACTATCAGTGAGGGCTAATTAGAGGAGAAATACGAACTGACTGACATGAGCTCCTTCAGAATAGTCTCTTCTACGCTACTGATGGGCAACTGTTTTCATACAGTGTCACCTTGGGCTGTTGTGACACCAAAATGATTTGGGGACACAGCTTGTGGCAAGCTGCTTGTGGCAGTTGGGAACATTACTGCTGCCCTGGGAACGGCGGGTCTTGGCCCGTATTCTGGACTTCCAGGCTTCCTCATATATCATTATTCACCCCCTCTTTTGTTCTTGTTTGTTGTTAGAGGAAAAGCAGAGCTAACTGTCGGACTAATTTTCCCCTGTGACTCATCATTTGAAGCACAGATCATTTAAAAGGTCTGTATGTTCCTTTTAATTATCAATTAGGAAAAAAAAAAGGTCTTTTCAGTCTCCTTAAATTCTATTTTTCAGGGCAAGAACAACTTCAAAGCACTACTCGGATCTTTTAAAGGGCCTCACATTTTAAACTGTTTCTAAAACTCCTTAATCTAAACCTCTTTGACTTAGGTACAAAGTAATAATGATGGTCTTTTTCCTGGCATTAACAGAAGAGGAATAGCTAAAAAACAGGACTGAAAGCCAACATGAGAAATATTGTTCTCACCTGAATTTGCCTCAAGAATCTGAACTCACCACAGTCAGGACAGAACCTGGTCCCCACAGGCATCTCACCTGGAGGAAGAAACAAACAATTCTCCAACAGATGCTTTTTTTATCAAATACAGCAGGATTGCTTGCTTACTTTGTAAAAAATAGCAGACAAGGAAAAGGGACTTAGCCACTCTTTTCTCAAAAGTACATGTATTAAGTGATCCCTCTTGGTCTGTGTAACTCACACTGTTTTCAGAGTGCAGGGTTTAGGGCTTATCCTGTTGTTTACACTGTGTAAGTATTACCAGTCAGCAGGAGACACAGGCAGCTAGAATATAGAAACAGCAATGGGATTAATTTGAAATAGCTTTATAGAGAGAAAAGCAGGCAGGTTCAGAGCAGCAATCCACCTACTGGCCAGAAGCAGCAGGGCATGAAAGTTATGTTTACCTCCCACAAGTGCCAGCAAAGGACTGAACTAACCAAGCCACATGACAACGTGTCCATCACTGAGGGGAGTTACTCAAAAAAAGCCTTTTTTGGACACGGCGTGGATGACTGAATGCTTGTTTCACGGTAAAGCGTGTTCCGAGATGCCACGGACACGCACTGAATCTAATGTTCAGCCTGAGAGAACATGAGCAATTCAGGGAATGCCCTGACAACGTGACTGTGCTAAAGCCCTTTTTCAGGCAACCAGAAGCAGGTCAGCTCTGGCAGCTGCAAGGGCTAGGTTGTCACAACAGCTTATTACACACACATTATTTCTGTGCTTCGGTCTGAAGCACTGCTGAAATGAATTCAGCAGTCCCGGGCTCCAGCTTCTGATTCAAACTCATTCACTTTTCAAGTTAGCAACACAAGTCAAGCAGCTGTATCAGAGAAAAATGCTCCCCAGTATCATCCATGTGATAGTACATAGACCTGGGAACAACTGAACACCTCCAACCCTCTTTTTCTTAGGAAAAAGTGCTAGGTTTCTCACTGGAAATTGTGCAAATTAGTGCTTAAAAAAAAATCTTACTAATGGTATTCTGTAGGCAATCAGATGCATCCACTTGGTGATGTGCAGCTCACGAAGGAGACACTGAAGTTGGCATCAGCTGCCTGAAATAGGAGAAGGAACACAGGAACACAAAGCTGCACTGATTCCCTAACAATAGTGTGAGCACAAGAGCACAAAATGCAGATAGGAAGCACTTCCCCAGCGGTACTTCTTCTCATATCACCACGTATTACCAAGCTAACAATCTCAACAAGACATTTTAAAGAATGGGAAGCTGCAAAATCATAAATGGGAGGGGAGACACTGCAGTCAGGCTGCTACATAACACATTTGTTGGATGAGGACAAGAGCAGTTATGCAGCGTTTCTTTTTCTGCAAATGCTGCTGCTGTGCGATTGTAGACACAGCAACAGCAAGTCAAAACCACACACAAAATTCACTAATACTGATCTCTGAATAGCAAGAACATAGTTTTTATAGCAAATAATTATAGCAAGATATAGCAAGAATAAGTTTTTACTAGTGAAAAGAAGCACATCTCCACAGGCACAAGGCATATGCAGTAATGACCTGAGGATTTTTCAGCATATTTCTGAAAAATAAAATAAAAATTGGGACATGTTTAATCCTCCATTAACTCTGTATCTGTGTGGCCTTGCAACTGCAGGTAGGTTGACTGCCCTCATGATTGAAAAAAAGATGCAACAGAGCCAGTTTAGATTAGCACCGTTGCAACCACAGGATTTCATTGCTCCTTCTCCCCCATCGTATTTAAAATGGCTTTCCTGGAAAGAGCACTTTCTGCCCCTCCCTACAACAGTGGTAGCAGCCTGCTGGTTTTGTTTGGAATAAACAAAATTTGTGTGAGCTTTGCTTTTCCCTTCCCATCTTTGTGTGATCTTCTGGATCCTTATAAAACATTATACGTGAAAGGAGTGACTTGCTTAAGCACAGGCTCTATTCGAAACCATGATCCTACTCACATTCCACACTGGAATATCGCACAACGGGATATTCTTCTACCTCTAGAGAGTACTTGGGTTTTTA
>JAWLRI010000460.1:130762-146235 GCA_034781795.1 Crypturellus tataupa | reverse complement strand
GGCCCCCTCGGGCCTGCTCGGGGCCGCCCGCTCCGCCCCAGGGCGGCGGGGCCGCGGCGGGCGCTGCCTCGCGGTGTTTCTTGTTTATCTGTGTGTTTTACTGCGCGGGGAGGACAGGAAAACAGCTGGGTTTGGGTATGGAGCTACTTTGCTGCGAGCTGGTTTATATTTTTAATGCTGTGCTTTTTATTTTATATTTTTAATGCTGTATTTTTAATGCTGCGGTCCTGCTCTCTCAAACGCAAGGAGAGTTAATGCGTTCCTTGAGGAGCAAGGAAACAACGGCAGCGAAACAGTAATACTTTGGAACTCTGCAGATGTTCATTTTTATAACTAATATCCAGTCGCACTTCTTGTTTCAGACAAGGACTTACCAAACATGCCTTGCAGCAGCATCCGCCCCCAGAGCCGCCGGCTGAGGAGCTCTGCCCGGCCTCCCCCGCGGGCGAAAGCTATGGGGAGATCTCAAGGTAAAGCCATAAACTGCAGCTCTGGAGACAAGGGCAAAGCGGCCGCTTCTGTGTTACCTTCGCAGGAGTGCCTAAGCAGTGCAGTTAGTTACGGCTCCTTACCGTGGCACCTCGGAACAGGGCCTTTCTGGGCTGCGGGACCGTTATTTCAGTTCTGTTGCCCAGTGCGGTACATTCTGCAGGCTAATTAATGTGCTGGGGACTATCTGCGTTTTGGAAATAATAATCAGTGTGTTCTCTTCCCTGCCTGTAAATAGTATCCTAATGTTATGCCAGAAACTAGACGGAAAGGGGAGTAATAATTTTCGAGTGGTGTAGAATTTGCAAAGTAGCTACAATAATTATGGGGAAATCAAAAACTGGATTCCCTAGGCTTCCTAGGCCAATGGGGTTATCAGGAGGTACAGTTCCAAACTAGATTAAAGCATGCTGTGTTTTCTGCTTAGATGCCTCCAATACAAACACTTATTTTGTATGTATGTATATATAAAAACTCTTTCTTAAGAGTTGCTGAAACCTATTCTGGTGCATTTGTGCTCTTTTGTACAGAAAGAAAAGTTTACTTACTTTTTGTCATTCTGTATCACCATTTCTTTTTTTTTCTCTCTCTTAATATGGGCATCCCAGTGAATCTGAAATCTCGAAGGAAACGGATTCTGTCACTCTAACCGATAACGGGAATTCATGGTCTGCTACTCAGAGCTATGCAGGAACCACCACCGAAGACAGCTCAGTCTTCTCTTGGGGCTATGATGTGAGTTGCACATAATCACCCAATGCAAGTCTAGCACAGTGACTAGAAAAACGTTTGAAATACCTTGGGAAATACCTTTCAGGATAAAGATGAGGACTGGATCTGTAAAGAAAGCAATAAAGTGGTTGTAGGAAAAAGCCTTTTCTGAGCTCTTCCCTATTGTGTCCAATATACATGATTATGTGTACTAATTATGCAAATTACTATGCCTCTAACTCAATATAATAATATAGACACTTAAAAACCTTTTAATAGCTTTTTTTTCCCCCTGTTGCATCAATTTAAGTTTTTTATGTAGCCACCATCAGCCCTAGCAGCAGTCTGCATCACCTCCCAGAGAAAATAAATTTAATGTCATTCATCCCAGGGGAGATCCTTACTGTTTAAATCCATCTTGCTAAGCTTAAATAAACAGGTATCTTTTCAATTATATTAAAAAAAAAACAGTTAAAGAAAACTCTCTCAAAATACTATTTACTACATTTTTATTTTATAACTTCCCAGGAATTTGATAAAGCTGCCACGCGACAAGTTCAACAAATGCTCAGACAAATTGATGAGCTGCTTTATGAGCAAAAAGAAAACGTACTTGTTGAAGGACTGCGGGAAGAGTGCGAAGAGTGGAGATCCAGCTTCCCTCATCTCAGGTTTTCTGTTTTATTGTTTAGACTGATATAATTAGCATGCCACAATTACAAAAGAGCAAGAGCAGTGATGCTAGGAGCTGGAGCAGGGTGATTTTATGCAAATATGCAGTAGATGAAGATAAGGATCACTCTCATAGTCTGCCTTCCTCTGTCATTAAATAAATATTCTGCTATCTCGTATTTCGAACCAATCTGTACAAGGGAAAACATCTCATACCACATTTAACTATCATTAACGAAACTGTATAGCTTCCTAACAGAATATTCATTATTTGCTGCTCTATGCTGTTGCACACTTGAAGAATTTTATTCTCAACGTTTTCTAAGTTGTTCATGTTTCGCCTTTTGCCGTGGCAGGGTTGTGGGGAAGCAGATAGTAATTCCCACAGATGAAGGATATGGATGGTATTCAAGTTCAGCGTCTGCCAGTTTAGCTTCTTCAGATCTAAGTTTGCCGCAAGAAGAAGAGTCCAGTGAGTAAGTACTGGCGGTTAATCCACTCTGCACCAGGATGGGAAGGTTATTTTCTCCTCAATGAACTGCAAAGATCAGCCTCTTAAACTGTGTGATACGCGAAGAAAATCTTTAGAACTTTTTTTTTTTAATCTAAGTTTTGAACGCAGCACTTTTTAACTAGAAGTAATACGTACAAAACTGAATAATTGTGCGCTTTAATGCATGTATTCGTCTCCTTGCTGCCTAGCCTTATGTACCATGTTGTGTCTTAGCTCCTTAGTTCACCAGATGCTGCTATTACAGGTGAAATAACATCTTCTGTTTTCATTTCTGCTTTCTGAAACCTTTTCCCTGCTCAGATTTAGTGTTTCGGGCAAGAAGATGCCTTTTTCTGTTCCTCCTGTTCACAAAAAGGCTGACCATTCCAAGTCTGCAACCTCGTGCTCTCCAGAGAGTGAAGAAGGTGAAGATGGAATAATCATCTCCGAAGGTGTAATGGAGGAATATTTAGCATTTGACTGCAGAGATGCGTAGGTATTGACTACTACGATAGTAACTAGTCCTGGAATTTCTGCTGTTAAGGCACATATATTTGGTTTTCATATTGGTGTTTGGTGAAAACTTTTTTTCTGATGTCTTTCCTTTAGAGAACTTAAAAGAGCCTAAGGTTTATAGGGCACTGGGAACTGTCTTTATCCATCCCCTAAAACAATTATTTTGCAATAATAGTTGAAATATTTTTTAAAGCTTTTCGTACTAGCCGTTTCCCTTTGTAGTTTAAGTAGTTTATTTCATCGTAACTTTGTTCAACCCAATTATGTGAACATATGGCCTAGGTAAAGACTTTAGATGTCAGTTGCTAACTACTTAATTGGTTTTAATAAACAAAGCTACTTAAATGCATAGACTATAAGATTCAAACTGATGCTTTGACCAGGCCAGAGGGACACAGCTATTACAGCAAATGATACTGTAGATTTAAGCAAAATGTGTTACAGCTGCTTCTTCTTTTCTTTTTTTTTCCGAAGTTTGTAGCTTTTTGATGGTAAGTATTAATTCAGGGAACAAATACTAAAGCCATAGTAAATATTATGTGCATCAGTATTTTTTTCCTCCATTCTACCAAGTTTCTCTACAAAAGTGTGCTTTTCTGAACATCTGTCTTCCAGGCTTCAGACAAGGAGATGAACAAATGCTACTAACTATAAGTATTTGTTTTTAAATGGAATTTTGATCTTCTTTTTAAAGTATTTGTTATTCACGAATTATCACTTACTGTCGTTCTGTATGGGGCAACCAAGGCATGCAGTGGTGAGGTGATTCCCTCAGTTATTTGGCCTTTAGATCAGCGTTAGGTTCTGGAAGAAATACAAGTCGAAGTGGTTAATGTACAGAAGCTTTGCTTCTTCAGTATTGGACCGAGGCATGTGCTGTATAGTATATTATCAACTCTTAGAAAATTATATTGTGTGAGAAACAGCAGATTTCAGCTGAAGTCTTCTGCTGTCTTAAACCTATTTGGCCGACAGCCTTAATCTATTTCAGTTTTAGAGAAAACAGAACATAAATAAAGCTGTAGCAGATGTTGGTGTCCCATCAAATAGCTATAACAAAAATACAGGAGATGAAGAACGTGATTTTATGAATTTATAACATTTACTTTGTTACAGGGAGGAGGAGTTGCATGAGAGAAAAATGGGACTTTCCTCTAACAGACAGAAATTGGGGTTTCCTCCTATTTCTCCATATTCCTGCATGAAAGACTCTGTGCTCACGTTTGTGTTTGATGATGTTTGGAGCGAAGTCCTAGGCTGCATGGAGGAATTAATCTGCCGACACTGGGAAGGATCAGCCTCTGGTAAGGATCGCAGTTAAACTGAAGACTCAACAATGGATTTTGATTACTTAATTTTGCAAGGATGCAAGGCAAAGGAAATGTATTTGGGAATAACTTTTTTCCAGGGAAAAAGTTATTTACTTTGCTAACAGTGTGAAACACTATGAAAAGATTAAACAAGGTATCATCTAAGAGGACTCTGTTTTAAAAAATGGATTCATGGTCGAGTCTATAAGTACATTATAAGCAATAATGTAAATAGTCTGTATTTACAGGCATTCCCTGTTTGTGTTGCTTTGGCACAGATGATGAGAAAAATATCATAGGAGTTGAAACAACCACCAGAGCGGATTCTGGAAGCTCGTTGGTCCACTTTGAACCCCTGCCAGCATTGCTACCTCGCATGCCACAAACTAAAACGCCCTCAGTGACTTCAAATCTAGTAAGTGTTTTGAACTAGCTGGCTTGAATAAAGCTAAATCCATACAGCACTACCTAAGCAGACAGATTCAAGGATGTTTAGGGACTATTTAGATACATGACTAGTTTGAATTTTGCATAGTTGCTGACTGTCCTTTCTAACACTAAAGCTGTTACTCCCTAGTTAGAATTCTTAATACCTATTTTTCCTCTTTAAAACTTGGTATTTTATATATGTATTGGACAACCACATGGTGACTTTATTTATTAGTGATATAGTTCCTTCTTGATTTAATATTTGAACTGCATTGTGAGAACCAGGACTGCAAGTGTGAGATATCCAATCCTCACAAGTCTAGTGATATCTGACTCACCAGGGAGCAACTCTCCATGAAGCCATACACAGTTTTTTCCCCTAGAAACTGAACTTGACACTGTATGATCTGCTTTAGAATTGCATGCTCCTAGAGTGTTGAGCACCAGCGTGTTATCTCTGTGCATTCGATTTTAATTCAACTCTTTCCTTTTTATGTCTTTCTGTTTCTTTCTCCTTCATTTCTTACCCATATATGTTCCTCACATTCCCCTTACTGTTGTATGTGTAGTGCCCCAAAACCAGATGTGGCCGCAAAACCAAAAAGAGAAGAAAACCACCTCAAGTATGTATGCTGGAGACATTAAAGCTCGCTTATTTTCTATTTGCTGTCATTGTGGTGGGTGAAATTTGATGTTTTTCACGATCAGCCTCAATTCCAGGAAAGGAGTTTCCAGTTTTCTTCTTGACATAAAATAAATGCCAGTGTACACTGTAGCAGAGTACTATAAAGTTCCCAATTACAGTCATTATTGCTAGCTTCATGCACGTGAGATCCTCAGTTGGAAAATATTAAATGTGATATACCAAGGCAAGATATGTTTTCTGTGCATTAGCATTTGCAAAAACAAATTGGAATGGTAAGATGTTCATTTTAGATGGAGGAGGAATGTAACTAGAAACCTGAATGTCTTGGAAGAAGTGAGTTTCTTTCCAAAATTATTTGCAAAGACAGAATACATATATATGTATGTACATCATTGCCAAACTGTAATTATTATTTTTTACCTTTCAGGTAAATCTGTCACAAGGGTCCAATAACAGCTCTCAGCGTAATCTAAATGGCTTGCTGGTGATCCATGGGATCCAGTTGCAGCAAAGGAATCTGTCTGTAATGGAGAAAACACTGTAAGAACTATTGGTTTTTGCCTGCTGTAATATAGAGCCTCCTCACACTGAGAGGAATTCAGCCCAAAATATTGTGAGATAAATCAGGTGTGATGACTATTCAATTTAAGTGTATTTGTTTAACTCCTAGTAGCCCTAAGGATAATCTCAGAAAGCCTTGGAGTTATCCGTGGGTTTCTTACCCTTGCCCTTTGAGCTAAAATCCTACAACAGTGTAGGTGCCTCTGATGGTCACCTAGTCCAACCTCCAGCTTATCTGCTCGCTCAAGTCACTGCTGTAAGTTGACTGAGCATGTTAAATGCAGTTACTTGCTTAATTCTGTCCAGAGTGAGATATGAAAAGAAAAATACTACTACAGTTTCCTCTTCAAATTTTGTCTGTGGAAAACAAGTAGATGTTTATTTCTGTAACAAGCTGTAACAAACATCCACATATAACATTACATTTTTACTGGAATTTTTAATAACAATGTGGCTCCTTCCTCATTGTGTCAGGTGGCTTATATTATGTGGAGATTTTTATTATTTTTATGGGTTTTTATTTCTGTCCTAATTTTGTTTAGAAAGATGAGGGATTAACATACATACCTGTCAAGATATCCAATCTCAGATTTTAAAATTTATTTCTGCTAGCTTACCACTTAATGCACTGGTGTGTCATTAATGTTAGCACTAACTGCCATCCTGATAAAAAACATAAAGCTTAGAATAGGATGGGGAAACTAAATTGCTCTGTTTCTCAATTTAAATGGAAATGTTGAATCAGGATAAAGAAGTAATGCTGGGCATTCTTTCTGCTTTCCATCTCTTTCCATTTCTTTTCTAGTTTCACTGTCAGTTACTTTGTACAGTTATGTAAGAAGATAAAAACACATCCACATATAACACTACTAATACAGCCTATAAATTATAATTGCAGCAACACTAGTCATACTGACCATACCTCTCTTGTTAGGGACTTGGATGACAAGCGGCCGGGCTCCAGCTCTTTCCTCTCAACCAGAACTTGGCCAAATCGTCCTCTAGAGCTCAGTACGTCGTCGTTGTCACATTCTGCAAGGCGGCGAAACCCACCACCACGTACCCTGCATCCCCTCAACACCAACCACTCTCGGACTAGGACACCGGGATCTGTGGACAGTGTCATCAGAGGAACGCGACTGTATGTTTCAAAATCAGTTTCTCATGGCAAATTATCAGATTTAGAAAACCAAGCCTATACTAAAAGCATTCAAATGAATGGAAAGAATGCATCTAAACTCATCTGCCTAAAGAAGTAATTGCTTATTAAAGCATAATTCTCTGAGAAAGTCAATGATCCTCTGAGAAAGTTGGTCTACTGTGCCAGAACTGTGATACAGTGAATTGTACACACATCCCGTTTGAATGCACAGTATTCCTCAGGTTGTCCATGACCACCAAACTGTGTTTGCTACTCAGCTGTCTTCTCCTATAGTCTATTTTCCAGACAGACGTAAACCAAAATTTTTTGGTATTCTACTGCCTATTGCTATCCTAGCCCAGCCTCGGCTGTAAAGAAGCTGCTAATCTTAAATACCCTGTTACGAATCCCTACAGGATTGACTCTGCATGCACACTAGGTGTGTTACTGGAATTCATGAACTCCAAAAATGGCTTATTTGGAAAGGGAGGCTGAAGTTTCCCTTTGTTAAGCAAGGGTTCCTGCAGTCACTTAGAGTGACTATAGTGTATGATGATTTAAATTAGGGTATTAAATACTTCTGTATTCTACATGTTTCGTAAGCTGATGTAACATCCCTTTAGTTCCTCAGTTTACTTATAAACTCATCCGGAATGTCACTGTCATCTGTAAAGTCTTGTTCCAGGTATTTGTTACTTACACCTGCACAACTGATGTTTCTCCTTTCTTCCATTGTTTTGTTTCTGCCTTCTTTGCTGAAGCTTCAATCCATTTCAACAGCTCCCCTTTATTATTAGCATACTTATTTTAATATTCACAGCAAATACTAGGAGAGGCTTTAAGAGCTGATCGTGGTTGAAGTTCAGATCTTAAGTCAGGCTGTTAGGTTAGCTAGGGCTCATTTTGTGTTTTTATTTGCAACTATATTTTTAAGATCTCAAATTCTTAATCATGCAAATTCTCTTTGCTTTTTAAGACTTGTATATTGTTTAAAGAGGAAATAGCGCTCTCTCTGGGCATGGGCAGGTAATTACCACATTATGCTATGGTAATAGCCTGTGAGGACAGCTTTACCTTTTTCTTTTTTTTTTTTTTTACCAGCACCCTCCTTTAACATGTACTCTCTAATGTGCATTTTAACCAGTGATCAGTTTTCACTTGATCCTCCAAGATTTCTGCTAGGGTGTCATTTCCCAGGTTTACTTTGCCTATATGGTTAAACATCTCTAAAACAAAAAAAAAACCCAAAAAACCTGTTGGACTTCACCTACTGCACAAGTCATCTTTTAAATCTAGGTTTCCCGTAATCAGCCCTAACCCCCGGCATCCCGTAGTAAAATCCTAGAGCTGTTGTTAAGTTTTAACAGTGTTTGCTTTACACAATGCCAAATATACTGTCAAAATAACCAGAGTGCACGTGCCTTTTGTTCTCACTTCTGCCTTTTAGTCCGAGTGCGTATGATCAGCTGACCTCCCCTTCCCCACTGCTGCTGGGCCGAAACAACCTCCTGCCGCCCATTAGTGCCACCAACGTGACAGAGCTTGTGAGCACGACAGGACCCCAGAGGCAAACGGTAGGTTTACTTAGGCATGGCCATTTAATTGTACTGTTTGAAAGTACAGAATTATAGCCTTTGTTGACTGAATTAGCAAACCCAGGAGCCCTAGTTTATATTATAACAGCAGCTGAAGTAGGTACACACAAAATATACATTAGTTCTGACCAACAGCATGACATGATAGTTGAATGCTTCAGCTGGAATAAATGCCTGAATTTTTGTCTTCCCCATGAATATGATTAATGTGCATAAACAGGTTTAATTCCAAGACTAATTACTTGTTTTAACACACTGCTGCAAAGAAGGTGAGTTTTTTTCTTTCATTCTTCAATACAGAAGTCCCAAGGGAACTCAACGCGAGCTTTCAGTGCAGCAACCCACGAAGATAAACATCTGCAGCTACAGGAGAGGCTTTTCTTACCTGACCACTTCTCCAGGCCTAACACGACAAACACTTTCTTGGTAAAGCACGGCAAGTTCTCCCAAATCCTCTCCTATCTTTAGACGGGGCGTGTGGACAATTAGCAGAGGCAAACGTTGCTTGAGAATAAAGTGTCACCAGTGATTGGTGTGCTAAACAGCTCATCAGGTTAGGCACTAGATTAGATACCCAGGAGTTAGCAAAAGCCTTACTGCACCTTGTGAATTTGACAGCTCAGGAAAGTTTTGTGTTAGAATTATTTTGTATTCTATTGTAATTTTAATATTAAAAAAAAAAAAAACATAAAAACCTAACATAACGTACACTGCCTTTCAGCCAGATGCCCAGCACCGCCGCTCTTGCACTGTTATTGGTTACAGTAATCACCCTTGGGCAAGCAGAGGAGCGATGGGGGCAGGTATGTGCATGTTACCAATCACAGAATTTAATAAGATCAAGTAACAAGCAGGCATTTGGGACAGGAATACATTTCCTAGATTTTTAGAGTATTCACAGTGAGGAGGCTTCTTAAACAGTTCTAATGTCATTCTGTAATTTTTTAGTATACAAGTTTGATACTTGCATATAGAGTTGTGCATTTTGGTTTGCCACCTAGTATTTTGTGTCATTTTAAAACACTTAACACAGTCAGACCTGTTTCCTCTTCCAGCTATGTCTGAAAGGAACTATTTGCACTAAATTTGAAGGAAATGGTACTAAATCTCCAGTAGATCATAAAAAAATTACTCTAGATGAACTCAAAATATATTTTACATATGGTTAACTGAATTAGTACAAGTTTAAGTCCATGCTGTGAAGTCAGAACACACCGATACCGTTTGATTTGTAACAATTAAGTTATGCTAAATAACTCTATAAAGTTTACTAGTTCATCTCAAATTAAATACTTATGTTTGAGGACAAAAAGATGAATGAGATAGGAAGATGTGTTTTGCTGTGTATATAACACATACTCTTTTTCCCAGCTTCCCTTCTTTTGTGGAGAAATCATTACCTTATTTTTTTTCTTTAAATATGCTTTAGAATAGGTACAAATATCAGGCTGACTATCAAAGTAGCAAGGTATAATACTAAGTTGCACGTAAGTGTGCCAGAAAAAAGTGCATCTTTCTTATTTCCTCTCTTACCTTCAGAGATCTTGAGATCATTGTAGGAAAGGTTTTGATCAGTTGCTCTACAAACCACTGCATAGCAATCAATCCAAATATAAATATGTTATTGGGAAAACATCCTCATCTTTGTATCATTCAACACAAGTAAGCATTGCCTCTGCTCCTGTGCAAGACTATTTAAGAACTGCGTGGCTGAGGGCTTTGAACTACCAAAAGCACCAGCTTAGCCAAGAAGGGAGCTCGTTCAGAACGTCTGGCAAAGCAAAACACCAACTTTTGTGCCCTGGAACAGATGTGCCAAATACCGTTTCCTAGGTCTTACCTGAGCTCCCCTTGAGCCTTCCTTGTCAGCTGTAACATCAAATGAAGTCAACAGTTGCCTCCGCCTGGAAAGGGGGGCACATTTCTTGGAGTTAGTGATAAATAGCTTTCAGAATACTTTCTTAATAATAAAAATTGCAATAGTTAGTAGCATAAAAAGCCCCTCAAAACCCAAGTGTTTTAATATCAAGTAATGCTAAGCTAAAGGAGATACCTGGTACCTTCTAGATGTCTTAAAGTTGTACACGATCTT
This sequence comes from Crypturellus tataupa, assembly GCA_034781795.1. Lineage (NCBI taxonomy): Eukaryota > Metazoa > Chordata > Aves > Tinamiformes > Tinamidae > Crypturellus > Crypturellus tataupa. Next base: position 135,580 of record JAWLRI010000460.1, on the reverse strand, counting down.
TATTTACTAGGTGTTCAGCAGCACGGCTCTGTGAAAACCCCAAGTCGAAGCGGATCGGTCACAAAAAGCAAGCAAGGGTTATAACACGCCACAAAGAAGCACCCAGACATCTCCAGAAAGCCACAAAACACCTCCTAATCTCAACAGTGTCAGCGTTGTTTACAGAGTTTTTGAACACCCTTCGTTACTAAGAGTCTTATTTTTATATAGATCTAAGAAGCAGCTGCCAAAGATCAGAAGGGGGTGTATTTACACATTCCATTTTCTACCCCCAGAAAAAGTTAGGCTCCAGTGGACAGTAAAGCCTAATTCCTAGGAAATCTAGCAAATATTCATAAATCACTGCTCTTTCCCATTAACCACTATTGGTTTGTGTCTGGTTGATGTTATTACAGGCACATACTGCAGGACCTGCTAATTTTCCCCTTAGCACTAAGAAAACTACTCAGGCCTTCCATGGCAATAGTACTCAAAATTTGGAAAGCTATGTTTAAAACTATAAATATTTAAAGCAATATTATGCAATCAGAAGCAAGGACTGCATAGGAAATCTATTGTACAACTCGGCTTCAACAAACTATGAATCCTGCAGTTGTGTAAAATAAGGTAGCAACACAATACAGTAGACTTGACAGCTTTTAAGGTAGCGCACTAGTGATCCTTCCTGTGTTACATACTACTACCTCTTCCTCAGGGACTTGAGAAGGACATTTAAGGGAAGGAAAGAGTCTCTCCCTGTAGGCATTTCCAGGCAGTTTTCACAGAAAGTACCTTTTTGTCCTGATGGGCTATTTTATAATTTTCATAGGCCAGTCAGTCACCCTTTAAAAAAGCCTGCCCTGCAGTTTCCTAAGTACTTCTGTACTCATTCATCAATCTCTGCCCTCCACTGAGGCAATTTACTTTCTTGCACCACACAGCAGGCATCTTGGAGAGTATTAGCTTTAGCTGTAGTTGCTCTTGTGACTCAAGATAAAAGCAAAAGCACAAAACACCAGCTTTTCACAATAAATGATTAGTTGAAGGCCTACTCAGAAGCAGTAAGTGCCAGACTACAAATAAAGTGGAAAGATAAGATAAACACTTACTGTATTTTTAACAAAGTTAGGATACTGCACAAAAACAGTTGCTTTACTAGAGAAGCTTTGTTGTATAAAAGGTATTTTTTATAAAGTTGCTCCTCTATTTCCCTGCCATAAGCAATGCAATTTACCAGATATTAATGTCCCCTATGGGAGAGCTGAAACTTACCCAGTCTGGTCAGTTCAAATGTGCTCTGATCAAAAAGAAGGGGAGAAAAAGCAAAACGAACCCATGGGACTGGTTAAGTCGTATATAACCCTGTCCCACTTCGCCCAAAGAGAAAAAAGTCTTATCTCTATAGCACAAGTTTGCATCAAGATAAATGGATGCTGAGAAGAGAGGCTTCTGTTCACCACAGCTTCTCTAAAGGGAAGGACATCTGGAACCACATGCAGCATCATTGTTCTCTCAGGGTAACTGGAGAAAAACATCCTATTTATATTAGTGCCATAATAAGCCAGTTGATAACTCGACAAAGCTGCCACATAACAAATACATAACATGACAAACTGAAGCCATAATGTCATTTCAGTCAATACAAAGGCTCCTTTTTTATGGAATTAAAACACTCCCTGTTAAAACTTGATCAGGATGACTCAGGTTGTGACCCTGTGATGACAGCCCATCCTCAGGGACCAAACTCATGATCTGTAGCCCTAGTATGAGAATTTACAAATACACAGATAAATGGCAATAGACTTCTAGAAACATAATGTAGCATTTAGAATTGAAGGGAGTCAGTGAGTTAAAGATGTTAAAGGCAATTTCATCACAGATAATTCTTGCTTTTTGTACAAATAGCTGACACCAGAGCGTTCCCCTTTAGTATCAGGTATGTGTTTTGTACAGTAAAAGTAATGTTCAAGTCTTGCATGTTATCTAACAAAATGATATAGTGTGAGAATCCTGAGAATCAGGATGGTTGTTGAAAGCAACAGAGTAACAGTTCAGATTTCTTTCAGCTGCTCGCACGCTGCATTAAGTGGCTTAAAATTGGAAAAGCTGAAATTAAAAAAAAAAAGAAACTTAGATACCTGCTACAGGGCAATGTCAAAGACCAGACACTGAACACCACGTGGCTCTTCCATCTGACCTAGTATCACCAGCACCGATGCTGCTGTTAAGAATACAGCCATATTTTTAGCTGCTATACAAGTAGCCAGGATTTACTTGATTTGAATCAGACAGAAGAGTCAACTGTTACCAGTTTCTGGGTTTTTGAGCAGTTAAAAAATTAGAAGCTGACACATACAGGGCCAAGGAAGCATGATAGGACAGAGTTTTGCAAAGATCTTATACTTTATTAAATCTGCAATTTTCAAAAGTATTTTATAAAATGACTTAAGTATCCAAAAAACTGAGGTATACAGACCATTAAAAACACCAAGAAGTTTGTTACAGAACTGTATGAAGAACACAAAAGAAAAGTCTTCCAGCTAATAAGCCATACCAACAAACATTTATACCCTCTCCAAGGAGTTAAACCATACTGTTTGGCATTAGCAATACTGATATCCGTTAGGTGGTCGGAGGAAACGTTCTTCAACACATTTTTAACAGAGAGACTTTCCCAAACACCAGAGCATTTTTGTACTGTAACAGAACTGTTAGTCAAGAATTGGTCTGATCTTAACTGAAGATCAACTAAAGGATTTTAAACAGCAATGCCAGAATGTTTGGTCTTTCTTGTTCACAGCGCGGTCTGCATGGCACTTCCCAGTCACAGCATGATACGGATGTGCATTCCCAAAGAGTAGTCCAGAATATCTCCGAAATCCTCTCAACCCCCCACAATGTTCCCATACAAAGCGATACCTGACTTTCCAGCCTACACAGTTCTTTTACTTCTTCCCTTTCTTGGCGGGAGTCTTCTTCCCTCCTTTTTTTGAATTATTCCCATATTTTGCTTCCAGTTGTACCAAGAAGTTATCCATTTCTTTTTGTCGATCTTTATTTCTACTCTGTGAAAGGGGGAAATATATACACAATGTTTACCACTGCCAAATATAGGTTATTCTAATGAAGTTAATTACAGAACAAATTGGAATATATTAAGCAAGAAGCACAGATTATAGGAGATACAGGACTATTAAGTAAAAGCCTACCGTGTGCTCTATGTGCTACTGTGTGCACCCAAGTTCTGAAAGTATCAAGAAATCGGTAAAGGCTATAAAAGATCTCAGCCTTAGCAACTATTAATGAATTATATATACATTGTTAACATTAAGTACTTGATTTTCATCTTCGGAGACTCTTACGGATTAGGACCCAAACTACAGAGATGCTCAGGGAAAACAAAACAGCAAGCCGGTAAGCCAACAATCTTCAGGAAATGCAAAAAGCCTTACTTGAATGAGTGCTTTCAAGTCACTTTCATCATCACCAAGGCCCAGCTCTTCTCTGGTCTTTTCTGCCTCTCTAGCTTCTTTTTCTGCCTAAAACAAAAATCACAAACTAGCTTTTAGCAGAGTATGTTTTGCACATTATATCGCAGTCTTATAATAGCGATGGAACACTTGACTTCCCCAGTTTATATACAGATAATCAAAAGGAAAATTAACTCCCCAAGTTTAGCCACAGATGCACAGTTCATCAGTCAGAGAGAGCGCCTATTCTGGTTCCGCAGTTTGGTGGCACAGATTACTTTTTGGTGTTTCAAAAAGCTGAATATTATGGGATACCTTTCCCTCACATGTGATTGTGTTTTTGTCTTAGCAATGACTACATTTTCTTTCAGTTAGAAACCAGTTGCTATGGTGCATATGTAAGATAACACTACACAAACATCCAAAATGCACTGGGAAAAAAGGTTCATTTAGTCCAGAGTTTTATTTCATGTGTTGCCAAAGAAGCCTGTTGCTGCCTCCTCAACATGTTCTAAACTCCAGCAATGGGTGGCTTAGGGAATAAACTGAAGAACATGCTAAACTACAATAAGCCAGTGGGAAAGCAATTTTCAAAAAGAAAAAGGAGAGGAGCAACAGTCTGTTACCACCCAAAGCCTTTAATGACAATTTGGCTGAAATTAAACTCACTCCTCTCCCTTCTTTTTGGCGGGGAGGGAATAAGAAGCAAAAGGTGACTAAATGTGACAGCCAAAGATACCGAGCAGGCCCCAAATCCCGGTGACAAACATGTCTTAACAACAATTTTGTTTATTTTTACCACAAAAAGATTAAAAGCCTAAAATCAGTAATGCTTCCCCGTGCTCGCTGGTTCATACCTACCCTCCTTTTCCTCGCGTTCGTTTTCTGCTTGGACTCTTGCACGAAGGCCTTGTAGGCGGGCAGCTCCCCGCGCTCGATGGCGCCCTGGATGATCTCCCTGATCCTGGGCTCGTCCGCCTGCTCCGCGCACAGCACCGACTCCATGATGCGGTCCAGGTCGCCCTCGAAGTCCACGTAGGCCGCCTTGATGTCGTCGAGCTCCTCTTCCGAGCCCTTGTAGGCCTTCTCGAACTCCTCGATGTCCTGGACGCTGATCTGCGGGGAGCGGGCGGCAGGGCAGGGCAGGGCGCGCACACACACACACAGACATCACGCGGGGCGGGATGTCCTCGCGGCGCCGCTCACCTTCCCGAAGAGCAGCCGCCAGTGCTCCCGCCAGTCGCGCTCGGCCCGCGGCTCCTCGTCCTCCTCCCGCACGGCGCCCTGCTCGTCGTACAGGGCGCGCCGCTCCGCGTCGCTCAGCACGGCGTACGCGCGGCCCAGCACCTGCCGGGAGGCCGTTAGGACC
>JAWLRI010000460.1:106330-123301 GCA_034781795.1 Crypturellus tataupa | reverse complement strand
GCACCGCACAGCTTCGGCACCCGCCGCGGCGCAAAGCGAGCGCCTTCTCCTCCGGTCCCCCCTGCAGGCCGCTTCTGGTGAGTGCGCGAGGGACGGGGCAAAAAGGAGCCACGCATCCTCACCCACCGCTACCTCAGGCGGTCCTCAAGGGAAACAAACCGCCCTGCCTTTAATACATACGATAACACAACATTAAAGTAACATTTTAATACATTTTATAAGGGAAGATTGCCTCGCAAGCACTACCGGCTTGTTACATGAAGCAATTATGTGACCATTAACAGATAACTCAGCTTCAGTTTTCAGAGATTTACTGTAACATTCCAATATTGCAAATACACCACGTTAAAGGGTTTGATGCTCAAACATTTGTGGCATTTCCTCAGTAAATTAATAGTTATATAATAACTAGCTACATTTGCTCAAGTGTTATAAAAAGCAATGGGTGCAGCATGCTAAAGGGATGCTATAAAGCTGCCGCACCATTATAAAGCTCAGTAGGATCAGCTGCAGGGCTCTATTGCCCTTTTCTCCACAACACACTTGCATACTAACATTTTGATTTTCTGATGCGAGAACAAGCACCTCAAACAAATACGCGAGTTAAAAAAAACAGCCAAGAGAAGTAGTAGAAAATGCATTTTATTTATATGGAAAAAGGCTACATTTAGATTTGTAAAAGGTCTGTGAGAATGTTAAGTTGCCCACAGGGAAAAATCAGTCGTGAATAGCAACAAAACAGTTACATGTCTTCCTACACAGCAGTGCAATTAGTTCACATTGCAATAAAATTAAGTCAAGTATGCAACAGAATCAAAACCAAGTGTTTCTCCATCATTGGCGTCCTAAGAATTACAGTGCAAAGATCATTTTAGGTTTTAAGAAATCTGCAGTCAGTCTTTAGAATATCCTAACAAGCGGGATATCCCAATTATTTTCATTACTAGCAGTTGTATCTTGTCAACACTGTGCACAAGAAAGTAAATCTAAAACAAAGTGACTTACATAGTAAATAAAATATTTAGTCTATACAGTAAAAAATATACAAATTACATAAGTGAACTAACAATGAAATTTGAACACACTTGTGAAACAGACAACATATCTTTAAGACACACGTACAGTATTTATCACATTAAAAACAGCTACTTTTTTCCAACAAAAATAATTTGTTTGCTTTACAACTGCATTATGGATCTTGCAATCTGAAGATGCAGATGTCCAACTCTTAAAAACCATAATAAATGTCTTCTGCAAGCATACAAAAAAGATAAATATTCTTATCACAGTCTTAAGGTTATTTTTTAAAAGCTTGTTTTCCCTTGTTCCAGAACACACTTACATGGGTTTAGAGAAAAAAAGGAAAAAAGGGCATCGTGCTACACTGAAACAGTAAACTGTGCTCCATTTCCTTCTAATTTGAAAAAAAACTAGAATTTACAGTACTCTGTGGTATATGAAAAAGTCTTCATAAGTTTACATTGCATATTTCTGTGTCCATTCTCTCGCGTGTCTGTTGTATCTGTATGTGCAGAAAGAAGGCATTACAGTGAAGAGCTGGTAGCAATACATTGATGAGGCCCACTTATTCGCTTAATATTGATGTTATCGAGTTTATCACTTATTAGGATTGATTTGTATAACCTTAAATGTCAAACACCACAAACCTGCTTTCTGTTCAGCTTCTACAATGACCCCACCAAATAATTTTGATTCAAGGTCAGAACCATCTTAGGTTTTAATACAGGTTTGTATTACAATGCTGGGAGTGCACATTTCACTTGCATTTCAGGGTGAGTTTCCTTACTTGCACATTAAAAAAAGATTTTTTTTTGCTGATTATTTGAAAAAAAAAAAGTGTAAGGAATTACATAAAATCTACTTTAACAGCACACAGTTCAGTATAATTAATTGGTCTTGGGAAGGGTAGGGATAGAAATGCAAGCTTCCTCAAAAAGCTTTATGCATTAATTTTGAAGGAGAGACATTTTATTTTTTATGCTCCATCCTGCTCTGCCATCTGATCCTAAAAGGAAAATTTCTCAAAACAGACTAGGTTTCAACTCTTGGGTCTTTTCCTTTTGCTACGAAGCTCACTATCACTCCCAGAGGCAAATGTGCTCAGAATCAATAACTTTCCCTGTAGTCCTTAACATTTGTCTACATGTTGGAGTCTAACTAACTAACAGAAAATTTGCCAAAAAAACAATCTAAGTGCCAAAGATAAAATAACCTGCCCCAAACTAAATTCACAACAATTTCAGTGGCTTCTGAAAAAAAAAAAAAATCAGGTAGACAGTAATGCTTAGGTTATTTATAAGTGTGCTGCATGGCTATGACTACTTAATTTATTGTCAAGACAACTAGGAATCATGTGGTGGAATCATGTGAGGAAGAGTTATTTCATCCTGGTTAAGTTAGGGCTCACAATGGATATGTTTGGGACAGCTCAGAGGTCCCTACTCTGTTACAGTCCCAAGTCTTCATGTCACTGGACTTGCTAGCAACCGCTAAATCCTGTTATCCGATCCTGGGAGGGTTCAGCCATGTATGCAGTTGCATCACAGCATTTCAAAACCCTACTTAGGAGTGATGTACAATAGAAAGCCAGAAAACCTCAAAACTGAGGTTTTTTTACTAGAAGTAAAAGACCCAAGAATAGAAATTTCAGTCAGAATACCTTTAGAGTTAAAACTTGTGGATCAAAAGTGATTTTAGGAAGAATGTAATACCTGTAGTGCCATCCATGCTACCTTCTCAATACTAAACGTCCACAAGTTCTCCAACTGTTCCAGAAAATACAAAGATTTTTTTCCCCTCAGTAAGATACTGCTGCAGTTTGCAATAATAAGAAGAGCTGAATATTAGCCGATGCTACATAGAAAGCTGTATCAAATCATATGCTCCACAGTTCAAATCTAAGTTTTTACCAAGGGCACAGGTTTTACAATTGGAGGACTACCACGGCAACAATTTATATTTAAGGGATTTTTCATGCAATAAAAGGGAATATAAACATTCAATATCACAGTGTGAATGTTCTGTGCAACTTTAAATAGGAAAAATAGTAGCCAGCTTCCTGCTTGCCATTCCATGGACTCTTATCTTCAGAATTTAAACATCTAATCCTTTCTACTGTAGAAATCTATGAAGAGAGTATCTTGAAAAGTTCATAGGGATGTATAGGAGATAAGCATCTGCAAGTACCACACAGAATATGCATATATACATTATATATACATATATACATTATACTCACTTTTCCTTGTCTGACTTGTAGATCTGTGCAATATCCGGTACTAAAGGATCATCTGGATTAGGATCACAAAGCAAGGAGCATATGGACAATAAAACTAAATAAAAGAGACACTTGATTAGACAAGATAGTTTGCTTTATTTCTACAGATCTCTAATATATTCCAATATACTGAAGTGGGAGAAGGGAACAGAAGGTTGGAGAGAAAATGCACAGCTTTTATACAGCAGTTCTGCTCAGAAATATTTATAGAAGACAAGGATCACTTTTCTGATCACTAATCTAGACATCTTGCACTTCAGCTGTAACTTCTGTAATAATCTCTCCCTATGCAGTATTCTATGAGCATTGAAACTGCATTCCATATGGATATTTCAAATGAAGCCCCTTTCCACCACCAATTATTTAAGGTAATCATTAATGTAACACTACCACACATTGGTTCTGTGCACATCCTTCCTCACCTCTGTGCTAGGAAGAGTTCTTTTTCACATCAATATTTCACTTAATTTGATCGATATGTGACTTCTATTTTGCAGGACAATTTATCAGTATTATACACTGCTACTCACTTCTTATAATTCCATTTAAATTTCTAGGTATCAAAGCCAGAATGCTCAATCTTTATGACACTTGCAATATACACATCTCAGGAAATTTACTTCTGTATTCAAAACTAGTGTGAATATTTGCATACACAGTTGGTATTGGTTTAATACTTTATAGTAAACAGGTGATTGGTGACATTTTGAGTCTTTATAATGTTAAACACACAAAGCTAGGTTTGCAAAATCTGTTTGAGATGTTGCTCTGGAAAAAATAAATTTGACATGACCTAAGCAAGTCAAAACACATCCAAAGAATCATGACCAGAAAATGGAGAACTGTGGCCAGCAGATAGCTCCTTTAAAGCTGAAAGAATACTCACCAAAAGTTAAAGACACTTTCAGAAAAGCACCCAAGACCTGCAAACTCAGAGGTTATTTAGTCCTAAATGCTGTCTATTAGGCAAGATATAAATGCCAACTCTTATTTCCAAGTGCTTCCTACCTAACTAACTGGAAACAAGACAATTTTTGCTCACCAGTCAGCCTGTTTCTGTGGAAAGCTGGCATCAACCACAGAGGTCATGCCTTCAGGAGCTACCTCAGGAAAGCATGTTCAGCTTAGATTTTACTTGAGACACACGGTTTAGGTAGCTCTTAAACACCTAAGCAAGATGTTAGATTGATCAAAACTGAGTCACCTGAGAATTTTCTGTAATATGACCACGTGGCTAAGCATTTTGATCAGGGGAAAGAAACGTAATGATGGCACCCACATTTTAAGCAGCTTTTCAAGTGACAAAGCCAACAACAAAAGATGATCTCAACATTACAAAAATAGTCTTCAGACTTGAGAAAATGTAAATAAAGTACTAGAATATTGTAAGAAATCTTTTATTGATGGTCTAGAAAGCAGCTACATTTTAAAATATTTATCCTATAAAGCAATGTAAGCCAGAATAATTTCTCTAAAGTAAAATTAAGACTTTCACTCATGCAAGGATGCTCAAGCAACCCAGAAAGCTACCAAAATATTGTAGTGTAAATTACTCTCTGAAATCTGTAATGCAACTGTAATGATATGTAATGGTAATATGGAGCATAAATGAGCTGTGACTGCTACCTCAGACACTGGAGTAACCCTAAAATGCACTATGACACTACATGCAATTTCATAAATGACACCTTTACCTTTAGATACAGTCAGAGCTGGTGACCACTGTGATCTCAGGATGTCAAGGCAGATGCTTCCATTACTGTTTATGTTTGGATGATATATTTTTGTTGTAAAAGCAATCTGGAAATCAAATCAAAACAAGCTGCTAGCAAAATCATGTTTATTACAGCCAAAATCATAAATATGTTCCTTTGTTTCCCAGCCAGCCATACCAGATCTGCCAACACACTGTATTATACAATCTCTCATACTATCAGCTCATTTGTAGGATTCAGTCTTATCTATTTAGTCAGCACAAACGCATGCCATGTTCCTGGCCTCTCTGGTTTTAGCTCCCGAAAGTGAGATCCAAACAGTGAGGCCATAAAAAAAAAGAAATGAAATAACATCTGAGAGGGCACTTACCTTTGGTGGTTTGAAAGGATAGTCTGTTGGAAAGTGTACAGTGAGAAAAAATACTCCCCCTTGATATGCACTATCCGGCTGAAACAACAAAAACAAAGACCATTAATGTTTCAGGTATTTTTGGCACTTCTGAATGAAGAGAGCCTCCCAAAGTCACAAGTATTTTAGAAAATTCCTTCATTCCCACCAAGTACACAGCTCACTGCGCAGGCTGTGTACCGGGAAGGGACAGGGCTGATGCTGAGGGAATGGCATCCCCCACTGCCCTGCAGAATTAGGGGAGAGGAATCTCAGTACTACTGCAGCAGCCCAACACAGCTAGAGAGCTGCCCTTCTCAGGGAGAGAAGGGAGCAGCAGTGTTGGGCTGGTGCAGTAAGTGTAAAATGCAAAAACTGCTGATCCTGGCACTCCAAACTACCTCCCTCCTCAGTATCTGGGCTGCAAGGTACTCCTGGAGCATCGCTCCAGGGCACCAAGGGAACACAAAACCCAGAGCAGGTCTTTCAAATCCTGTCTCTGGGCAGTATCAGAGCTACTCTGTTGTATTCAGGATCTTCCTCCGCCTTTAAGCTACAAATATACTTACCTCAAGAAGCAGTTTCTCTTTGCAGATGCAAAGAGTAGGATTTTCCAACATAATTCAGTTGATCATGATGACATCAGGGAGTTTTAAAACACACAACATCTTTGTGACCTGTACAAATCTGTGAACATGCATTTTGTTAGAGAACATGTGCACAGGTTTAGGTCCAGGTTGCACACAGTTAATAGAGAGAAGCAACTTTGATGCAGTCATCTGTTGAGGACATCCTTCCTTCCTATTAATTACAAAAGCAGGGGGACAAGTCTCAACGCTAAGAGATGGAGAGCAAACTTGCAGTGTCTGATTAATGGAAGGGAAAGAATGCCTCATTACTTTCACAAGTATAAATTAACCATGGAGGGACCCAGAGCAAAGCTGTAGAATATCAATTTTTGCTTGTTCGTTTTCTTATGAGAGAAAAGGTGGCCTGTTTTCAAAAAGTTGAGCACAGAATTGGACAAAAGTTTCAGCTTTGGAGAAGAACGCAATACAGAAAGCCATGAATGGTTCATGTTAGCAAAGCTCTTTATGCACTCAAAATGCAGCCAGTGTTGCAACAGAAGACAGGTTATATATAGTATTGCTAAGGAGTCGGTATTAGGTAACCCCAGAAGACATTGCCACTGTACTTCCACTTAGGTTTGAAAGCAGTGCTTGCATGCATAGCACATAGATGTGTCAAAGTTAAAATAAGCTGAAGATCAGACAAGTTCAGTGTCAGAAAGAAGGCAAAGTGAAGTCACGCTGGGTTCAGCTAAGATATGTGAAACTGAAGATGCCCAGAGACAGGAGGAGAGGTTCTCACATCCACTCATCCGAAGTGAATCCTGAAAGTAAACTTTTAGGAACAATATAGAAGATAGAGCTGATTCCCTCATCCAGAGGAAGGATAACATGCTGATAGCATGGCTTTTCTTTTTGGAAGATAAGGCTGAGAAAAGCTGGCAAGGGATTCTCATTCTTTTCCAGAATTAAAGAAATCTAAGAAACTTCAGGGAAGAAAATAACACTCTTTTACCACTCATCCTTAAGCAAGGGGGCAAAGACAGGATGACTGAAGTAACAGCAAAGAACCACGGCACAATTTTTTGTATTCTTTGTACAATAAAGCTTGTCACAAGCATTTGAGCTGCTGCTGGGCCATTTACAAGCTGGGCAACAGGTTCCAACATTTCCAAGGTAAATTAATAATTTAATTTTCATTGACTTGGCGTTGTGCTGAAGATGCTGAAACACTGCTTCAAAGCAGCCACAAATCTGCACACTCTCTCCACCGTGTGAAGCTGTATGTCACTGGAGTAAGTATTGTCTCAAATTTCCAACTCATGAACTGCTTCAGCTCACTGCCTAAACCAGAAGCTCCCCTTTTCAAGGCAACATGAAGAAAAAAGGGGAAAAAAGTAGGAATATAAACTTACCATAAACTTTCCAATATAAATATCATACTGATAAACAGCCCTTCCCTCAGCTCATGTTCTTCATTCTCTTTGCTGAAATCCTTTTCAGGATTCCTTTGTAACTTTTTCCTACGTATTTCTGCTCTTCCTTTCATCATTTCTTTGAAAAGGGACTTCAGCCCCAAGATCTCCCTCAGCTCGAGGAAAGCAGGCTTTTCTCAGGTAGAACCCAAAAGCCCACACAATTGCTGGATTAGAGTTTCTAAGAATCACTCGTTTTTGGCAGAGCCACTTCACATCCATCAAATGAGCGCCAACTATCTGAGAGCCCCCAAATTTCCTCCTGCAACACTACTCATTTACATTTACTATCTTTTATATTGGATTATATCAATTATTTCTCCTTTTTGACAGATGAATGACTCTTCCAGAATTGTAATGATCATCTTTGGAAAGAAAACTTTGCAGGTCACAGCATATCATTGATTTGAAGCTTATGTTTGACTGATTAAGCATCTAATTTCAAGAAAAGGAAGAGGGATTTTTGAAGAGTTAAAGAAAGAAATTGCTATCAGGTTACTAAAAGTAACAATGCCACCCCAAATCTTTAATCTGCACAGGGCATTGTTAAATATGATTGTTGTGTCACCCACAGGAATCCTTCCATAATCAAAAGGAAAACGAAATCCAAACAGTAAGAATAATATACTTACAGGTCCCATAATAGTTGCTTGCCAATGAAACACTGAAAGTCAGAAAGATATGGTGATTAGAGTTCTTCTGAGCTTGCTCTTAACTAAAAGGAAGGCAATTGTGTCAATATACCATGAAGAGCTTACAGTCATCTCCAACAGGTCCAGCAGAACAGTGGGCTGGTGGGTCACGCTGCAGATCACTTAGTTCCTGTAAGGAACACACAAATATTTGAAACAGACATGAGCATACAGATCACACAACATCACTTCCAGGAGTGAAAACACCAAGCTCATTTCCCACGAAACAAGGTACAAATGCTTGGCACCTAAATTTAGCTACACTTTTTACAGCTCCCTCCTTGCTCCTGAATTTAAGGAAATGCACTGCAACAAACCTTCACTCAGAAAACAGTAAAATACTATTTGCTCTGAAGATATTCCTCAAGAACTCTGCAATTAAAATAGACAATTTCTTGATATATGGAAATAATTCTCATTGCTAACTAGTTTTACTCTTCTGACCCAACTTTATTCTGTTGGTGAAATCATGCACTATTCCAGAAACAACACTCCAGGTTAGACTTGAGCCAACAAAAGCAATAGCAAAATCCTTTAAGTGCAGTTTCCTTTTTAATCTGAGGATTCAAATTTCACTAAAGGGGTGACATAGATAACCAGTAATGCACACAAAGCCACTGTCAGTACAAGAAGGGAATCAACAAGTCTCAAGTTTCTAGGGGGCACGAGTGGCAAAAGCCGCAGCAGAGCAGTTACAGCCACTGGCTGCTCTAATTCGCAGTTCAAGATCTAACTCAACACGGGAAAATTAAGACTCATAGCGTGACAATTACACCAGACTGCTAACTCAAGTGAAGAACCCAATCAAAGCCTGAAATCAAGGGTTCTATAGCAATTATGGAGAACTAGCAAATTAACTGCAGTGATGGAAATAATGTGTAACTTAACTTCTTGAACAATCTCTAAAGTTTATGCAAGCAATTCCTTATGTACGACGCTTCCCTCAAGATACTTTCACACACACAAAAACACAAATTTTCTTCTATCCTGTGCACTTCAGAACTGGTAGGGATTGGCCAAGGCTCCTCAAGTACATGCTTCTTGCTCAGGCTAAAGGTATTAACATCTCTCTACAAAATCACGCTTTTAATAACAGTTCATGATACCACAGCTAGAACTGCAAAACACTGATCACATTTCCCTGACAAGAATGAAGAAACAGCTCTGAGCCACTAAACGGCACTATTCATGGATACATTAAGAGAACTTAAGAAAAATAAAGCCCGATCCTGACAGTGCAAATTAAGGTCCTGTTTTCCAGGAAACAGAAATAACATACTGAAGTTCATGTGGTTTAAAAACACAAATAGTAACAAGATCAAACCTTTTAAGTTGAATTTGGCAGATAAGAGTTTGAGGCTCTACACAGAAGCTAAGATCAAGCTATGATAAAATCAAAGGATAATTTTGCTTTACACTGCTGGAGTAATGATGCTGGTGCAGCTTCAAACTCAAAGCAAAATTATCGAGAGCACTGTCAAACAGGCTTCAGGCTTTCCTACATCTTTTGAAATGTTTTAAGGATATCACTAAAGTTTCCCCTATGAGTCAGTGTCCAGACTCAAGCACTATAAAACTATAAAGATTCTCTTAAGCAACGAGAGCTTTACAACTGCTTCACATATTTATACACAAACATGAGAGAACACAGTTTAATCCAAGAACATGCTACACAGCAGCAAACCTCTCTTCACAAGAAGAGAAAAATCTTCCAGTGTCAAGGGATGAGGATGAAGAGCTACTAAACACAATGTGATGAAGTCTTGTCCAGAAGTGCACAAGAACTGCATGTAGGTCTAACCAATCAATCAACCTCCAAAATGTCCCTGTAATTTTAAGTCAGCTGTTTGGGGCATTTATGTCCTTGTTTTATGGATAGTCATCTTGCATTAAGCATGCCTGGTTGCTTGCCTGCACTAATCCTTTTAACCAATGGTATAGAAAATGAAGGTGCTAGGCTTAGATGTAGGTGGGTGAATTAGCATTACCACTACCTCAAAGCAGTGCAAATTCTGTTTCAAAAAAGATTCAGCACTGAAATTTACAGTATGTCCCAGTGCAAAATATGTTTAATAAAAGTACACAAAAAACACAGTAATATTTTGCTTGCAGGAGAGACAAACACAACTATCAGTGGTTTCAAACAGTGGCCACTGTCACAACATAGAAGTATCAGAAACTCTAAAACATGCCAAATTTTATTCTGTTCTGCACTATTTTATTTTGTTGGAGAGTATTAGAAGATATATTCCTACTAGCATCCCTTTCTCTGTACAAAGTTAACAAAGTTTTATTGGGATAAAATATTAATTCTATACCTCTAGTCATAAGAAAAGGGTACAGCAATAAACCAAGTTTAGCTAACATATAATATTAGATGGTACAAATATTAGACAAGTGGATGCAGATACATCTAAACCTCCAACGTAATATTTTTCACCACACCAATCCAGAGGGAACAGTTCTGTGGATAACATTAGAAAAAACAGGTTTAACAGATATTTTAAAAGTATATATATTCTACAGTAAGTTATAGATGCTAAAAATACTTCCACATGTGCAGACCATCACTCACTGACAGTTTAATAGAGCATATGTTTCATAAAACATATGAACAATCTCTTCACCATAAAGATGGGAAAGAGCGACAGGAAATTTTTTGCTTCTGAAATCTGGGAGGTCAGTTAAACAGTTAATATATTTCATCAGCAGTCAGAGTTTTGTTCTAAAAAGTGACTGCATCAAGAATGAAAAAGATGCTTTGGTAACGGGAAGACAAATATCCTCATCATCATACTTATGGATACTCACTATGTCCATGAGCATTAACATCAGCCCTAAAAGAATTTCATTTATTTATTTGCAATTTAAAAAAAAAAAAAAAAATCAGAGAAGCCCGGAGACTATCAAAAGATGTAAATCAACGGCAGGCAGTGGCACTAACTTTCTAAGACACAAGCAACCACAACCAGAGCCTCTTCTTTTGCTGCTCCATTAATCAAAACAGTTTTTTAAATCTGCCAGCTCTGCTCTATTTTTCTTGCACAAAATGCACAGTAGATCGCAGACTCACTTCTTTATAACTCCATACATACACTGCTGCTGTAAGATTAAAGGCATTTGGAATCATCTGTCCAAAAAGCACCTACAAGCAGTGACTGTGCTCGGTTAAGGATTCTGTTCTGCATAAATCTGGTAAATGTAAAGCAGACAAATATTTATTAGAACATTTCTCCAAGAGAGAGCAAGTTGTTTTATGATTAGGATACATTCTATTTTTACACACCTAATGCAAAAAAAAAATATTGCTGTACTATCACAGCTCAAGTTTTGAAAGCAAATTTAAACATTTCACATTATGGCTCCCAAACATTTTCCTGAGTTTATTACCATGCCAAGAGAGTATGTGACTCTATAGTTTAAAACCCAAACTGAAGCCACAAGTGTTGACAAAATTTTATCTGTTACAGTAAAAAAGGTTATTTTTTGACATGAAGATTCCAGTTGGCATATTCTGTCAGCGTACATCTACACGAGATGCACATCAAAACACAAACACGTAGTTCAATGGCATATTTAAATGTTTGAATGCTTCTTTTTTCACTGAGCTGCAGGAGAAAAACACAATCAAGCACTATGCCCTGACAAGATAAAAACAACAGCTATTTTTAAACCAGGCTTCAAATGTGTCAGAAAATACTTTGTTACTGTTCAAAAACAACTCTTCAAGCCAAAGGAGTCGAAGGTTTATTTATGCTTGTAAGAAGAGCCAGTGAATAGCATTTTTGCACTTTTTTTCCAAATTGTCATTAACAAATACAAGAAATTGCATTTCCCCCATTTGCATAACACCAAGTACATGAATTACAGTGCTAGTATATTCTGATCTGCAGTATGTAACCAATAGGATAACAAAACTCCTTTTGAAATGCAAAGAATTATGAGCAGAAATCTGAAGAAAACAGTTCTCCATAGGAATGACAGATAGACAATAACTTATACATCTGGACAGCCTGAACATATAGTGATAGAAACACCATTTCCCAGTTATCAGAGCAGGTAACAGTAAAGGGTTTCCTCAGCATAAAAACATACTGCCTCTCCTTCAAAGCGCAAAGCAAAGCTCCAACATGGTAAACTAATACAGGCTCCTCAGCTTAAGGTGAATTAGAAACTCTGGTCCGAGTGAACTCAGAGATAAATTTGTCACAGAGCTGGCAGGGACTGCCGTGCTTAGGCAGCAAGGGTTCATGTCCTCAGCAGCAAAAAACATCATGTGCAACATCAGCTGCTTATATATGCAGGTGATCTCTTTAGACAGTCCCTCTGCATAATACATCTCTATTCTCCACACTTCCGTGAGCTCCTTTCCCAATATCCCTTTATATTTCCAATAAAAGCTATCATGCAATTCTTGTCCAAAACAACCTCGCCTTTGCTATCCCAGTCAGCATTTCTTCTTTTCCAATAGCAGAAAAAGGTTAATGCAGCTAAGAATATAAAGAGAGCATGATGATTTCCTCATAAATTTCACATCTCCAAAATAAAGTTTGCAAAACGGCACATTAAAGTTGTGCCTTTCCAACGCTTATGGAAGTCTCTAAAGTAGGAAAATACAGGGAAAGCGATGCAGAAAAAAACACAGAAAGCAACTCTGGCAGGTCCTCATGTGGGAGAGCACCAGCCAGTTAGCACTTCACCTGAAAAACCCCGCGAACGGCCGGGTTTCTCACCGCCGCTTTGTCACCTTAGCGGGAAATAGGGTGAATAAGGGAAGGCGCTGCGGCTGCACCCGCCGTACGGGGCTCCAGGGCGCTCAGGGGCGGCTTCACCCGCCGCCCCCGACCCGTTTTGTCTCGGCGCCGCAGCAGCCGCCGGGCTCCCCGAACAAAAGGCACCCGCAGGCTGCGCCCTCGCGTCAAAACCCGCCGGTTACCGCCACCCTCCGCAAAAAATTAACTCCCGGACACCCGCAGCGGGAAAACTTTCGCGCAGGGAGCTTCCCCCTTCACCCCCCTCTCCTGCCACAACCGGGGAAACACAGCAATATGCCCGGGGGTCGTTAACGGCGCCTCCGAGCAGCTGTTTACTGCAGCGGGGAGCGCCGGCACCCTCGGAGGCGGCGGCTCGGGCCCCACAAAGGGCGGCGAACGGCCGTTAACGGCTGCACCGCGGCCAACGGCGGCGGCGGGCGGGCCGCGAGCTCGCTGCTCGGACCCGGTAATTCCCGATTACAAAAATACATGGGGTGTGTGTGTGTGGGGGGGGTTGTTCGCTTGTTTGTTTGATTCCAGGGGTGGCAGCAAGGTTGAAACGTCTCCGTGTAAATGGGCGGTTTAATGGTCACGGGAGTACAGCACTCCTGCAAAAGCAAATCCTGCTAAAACTGCAGCAGCGAGATATTCATGAAACACCCCAGCCCACTGAACGCTTTTGGTTTAGCAACACGAGAAAACCCCCAGCATAAACCATGCCCTTTTACCTTCATTTGGGATAACATTTTATGTTTGGGCCATACCAGACATGAAAACGCTGTAAGGAACGCTGCGTGTCCGTGAATATTAAATGGCAGTAATGGATACTGGGGAGATAACTCGGGAATGTTGTGGTCCTAGTGGGATTTGCAGCAGCAGTGTTTCCAGTAGAGGGGATACACTTCAACACTTCTCTTTTTTTTCTTCCTGAGGTATTTAATGCATTTTTCATGTAGGAATGTGTGTTACAAGACACTGAGCCTTTCACTCCCGGCGCGCAGAGCCAGGTTCCTGTTTGCACTGAACCTCCTTGCACCGCTCTGCCTGCGCGACCGCCTCGGCACCATGACCCGCTGCTCTTCCTGTCCTTCCCATCTCCGTGTTACCCGAGTGAAGCCCTAAACACGACATGGGCCCTTGGACGCTCTTACAAACCGTGTTACACAGGGGCGTCAGGCTTGCTGCCAGCCACGTCTCCCTGAGGCGGGGATTACCACGTGTGCTTTGTGGGGATCTCGCTTCTAGCAGTTATTCCCTGAACCCGTTGGGAAAAGCTGTGGAGTGATGTAAAGGCATAATTATAGTAATTGCTCCTGTGACAGCCTTGGTACATCCCCACGAACACGTACGTGCAGAGCTGTCGTTTTCGCAAGTGTCTGTATCCTGCCAGGGTGCAGGATACCCTCGGGAAGGAGGATCGTTGGCTTCCTCATCATATGCCTGTTTGCACAAGAGGGGCATCGTGATCCAAGTGCCCAAGGATCCCCGCATCCATAGTGGCTATCACTACGGTTCTGTTACTGAATTTCTTCAGATGTGTTGTGTGAATTTCTTCCCTTGTGCTCAAGTATGCAGCACAGCAGCGTTGAAGACCTTCTCAGTGCAGTTCCTCTTCTCTTAGATAGCAGAATTTACACATACATCTGTGTGCATTTCTTTGAGATCTCTCACCGCTACAGTATTCCTTAGGTCTAGGGTCTTTAAGGGATTTGGGCCCTTTTCTCTCTACTTCCTTGCTGCATATCAATTCCTCTAGAGCACAGGAGGCTCTGGAGGTCCAAACTCACTGATCCTTCCAGAGAAAGCAAACTGAAGAAAGCTGCCGAAGAAGGTCCCGACAGTGGAATGACTGCTTCAAATTCCAGCAATGTACTGAGTAGTCCCTCGCACTCATTTGACTTGCAATGTGAATTACCATCTGGAAAGCAGAAAAACAAACATCCTCCATAGCCTGGTTCAATCTGATTGGGTTCTTGCCATCCACAAGGCTTTTGCTTTGTACCTCTGACTTACTTAAATACTGTTTTTACATCTGAGGAGAGTCATTGTTGTTGAATAATGGGTGAGATACTCAAATTGAAATAGAGTGATTTGCTAATTTGCTGTAAAATAATTCCAGCACAAGCAAGGCTGTTAAGAAAAACAGTCTTCATAACAGGAGCCTTTACTATGTCAACTGGTGATTCGTTCATCAAGCCTATATTGTCAAATGATACAGAATTTTTCTTTTAAATGTGACTTGATGCCTGCATCAGTAAAGGTGATGAGATTCATTTATCTGCTGTTTAAATGTCACTGAAGTCTTCCCTGCTGCCGTTCTGCTGAGGTTAGAGGCTATGTAGCAGAGGGCTCAGGGCAGGCACTGTGGTGCCCAGCACAGCAACACGCGGTTCTGAGCTACCCTTGGATGTGGAGTTCATAATCCAGGTCTTCTTCATTTTATTACTGATGCTTTGGGTCAGTATGAGTTGTAGGAGGCTGAGTTAGTACGAGGGCATATTGTTTTTCTTTAAAATGCTTCTATTTTAGAGGAAATAATAGGAGGAAATGTGTCAAAGATGTAAAAGGCTGAAATCAGAGAAGACTGTTGAATTTCTCAAATGGCTCTTTGCAGCCCGACTGTCTGATCAAGGAAACAAAGAACAGTCTGTACAGCAGAAAGAGGAAAACCAAAGTAAGCGGCAGTAGAGAACCAAAGTAAAGCCGCTCAGGAAAATTTATTACAGGTTTCATGAATATACTTAATTCCTTTCTACAAAAACAAACAAACAAACAAACAAACAAACAAAAAAACCCTTTTAAAATACCATAAAATCAAAGAGATCATGGCCTTTAACCCTTTTAATATGTTTTAATTTGTGTATTTTATTTAAATAACGTGTTTAACTTTTTAAACTATCCTGAACCCTCTCTCCTTGTATTTTGTTACTTTAGCACAAATATATAAGCAATCCGCCAATAGCTTCTAAATAAAGGTGATAAACATGGCATTAGAGTATTACTTTGCAGATACATATATTATCGCTTGAATCTTAAATAATTGTGAGGCAGTTGTTTTTTTTCAGACTGGAGGCCTTTTTGAAGTATTATTTCTGCCTCAGACTGCAAGGCTCACTGCAGTATTACTTCTGCCTCTGAAAAAATCATAGTAGTTTAAGTCAATCAGTTTTTTGCTTTCTGGGCTTCCGTACCTCCAGGTGAAAGTGAAGTTGTGCCAACAGTTCCTAAGTCAGTAAAAAGACTGATGTTGACATCTAAATGATCGGAAAGACGGAGGTTAGAGCACAATAATGAAGCTTGTCAGGGACCAGAAGCCCTTCCATGAAAGCCATGAAACCCTATCCTATTCCTTCAACAGTCTGTCTGGGGAAGAAAAACCCATGTGTAGCAGGATGGTAGCTCTAAGTGCCAGACAAAAATCCTCATATTAAGTACTCAGTTGTGCTATTCTTCTAAACAGCCACACAAGTAATTAATGTTGCTATAGGCAATACAAACATCTGGTGCAAAGTGCAGGAGAGATGGCTGGATGGATGAGGGGAGAGCCATGGATGTTGTCTACCTTGACTTCAGCAAGGCTTTTGACACATCTCCCATAACGTCCTCATGGAGAAGCTCAGCAAGTGTGGATTGGATGAGTGGACAGTGAAGTGGATTGAGGACTGGCTGGATGGCAGAGCCCAGAGGGTGGTGATAAATGGAGCCGACTCTGGTTGGAGGCCTGTGGCCACTGGTGTCCTCCAGGGGTCAGTACTGGGCCCGGTGCTGGTCAACTTGTTCATCAGTGACTTGGACGAGGGCACAGAGTGCACCCTCAGCAAGTTTGCAGATGACACCAAACCGGGAGGAGTGGCTGACACTCCCGAGGGCTGTGCTGCCAGAGAGACCTAGACAGGAGGAAGAGTTGGGCAGAGAGGAACCTCATGAGGTTCAACAAGGACAAGTGCAGGGTCCTGCACCTGGACAGGAATAACCCTAGGCACCAGTACAGGTTAGGGGTTGGCCTGCTGGAAAGCAGCTCCACAGAGAGGGATTTGGGAGTCCTGGTTGACAACAGGTTAACCATGAGGCAGCAATGTG
>JAWLRI010000460.1:90578-106230 GCA_034781795.1 Crypturellus tataupa | reverse complement strand
GGGGCAGGGGGGGCGGCGCGGGCCGGGCCCTTTGTTCGCGCGGCCGCGCGGGGCGCGCCGGGAGCTGTAGTCCCGGGGCGGGTAGACCAGGTGTCCCCGCCTCTCCTCTCCTCTCCGCCGGCCTGCGCGGGGAGTTGGCCCTTTAACGCGCAGCGGCTTTGGCGCTGGCTAGAGCGGGAGTGATAAAAGGGGTCCTGACACCAAACAGGTCCAATTTTTTTCCTATACCGGAAAAATAAATAAAGATACGAAGCCCTGCACCTTGTTGTTTATCTCATCAGGAAAGCGCAAATCCAGGAACGCCCTCCGAGCACTAGGAAAAACCCAACACCGTGGAACACCTATTCCCGCATAACCCCGCGGCTCCCGTTCTCAAGCGCGGCGGACACGGCCCCGTCGGGGCGCGGCGCCTTTAAGAGGCGGCGGCGGGCGGCTGCCATGTTGCGTGCGGGCGGCGGCGCGGGCGCATGCGCGGTGGCGGCGGCAGCGGCAGCGCGGCTGGTGCCCTCCAAGGCGGCGGAGCGATGGGGCTCGGGTCCAACTCCGCCGTGCGGGGTAGGCGCGGGCCGGGGCGGCGGTGCCCGCGTCCCGGGGGCATAGGGAGCGCGCGGTTCCCGCCCCCCGTTGTTTTGGGGGAGTCGGGCGGGGGAAGGGGGGGAGAGGGAAGGGGCGCGGCCTTCCCGCCCCGCCGGACCCCGGGGGACAAAATGGCGGCGCTTCTCGCACGCCGTCCCCCTTCCCTAACGGCTCCTCTCGGGAGGCTTCGCCCTTGGGACCTATCGCCTTTTAAGACCCTGTGTAAATATTTTACGTGCCTTTTCCTCATCCCAGAGTCCCTTCTGGGGGTCTGCCACATCGGGCTGGCATTATTCCCGTCCTCTCTCGCAGTTTTCCGCCTTGGAAAAGTAACTGTCGTGGGTGATGAAGCCCTGAGGGAAGAGAAGCCAAAATTACCGCTGTTCGCGTGCTCTTCCTGCGGGATAAGCGCGCCCGAGCTCTAAGCAGAGCCTAAAAGCGTCTTTGTGGCCTCTGGGGAGGTTTACGGGGATTTGTTAGGGGGAGGGAGGAGAAACCCGGTGTCCCAAATCTTTTACTCCTCGGGGCACGCCGCTCCCGCTGTTGAAATAAGCCTCTCGCAGTAATGCACGGCTGACCTTGAGTTTGGCAGCAAGCTGCAGAACTGACGCCAGGAGCCTCCTGAAGCAATAGCTTAAAGTGATCAAAAGGAAAAAGCAAAACAAAAACACCTGCAGGGTGTTATCTGTCACAAGTGCAACTTTATGGTTAATTGAGTTTGAAATGTGAAATTCCAGCTTTTTCCAAATCTATTGTTTGTGCAATAAAACAATAGTCAGCAGTAAGACTCCTTACCTCTGAGATGTTGCAGGGTGATAACAGTTATAAGAGGGGGGTCATCTGTTAAATTCAAATGCCTTTCATACATTCAAATTATTAGCTCCCTGAAGATAAGGGAATAGTCTAGCAGTGTCCTCTCAGACAATTAAAATGGTAATTAAGGTTTGATCCATTGGCAATGCATAGAAGAGTGGCTTGGGCAATCTTCGTGACTGCTGCTTTTCTATTAAGGTGCATTAAGCATCTTTAACATCACCCTGTTGTTAAAAGAGGTGGTTTGTCGTGCAGTTGTGAGTGGTTTCTCAGCCTACTTAGGTGTTTTCTGCTTCATCTGCTAAGAAAATGAACTGTGGATGATTTCTGCACTTGTTATTCCCTTTGCAAGACACTTGCCCAAGAATTCCCTGATCCTACAAGATCTGCTTGATGTCTTTCAAATCCAGTGCAGAGATTGAAGGCTAAGACAGAAGTTCCCAACTGGAGACTGAGTTTTCTGAAGTAATCTAAATGCTCTGAAATACCCCTTAGATTTATTGTGAAGTCAATGTTGGGTTTTCTCCTTGACTTTCTGAGGTGGGAGCCACTTTGAACAGAAAGGGCCTCGGCTCTTATGGCAACCAGATCTCTGCAATGGTTGGGCCCAAGTCCAAGATATTCTTATGGCGCAGAGAGAAAACAATAGGGCCTGAAGAAGTAGGAAAACTCCTTGCAGCAAAGGAAATGATACCAAGTGAGAGAGGCTGCGGAGATTGAGAGAGAACTGTTGGCCTGTGGAAAAAAATGAGGCTGAGGTGTCGAAAGGGGCTGTTAATGCAAGTTATCTTCCAAAGAGTCGGTGCCTGATCCAGTTAAAACAAACTTGTGCCGTTATTGTTATGTATAATCCTTGTGGATCTATGTTCTTTCCTGTGCAGCACAGTAGTAGGGATTTAATCTAAGCTGGTTTTTGTTTCTATTCTGAAATAGTATTATATTAAATAATTCCCCCTTTGCCAAACACCTGTTAACATTTTTAGTTACAACATGTGTTAAATGAAAAGCTAGTTCAGTACCAATATCCTGAAGAAATCCTGTTTACACTGTTGCTGCAAAGAGTTCTTCTCTAGTGACTTTCCTCCAACGGAAACAAGCACCAGATTTCCTTGCTGCCCACAGCTGTTTTAATGGGCTGAACTTGCATACCATGCACTAGTGACACTGATGGCACAGGCTCCTGAAGAAAAAAGCAGGGAAATAAGTGTCCTGTTAATCCTATAGCTGTTGTCCAGAAGGGGTTGGGGGCGAGAGAGCCCTCTGGACAACAGAAAGAAGTAGGTTACTTGGATGAGTGCCAGGAGATAATATTCAAGTTCTAAATTTTTACATTTCTTCTACAGAACAGAAGGGTATTGCCACAGACATGAAACATCTACTTCAAGTAAGCATAGCAGAGTATTATAGTCAAGAAACTCACTGTCTCTGTTTTCCTTTTTTACTCTAGCTGAATGGGTTGCTGCAGTCTCCTTAGCTGCTGGAGCAGCTGCTGTTGGGTATCTGGCTTACAGAAAATTTCTTGCTAAAGACAAATGCTGCAAAGCCATGGTGAATCTCCATATCCAGAAAGATAACCCCAAGGTAGTCCATGCATTTGATATGGAAGATCTGGGAGACAAGGCTGTGTACTGCCGTTGTTGGAGGTCTAAGAAGGTAAGAGAAGAATGAACGCCTTAATTTTGTTGATGTTCCTGCATCTGTTAACGCATCTGACCTCAAACTGCTGTGTTTAGAGAAAACCACTCTTCACACAAACTCTACTGCACGGCAACATAGCCTTGACCTGTGCAGTCAGTGTTATGATGGTACTGGGCTTTTTGTCCAAAATTTATTGTTGTATGGCTGTGTATTGTAAACAGGTATCTTCTGCCACACCAATACAGCAATGAATTCCTTTCCTCTGTTCATGGAGATGATCTTAAAAACAAACAAGTCCCATGCAAATACCTTTGCAACTCATAATTCTATGAGTAATTCTCTAGAAAAGCTAGTGAAATAGTGCTGACATACTTCAACATTTTTGAGAAATCCAGCCTGTATCCACACAGGTCCAACCTGCATGCCTATAAAGCTGGGTTTCCAAGAATTGGTAAACATAATCTACAGTTTTTCAGTAGCACTGTAAGATCAGTTTTAGATCTGAGCTAGAGATGTGAGACATCTAGATGATGTGTGATGATTCTGGGGTCTGTAAGGAGAGAAAGCAGAGTACCAGGGTAGACTGGTCAGTTTACAACCGTCACCCATTTAAAAGCAGTCTGTGAAGTTGAGACCTTAATGTGTGGAGACTGAGATATGGCAAACCTTCGAAGCCAGATAACCGAGATAAACAGCCTTGAAACCTGGTTATCTCTCCTTTAGTGAGCTAAATACTACACTTCCCATGCCTTAGAGACCATCTAATCAGGCCACGCTTTGCGTAGTTCTCTGAGTACTGTAACTTTCAGTCCTTGCAGTTACCACATTCCCTTCATTGCCTGAAGGGAAAGCAAGGGAGTTGAGAAAAATTAACAACAGTACTGATGGTGTGACAGCATCATGACTTGATTCTGAAATAGTCCTGTGAGAGAAGGGTTTGTAATCTATGCTCCATCTGGAGGCTGAACTGCAAATGAGATTATTTTTTCTTTTCTCCATGGCTACAGTGGGTATCATGGACTAAATTATGTATTTCTATATGTATGTATTACATATTATAAGGATATGAGTACACTTGCGTGTAGGCTCTCCAGCATGCAAGTGTCATGCAGTACTACGTGTATAGCAGCACTGATTCTAAATTTATAACGTAAATCTCAACTGATAATCAAAATTCTAGCACTGGAAGCTACTGTGAGCAGGGGAAAAAGGCAGTGGGGGAGGGAAAAGCTGCCCTGAGTATCTGCAGGGGTGATATCTGAAATTGGGTTGACATACTGTAGGCTCCTTCAGTGCTTCTGCCAAAAAAAAATTCCTAAACTTGTACCTTACTACTTATACTTCTAGCTTCTTTCTTTACAAAACAGAAATGGAAATAGCGTCCGGTTTTAGTAGTTGAATTGCAACTCCTGTCATTCTTCTAGCTATTGTTTGATACTATCTTTTTATGAAAAACAGATCTTATGAAATGCATCTTGGCATATATTTGAAGGGGTGTTGCCATTTTTGGAACATACCGTCCTGCTGTTAGGCCTCTGTAATTAAATACTAAAAGGAAGCAGACAGGGACCACCTTACAATGAGCCTGTTCTTGAGCTCTAATCTGAAAAGTCTTGTAAAGGCATTAAAGAGCTCAGTGGAAAAATCCAAAGGCATTCATTTTCTTCTACTAATGCTTAGTAATGAGTATTTTAATCAATGTGTTCTGCTTCAAAGCCTGCAGTTTCCAGCATCACTGTCCTCCCCTTGCACTGATTAACTGACCTTGCATGTTGGCTAGCATGATCTTTAAGGTGGTGTCCATGCTGTTTCCTATGTTCTTATTCCCAAGCAGTAATAAAAGATAGATTTCACTTTCATATGCTTGGGTTAGAGCTTTCTGGCATTATTTCTTCCTTATGAACTTCATCTTGTTAGAGTATGTGAGCCCTTCTGATGGATTTAGCCTGACCTGAGCAATGGGGACTATTAATGGAACCTGTAGCGCTGCAAAGCGTAGGATATTTTGGTGTTTACTGGCAGCATATTCCAGCTGGCTTCGCCTGCTGGGCCTTCTGCGCCAGGAATAACAAAGCAGTTCTGTCCTAGTTGGGCTGTTCCAGCAGAGCTCTTGGAAGATGAGTAGGGTTATCTTCAGTTGTTTCTAAAATAATATAATATAAATGCTTTTTAATGCTTTGCTGGCCAAATATCTAATGTTTTTCACTTTTTTTTAAGAATGCATGTGTTTAAAATATATTCAAAATCTTCAGATAAGATGGGATAATAATTTTCAGTCTGTTAAAGCAGGTGGTAGGTAGTTCTGTAAATGGTCCTTTCCTCTTCAGTGTTCTACAGGGTCTTCATAGCAGTATTTGTCACATTTTGTGGAAAAAAAAAAACAGTGGTCACAGTTAACTCTTGCCTCTGGAAATTTGCTTTATCTTAAATTGCAATTACTGCAAAGTTGGAACATGCATTTTCTTACTCTTGACTCTTATGCCTGTGATCTGGAAAGGTGTCATCTTAATTTGCTTTTTTCAGTAACATGCGATCTCTCTTTCAGAGCAGTATTTGTCCCTATTTTGTGGATTGTGAAATACTACTGCAGAGCATGAGGAACAGTGAGAGAGAATCCAAATCTTTTCAGTGTCAAGGGAAATGAGCTGAGCTTTCCAGGGCATCACTGCACGTTCCCCTCGAGCCATGCAGTGCTTTGATTACTATTGCTAGCATGCTTTATCTTACATGAGACTCGTGATGTAGTGACCAGTAGAGCCAGAGGATGCCCTGAGGATGCTCCAAGGTGGTAGCTATTGCAGATGCCTTGATGTTGTCTCAAGTCTATGGATTGCACTAATTTTGCCACCTGCAAACTTGAAGCAAAGATGCTGGTTTAGTTGAACCCTGGTTCTGCCTCCTTATAGCATGTGAGGTGCTACATACATGTCTGATGGAGGCAGGGTTGGAGTCCGGTAAAGAGCGAGCACTGTGATGTTGCATGGGAAAATAACTGATGCAGCCTGGGATGGAAGCAGATTGGTGCCCCCGAACACATGTTCTTGTTTGCTCGAATGCTTTGCCAAGCGCCTAGTCATCGAGTCTCAATGACTGGTTGATGGTAAAGTAACCACACGATTCAGGATGTGTGACTGTTCTTCAAATTCAGGGGTTCTTTATTTGGAAACTTCATCTGCCATTTGCAGCATGATTTTTGGCATTTTTTTAACTGAAAAACAAACCTCCCTACCTTGCCCTCAGTAAAGATGAGTAAAACCCTCCCTGACAGGATATGTGGCTTTATCTTTAGAACTAAGGAATTATTTTTTAATGAGAATGTTGTTTTCATTCTATTGTTTTCATGCAGTATTTTGAAATATTTTATTGTAATCACACATGGCTCTTCAGGATGTTAACTTTATTCACTGAGCCATGGACACTAGGATCAATGCAGTGTTGAAGATGGTTTCATCATGACTGTAATGTGAAGGGGATGTTGCTGTTGTAAAAGTTGAACTGAATATTGCTTAAGTTTGCTTACAGTTACTCCAAAGTGAAAACAATAGAAATTGACTGAAAGTACTGGTAGCTTCTGAGCTGATCTCCAGAGTAACCCGTACAATAATGGCCTAGCCCTGAAAACCCATCATCGGGAAGGGGTGGGGTGTGATCTAACTCTTGTTGCTTCACACAGTGTTCTTTGGTTTTTGCGAATGAAGACAGCTGCCTAGGAGCAGAGCAATTGAGAGCAGTCCAGAATCTGAGCAGTTATTACTGGCTAAAGGAGAGACCCAGGGGACCCCTGAGTCTTGCTCTGACCAGGCTGTTCTGTTTTTTTATGGAACAAGCATTTCTTCAGATTTGCTTCCTCAGTGCTACCCTTAAGCCCCTGATGAATAACCATGTCAACTGGAGGTGCAGTTTGTTTTCAGTAGCAGCTCAAAATCCTCATGTAGAATTACAGCTTGTGTGGTGGCGCTTTTGTGTCAATGAGATAAGCAAGCTGTGTCAGGATGAAGTAGAGAAGGGCTTGCCAGTCTAGCTGTCTGTGGGCATAACTAATCTTTGGATGTCCTTGCTAAGTAATAAAAAACAGGAAAAAAATCAGCTAAGGATTCTTAATCATTTTCCACTCCTTACTTACGTTCTGCAGCTGTGTTCAACTCCTCAACTTTTGCCCAAAGAAGCTGAGTGTGGGGTGAGATTGAGAGTTAGATAGTCCAAGTAGGTTACAGGTGAAGGCCAGATTGGCCTTCATTTTCCCAATGGTGATTTGGGGCTAGAAAACCAAGCTGAGTTCCTCCTGTTTAATAACAAGCCTCTCATTTGTGTGAGCAAAATTAGTGTTCAGCCAGAATCCAAGGAGACTCCAAATGCTAGTACGAAATTTGTGATTGCAGTGGATTTGAGAAGCTACTCCAAGAATATTTGATCTTGATTCTTAATTCTGACTCTGGGTATACTTAATATCTCTCATATTTTCTCTTTTCAGTTCCCCCTTTGTGATGGCTCTCACACAAAGCACAATGACGAAACTGGTGACAATGTTGGACCTCTGATCATCAAAAGGAAGGAGGCATAGGGTGGACAGTGGAAGCTACAAAATGAATGTCTGACAAATCCTCTGCTCACTTGTAATTTGGGGCGGGGAAACACATTTTCTTGTGTCACTGAAGAATCCCAGTGTAGTGTATACCTGAGGCTTCAGCATGGATATTTTTTCTGGTGTCTTGTTTTAATCACTACAATGTATAATTTACTAAATAGTCATGGTTTAATTTTTTTGTCCTGTGAAGTATGTGTACTTTCATATTATGAAACTAAAATGACGGATAGAATGTACTTTAGCCAATGTGCAGAAAATAATTTATTAAATTATTTTCAAAGACCTGTGTAGTACTTTGAGGCAATTCAGTAGCAAGTGTATTCAGAAGGTAGCTCTTAATATTGAGAGATTTAAATGTCACAGGTGCAGATAGGCTTCTTCTGAAAAGGCAATGGCAGGAGAAGAATCATGGTGCCAAAATGCAACTTAACTTGGGCTTACACTGCATTTTTTTCTGCAAGTTTCTGTCAGACTGCTGTTCTGTGTGGCTTCTGTAAAAGAAAACTAAAACAGTTGGCTAGGAACAGATAACAAAGGCTTATGGCAAGATGGGGCTAAAGGGCAACTTTACCTTGGATCTTATAGCAATGTTGAAACTTGACTCTACTACCTACCATAGGATATCAAGAATGCATTAGCCAAACTGTGGAACTGTATTTAGAGTAGGATTAGGAAGATGGTGTCTGGAAAGCAAATAAGAATATTTTCTTAATATAAAAGGGGAATTGTACAAAGAAGGAGTAGCGGGCAGCAGGTGGCAGGGTGGCTTTTGCTGCTAAAACTCTTAGTCTCACTTGCAGTCCCTAGCGGTGGAACTATCTTGCCTAGATGACGTTTTTCTTGGGGTGGCTATGCTGTGTTAATCCAAAAGTAAAATAAAAATTGCGGGACCTCACCCAGCATTACTGTCTGTTTCATCTTTGCTCTGGCTGGTTCTGGAGGACCCTTCCCTCTGTGCAGGGAAGAGAGATGCCTTTCTTACCGAGTGGCCTTAGGCTCTATGTGTCTTAAATAGCTCCTGCCTCCCTGGGCTCACTGGTAATGTAGATCAGCTGATTTTACCCAAAGAACCAAAATGGACAAGAAGATGCTTCAGTGCTGGCTAGAAAAAAAGAAGGGGGGAGGAAAAGCAATGAGACAAGGACTTATCCTCTACCTATATGGCACTTGCCTGCCTCGTCTGACTGCCATGTGTACCGCAAATGTGCGATAGCTGTAATATTGGTTTCCTTAAATACCTTTGATTTATCAGTGCACAAACAACTATGAAGCAAAACCCAAAGAGTGGCATGGCAGATGGCAGCTTGATATTTAACAAGTTCACTAGCATAATTGTACCTTATATCAGACAGACTTCTCTGTGTCTAGGGAGAGACTACCTCAGAGCTAGAGGAGAGGCCTTTTAAGAAGCTGAAATTTTAAGCTGAATCCTTGGAGATTTTTCCAGCTCGAAGGGGTAGTAGAGCTTTTTTTTTTTTTGTTTTTTTTTTAAGGTTAGGAATGGTATGATTGAGATCAAAGAAAGTGTTTTTTGAGTTCCAGATGTGGGACATTCAGAGACTGAGGTAGCTGACTGAGCTTTGGTAGAAGGCACAGAAAATAAAGTGGTATAAAAGAAGGGGAAAGAAGATGTGCAGCTGAAATATATGGGGCTCAACTACTGTCTCTTGGAGAGCTCTGCTAGAAAGGAGTTGCAAACAAATATGTGTAGTTTCTGTCTTCTGTCTTGACTGTAAAGGTACTTGATTTTTTTTTTTTAACGTGGCCGAGTACTGATATGTATGGAAAGTTGTTTTAATTGTAAATTATCAGATATGTTGGTTTTATCCAAAACAAGTTATTTCTGTATTAGACTATGACACTGGATGTTTCTGTATTTTTGTCAAATATACTTTTGAGCTCGTCTTAATCTTGAGGTTATGTCTCTTATCTCATGGGTGTGCATTTATTTTGAAGGAGGGTTGTGTTATAAGCAGTGTTGTACCCTAATCTGCCGTAATTCATAAATCTATGTGTTAGGTTTTGCTTCTGAAACTTCTTCAGAGTTCCAGCAAAGTCCGGCTGCTCTTGAAGGGATAAAAAAAAAAAATGCATCATAACTTGCGTATGTGTCTGAAGTTGAAATCCTGAAGCTTCAGATGAGTCTCTCAAGTCGTAAAACTGTTTCTTGGAATTTACTGGTAAAGCATTTTCTGTTTGAAGGTGAGTGATTTCTATAAGAAGATTTTTTTTTTTTTTTTTGGTAGGAGACAAAGTTTCAGAATCAATTTCTGCCATTTATATCCTTGTTTTGGAGAAATGTCACTTACAGATGTTGATGTGAAGTGGTTAGATATTGTTTTGATTCAGGCAGGCAGTTTTCTGTACTGCACCTGACGTTCCTGTTACTTATGTATGGGGGCTGTTCAAACATGTGAATAAAAAGAAATACTTAGGTTTGAGCAAAAAAAACTTGCCAAAAATCTTGACAAGCAACACAGAAAACACTTTATTTTTTTTTCTTAGTGTACCTATTCATAATCCTCTGATGGTTTGAATGTTGCCTGCTGTGGCGTTTGCTGAAATCTATATTCCTCAGGGCATCCCTCAAATAATCATGAGAAAAAATGACTTTGTTAGAGCTTTATGAAGTTTTAACCACCAAAAAATTCTTCTGTAAATGTATCATTTTTGCATCACATAGAAACTCTAAAAATGTGGCATAAATCCTTTTGTCAGTAGCAGTGAAGGATACCTGTCCCAGAGCACAACCTTACTTCTGTGTTGCATGATTATTTTTCAGTATGTTCACCTTCCTAATATTTGCAAATTAGACCACTAATTCTTCAAAATAGTTTGAAGGTAAAATATTCAAGTGTATCTAAGATCAGGGCTCTTTAGAAGGAGTTAGCTGCATTATTATAAGGCATTTTCTGATTTTCTGCAAGCTTGGTTCAGATCACATTAACCCAGTGGATAATTTCAAAAGGTGATTGCTGGCATTGCAATAATTCATGATTCCACTAGGAGGAAACACACTCTATGCAGTTCAGATTTCCTGGTGTAGAGAAGTAGTTCTTTTTAATATATATGTTTATTTTTATATATATGTATGGATTTCAGAAATATTGTCATCTGAGGCAAGGCATTCAACATTTCTGTAAAGTGCTGGGAATTTTTCCTGTAAGGAAGCAGAGAGCATACCACAGTGGGATTTTCCTGTAAATAATCCAGCCAAATACATGGAAATGTGAGTCACTGATGTATCACTGTCACTCCAATAACAACAGAATGTTTCTAATAGAGAGAAGGATAATGTAGGCGTGAAACCAACTATTCACATTGGAAAAAAATGCTTTTGTCATCTGGCTCCCCTTTACCCATTTTGCATATAAAAGCCTCTTAAATTTGGCATTTGTTCCAGTTCTTAAAACTTCAAGGTTGGTGACAGCTCCTTCAGGTACTGGATAAGTTTGGCAGAGCGGTGTGGTCCATCCATACTGAGTGTGAACGCAGAGAGGGGATGCCCTGACATGGCTATCAACACACTGAGTTTTCCAGGGTTTTCCTGTGGTTCTTTGGCATCTTCCTCCGGCAGGATTACACCCAGGGGCCTCCCTGAAGCTGTGAGGAATGCAGAGGGGAGCATAGGCGTAAAATGCAGGAGGAAGAGAAACAAGAGGAAAAACAAAAGAAATAATGAAATGGCAGATGTGAGGAGAGCTACGCTAGAGGAGAGGATTTAACTGTGCTAGGTGATTGCAAGGAGGCTTAAGTCAAAGCACAGAAAATCATGTTTTAATTCATTATACCTCTATATAGAATGAAGAATAAGTTACATAAAGTGGCTTTTCGCTGGCTGGTATGCCTGGGCAATTTTGTTAGCCAAACAAGTATATTTAACAGGTTAGAGTCTAAGGGGTTACGTTCCTTGAACAGACATCTGCTACAGTTTATGTGCCTTTTTTCTCCTATACACTTATTGAAATCCCACTGTATGGGACAGAAAGCAATGCATACCTATGTCTCGAGTCCCCCAGCAGTCAAAAACATTAATGCAAGCTCACCTTTGTGAACTGTTTAATTAGCTGTGCAATTATAATGAATAAAAGGAGTATTTACCAGAATGCCCCTTCAAGTCAGTAAAATCACAGTGGGTTTAAGTCACTGCAGAAAAGCATGTTTTAGGCCACTCTTCTTATATGCAGGTTGGACTTGTAGGAAAGCAGGTTCTCAGGAAATTTCTGGTTTTGTTTCCTGAAATTCTGTTTTTTGATAAACAGAACTTGCATACATCTTGCATGAGCACCAAGATCATTTCTGATGTTATTTTGTTCCTTCGACATTGCTCTGCCCTTAATCTGCTACATTCTCCTTTTTTTTTTTTTTTTTTTTTTTTTTTTTTTTTTTTTGTCGTGCAAACTGCTGTTTTCTTCTGGCATTTTTGAACGCATAGCACAGTTTTTAAAAAGGAGGAAGAAAAAAAGAAGAAAAAAAGCCTTCTGCAACCGGGGAGGTGCCTCTGCAGAAAAGCAGAGCTTCTGGAGCACAACAGAAATTACAGCTGTAATGTGTGAAGCATCCAAAATCGAGCTTACTGCAGGGATGTGCTCAGTAGCTGTGGTGTTTGTGCAGTTCAGGCAAGCCCGCTAGTGGCAGTGGTTCAGCAGAACGGATGATAAGGTCACTGACTGCAAAACTTTTCTCAAATAGTTTTCTGCAGTTGGCAAATATAACCGTACAAGGATAAAACTTGGTGAGACGCAGCCAGGACTCTTGCTCTAGACTTGCGGATTAAACACAACAACTGTAACAGGCTTCTAGTTCAGTAATTATTAAATTTGTTACTGTTTGCAAACTGTGTGTGATTCTGCCTTTTGAATCTCAATCTCAGCTCCAGCACATGCAGAGAATAAATTACATTTTAAGGGTTAAAATTCCTCTGCTTCACAGGCAAAATTTAGGATTAAAATGCTGTTTATAAGAAGATGGTTTTTTGATAGTAGTTGGCAGTGGTTTTAGTCAGTAAATGGGTGCTGATGTTTAGTTTTACTGCAGATGGAGCCAATGTAAGAGGCATTAAAAAAAAAGCCTCTTGCCATGTTCATTATCTGAAGCCAGGCACCAGGATGGTCCTGAAGGTGAAATGCCATCGTGCATCTGTAAACCCTAAGCAGTTCCTTCATGGAGGAATATGTTTGTATTTGGAAAACCTGTTTAGAAAAGCAAAGGGAGTAATCTTCAGCTACCTGCAACCTGAGAGGTCAGGAGATGATTTAAGTACTAAAAACATTGCTATAATGCAAACTGCTTTAGTAAGAAGCACAATTTCTTGCTCTGGGACTTAACTGCTCCTCTCTTGTTGCCATGTCCTGGAGCTGGAGGCAACTAAAACACGTTTAACAAATTCAAATCCTCAGCAAATCATGGTTAGCTTCCACCTTCGGGGCTGATCAATTAACAGTATGTTTTTATTGTACCAGAGAGACCAGAAGTGCAAGCCACGCTCGATATGTGCTGCGCTGAGGTTATATAGAGCAGCAAAACAAGACCTTTGTCTTTTTCTCAAAACACTTCCTTATGTTGCCCAACATCTTGTTGGCTTTTGGGACAGCAAACGCACACGGAGCTGATGACTTCAGAGGACCGTCAGCAGTGACTTCAGGAGCCCTTTCCTGAGCCGTGACTGCTGCTTCTAGGCTCAGCACTAATGTCTTTGGTTTGGATCATTATCTTAATGTTTGTCCATACCAAAAAAAAGTTCCTATGTGAACATTTTTGCCCTCCATTCAAATGACAGGTATAGTTCAATTTGTAGAAAACATCATACAGGAAATAAACAATTATAATGAATTAGCCCCCAAATTATTTTAGAAAACATAGTGTGTTACGTCTGCAGAGTTTAGATTGGCTTTTGACACTGTGGCTTTGTTGTCATAGTGGAAAACCCCAGATACACCTGGTTGCAAGGGAGAAATATAGCGCTGGAGTGTTTGCACGTATCCAGAGATCAGTAATCATCAACAAAGTAAAATATTAATCAGAGAGGCTCCTTTCGTGGGATCTGACACAGAAAAGGAAATGAAGTAGCTGGGAAAGGACATTTCCCCAAGTTCTATGTTGTTTTGAGACAAGAATAATTTAGATTTTCCTTTGCTTAGCAGTAACAAAATAGTACAGGATTTCTATAATTTAATGAAGGATTAAGAACCCTCAACTATTTTATGAGGGCACAGCACAGCAATGCTCCTGCTGGGAAATGGACAGATAGGCAGGTACAACTACCTGGGGTCCATGTAGCCAGAAGCGACTCCATTAATTTGTTTACCTAATGTCTCCCTGCAATTCCACCAAAGTCTGAGCTTATTTCCTGTACTAAACTATCGTGTGTCTTGGGGTGGGTTATTAGCTAGCTGAGCCATTTGAAAAAGGGGCTTTATTTCGGCAGAAAGATTTTCTTTTGTAATCCTTACCCAATTCAGAAGAGCTTTGCAGTCTGCCAGTGAGACATCCTCTGGCAGCTTGCACTAAATAAATGTACACATCGCATATTCTCAGTGTTGTTAGTATTTACATTTTTGTCAGAGTGAGTGAGGTAAGGCTGGGCTGTTTTTTAAGGAAAAGAGAAAAATGATCCAGAATTGAGAGTCCTCTGCCTGATTTGTTTCTGTATTGGTGCACTTCCCACAGCTAGTCCCGCTTGCCTGTTCTTCACAGCTGGGGTCCCTTCCAGTTTCTTTTTGAGAGCGATTTTACAGCCCAAAGAGGAAAAATGAATATGGGACTCTATCCTACACGTTCTGCTTCCAGTGAAAATTAACAAAACTACACTGGGAATTACAATGGGGAAAAAAAAAATTTATAGTTTCTTATATGTGACAGTTTGGCTTGTTTTATTTCCGGAGAAGTTCCTAGATAAATTTAGTGAACCCTATGTGCCAAAGTGTGCGGGTGGGATGAGTGAAAGATGCATCTGCACCTTGCTTCATTTCTATATGCAGAAACCCTAGTGAACGCTTCAGGGAAAAGGAAATAGTATTTACCTCCTGCAGCGACTCGCACGCTTGCGTTTCCTTCCATCCCTTTGTGGCCCACGCCGCGTGGGGCCGGGTGGCACTGAGGTAGATCTGTGGGAGCAGCTCGCCAGGAGCCGCTCTCCACGGAACGGCACCGCCGGGCATGGGAGGACTCGG
The DNA here is from genome assembly GCA_034781795.1 of Crypturellus tataupa. Taxonomy (NCBI): domain Eukaryota; kingdom Metazoa; phylum Chordata; class Aves; order Tinamiformes; family Tinamidae; genus Crypturellus; species Crypturellus tataupa. Next base: position 91,446 of record JAWLRI010000460.1, on the reverse strand, counting down.
CGCTGGGTTGTTTGTCCCCGTGGAAGCGCTGCCCGAGCCGCGTCATTGCTGTCCCGCATCAGCGCCTCCCTGGGATCCGTCGCCGCCGCCTGCATGGGGAACCGGAGCGGGTGCTGATGTCTGCAGCTGTCCTCAGCTTTGGACACCGGCGGGCGTGTTGTGAGGAGGAAGGACGCTCGGGAAGGAGAAACACGGCTCTTCGGAAACACCGGGCTCGTCAGTTCAGAAATGCTGTTGCTCACTCATTGCCAAGGCCTCCCTCATCCTAACCAAGCAACTGCAACAGCTTCATGAGCCCTGCGCCTAGAGAAACCTGATTGCCATAAATTTATATTCTGCTCCATTCACTCATCCTCTTCCCATAATCCAAAGAGAGTAAATCCAACTCAAACACGGAATTTTCTTCTTCCTCCCTCCCTTTCTTTCCTTTCTTTTTTTCTTTCTCTTTTTCCAAGACTGTATCGTCTTTAAAAGGCCCTTATGTACTTTAAAGGTTTTCACACTATGAACTTGTACATGATATAAGAGACAAAAAATAGGCACGTTTGCCAAAGAGGACCTTCAAAGCCTTAGAAAGGCAAGGTAGTGACAAAACCTGCTAAAATAGATTTTTTAAGGCGAAGGTGGTATTTCTGGTTTCCGAGAACCTACGGGATGGGGAGGTAACCTGCTTATTAAAACAAATATCAGTCTGACAGGACTTGTCGGAAGAGTTAAAACTGTGGTAAAAGAAGGAAAAAGGAGGCAGATATTACTTGCTATTGGTAGATATCATGCAGATATTGCAGCATTTTCGGCGGAGACACTTAACGCGACGCGTGCCCCGCGCAGCAGACAAACGGCGCGGCCCTCGCCTCAGCGGCCGCGG
>JAWLRI010000460.1:58079-90021 GCA_034781795.1 Crypturellus tataupa | reverse complement strand
CACATGTACGGCAAGGATAAAGGCGGTGAGCGGCGGGCCGGCGGCGGGGGGCGGCGGCGGCCGTTAACGGCGGCCGCTAACGGCTCCGCGCTGCTGCGGGTGCGGGGGAAGCGCCGCGCGGGCCCTCCCCCCGCGTGTTTTATTCCTTTCCCTCCCGTCCTTATTTATATATTTATTTCTCGGGCGCCGTCAAGTGGCTCCCGCGGCGCGTTCTCTCCCGCGGCGCGTTCTCTCCCGCGGCGCGGCAGCTGCGTTTTGGGGTGAGAAGGCGGGTTTTGGGGACCCCCGGAGAGCCGAGGGCGAGCTGGTCCCGCCGGGTGGCCTGGGAGTCCAATAACGGCCCTTCGGCTTCTCTCAGCCCTGCCGGGTGCGCTCAGGGGATGCCAAGACCAGCACCGCGTCCCTCGTGTCCAAGCGCAGAGACAGGGAAACGGAAAACTTCCCCTGCTGATGACAGCTGCAAATACCGGCAATTCCCCCCAAACAGCGCCGGGTTGGCCCTGCTGGAGTGCCGTGTGCTCCTGGGCTAATTCTGCTAAATAAAAGTTACGTAAGCTGCTGCATTACCGTGTGGTGCGGGCTGTGGTAACGGCGCTCGACCATCCCCGAATATCTGCCTTGACAGCAAAGGATGGGGTCAAAGGGGGAGTTTAATACCGTCCCCCATTGCTGATCTCTGTATCTTTGCAGGGAAAGCTAACAGGTTAATCTCCCTGATGAGGATTTATTCCCCGCACTGTGGGTCAGAGGGGCTGGCAGACCGTCCTTCGTAGCCCATATGTCATGAATCAGAATAGGGTGGTTGCTAAATAAATACTTTTTCTTGATACAGGTGGTTATTAGGTAAAACGGAGCTAGTCCCTCTTCGCGTGACTCCCTCATTCAGTCTCACAGTTTCATGGTTTAGCAGAGGTTTCTTGGCACCATCTGCCACCAGTGGTGGTGGGGAAAATGGATATTTCTCTTTTTGAGGAGCGCATGGTTATGTGAGGATGGAGGATGTCGCTGATCTGGATGCAGCACCTGAGCTCCTGCTGCTGCGTCTCACATTAGAGGATGGCTGCTCTGTCTCTAGGTGATCAGCGGGCAGCTCCTTTCAAGGGGAGATGTGCAGAATATCTCCTGGTTTCGTTTTTCACATGTGTGACTCGCTGGTTGATGACTTCTTCGAGCAAGACTCGTGTAGCTCAGCTTCATCCGACACCTGAAAAAATGGGGGTTTAGGTAACGCACGTCCTTATTGGTGTGCTGTTAAAACTGCGCTTCATCTAAAATGCTTACATGTGCTTTAAGGCCAGAAAGTGTCAGCAAAATATTGGTAAGCAATTTACTAGCTTGCAAAGCTGTTTTGTAAATGTGAAAGAAGAGGAGGAATGACGCCTTAGTTGCTTGTTTTATCTGGGGGGATAGTAAGGGTGATGGTAATGCTAAGCTCAAACCAATGACTATAAGCAGTCTAACATTAGTAATCTTAAGTTGTATAGGTGTATATATATATTTATGTCCTTATGCTTGTGTCTCAGAATATAATTTCAGGTTGAGTTTGAGGTTTGGCACAGCTGAGGAAGGTCCCTTTTCATGCAGGTAGCAGCCAGTGCCAAAGCAAACTACCCAAGTTCAGAGCTGCTATTGCCCGGGGGTCCTTCTCACCCTTGCAGAACAAATAAATACTTTTTTATTGGGTAAAGCTCGTGCCTTTGAGGGAGATGCGCACCTCTGCAGCTCTGCGTGTGCCCTTGGGGAGCAGCTGTAACGCGTGTGGCTGTGCTGCTGCCCGGGAGCTCTATTGATCAGCCGCTGAGTTTGGCTGAACAGGCCAAGGGCGAGCACCCGCTTCACAACCTCTACAGCCACCGATAAATGAAGTGACAGCGTTCATGCTGTGGCGAGCCTGCGTTATCTACAGCCCCTGCTCGCTTCGTGTCTTGCTGCCGATAGTCTCCGTAGCAAGGTGCTTGCTGCTGAGCAGTTTGCTGCTTGCAGCCCAGAGCCTTCCTTCTTCTCGAGCTTCCTTCTTCGTGTCGCTGCTTCTGTCTGCTAGACTTCCCTTCTCTCCCCATAAACGGCCATGCAGAAGACTTATGGAGATCCAGAGCTTGTATTACTTTTTGTGGTTCAAGTACGGTGTCATGATGGTGTTTACCACCTTTGGGAGCCTTTTGTAGCTGTGTGTAGTTTCCCTGTTCCCTCAACCTGCTGGAGGCCCCCAAATTGGTGGGATTCTGCAGCTAGGAAGCTTTTAGTTCTGCTCCGTTGTGAATGTCAGCTTCAGGCTCAGGCTACTGGTTTCCAGTTGAGCAGGCTGAGGCAACTCATGGGTACTGGTCAGTCTCTATTGAGCACTGTGAGAGAACGGGGAATCTTTTCCAAAGTAAATGTGCGGAGTATTTGTGCAAAGGAGTTTTTGTCTCTAGTTTACTGAAGCATGTGTGTTGACTCTGAATGTGAAAAAAAGTGTGTACAGCTACACAGCCCTCGCTGGGGCTTTCTGAGCTCCGTCGTGCTAGCAAGCTTTGCACAGAGTCAAAAAGAAGCTTTGGGAGTATTTCAATATAGTTTTGCTGCTTGCTCAGGAATCTTAAGTTGTTTATTTATTAAAATTATATCCCCTCTCCCATATTTATGGAAAGACCCCAGCTCTCCTTAAACAAAGCCATAACTGCAAGTGATACTGTCTCTTGCTGTTGGGGAGAAGGTTGTAGTTTTTCTCTGAGGGGTGCTGGCATATGAGCATGTTTGGTTTCCAGACTTGTCTCCATCACACTCTGACTAGGTGCTCTGTCTTGTCAAGAATTCCAGAGGCTGAGGGAGCTTTAAGCAGTATCACGTTGTACTAAACTTTTCAAGTAATAAAATTTATCATCCATCGTGATCCAAAGTGCAGGGTTTGGGAATAAATTACTTAACTATCATGTGCTTTCAAAGTTCAAGCTTCTCTACATCAACTTCATCGTGCATGGATGCTACTTTAAGAATATTTGTCTGGTATTTTTTGCCTTACAGGTTGCCTACTTGTCTCATCAACGCAGTCATAAAGGAATATATGTTTTAAAGCTTCTTTTAATGCTGTGATTATTAATGATTTGAATTTAAAACACTTGTCTTTCAAATACTTTGCCTTGTGTTAAGTGGCTTCCAGCACATGAGAAAAAAAGATGCTAAAAATAAAGCTGTTTTGTCTTGGAGATGTTGTGGTAGTCTGGGCATTGTTGTGCAGCAGTTTTTTCTGGTCCTGGAAAGTATACAAACTCCAGCCTTAGCAGGCAACTTGACTTGAGAGCTGTTATACACAAATATTTAAAAACACTCTTTGTTCACGGGCACAGCCAGCTTCTGAAACAACTTTTCTAAGTCTGGTGTTTGTTTTAAAACAAAATAGCTTGGGCTCTAATGGTTTTGTTTAGTTTCCAAGACTGCACAACAAAACCCATTCAGAGATAATGCTCTCTGAAAGGTGACAGCTCAGTTGCTGCTAGAACTGCTAACACTTTGAGGGGCACGAAGTTCCTGGCTTTGGTTACCGCATCTTGTAACCACTTCTCAAGCCTTAAGCTAAAGATGGAACTTATTTCACATAGATCTGATGTTTATCTCCCTTCTACACGAAATAAGTCGCTGTCTGAAAAGCTTTGAGTAAGAGCTGGGAGAAAATGTTTGTCTTGAAGTGGATTCCCCACCCTGTAACCAATGGTCTTGATTTCTGTTCTCTTTTTTCAAATAGAAAGGGAGTAGAAACATCTGAATCCCTTAAAAACCTACTAGTGCTCTGAGCCTGTTCCAGGGTGCATTTCACAAAGCAGCAGTTACTTTTCTGCATTCTTGGCTATATCCATCTCTTGAGTACCCTATAATATAATTAAAATGAGTTCTTGGTGCAGCTGCTCAGCAATGTTGCTAACTGCAGGATCATTTAGGCTGATTACTACGGTTTGAAGGAATGGAAAGGAGTGCAGACATGAAGGCGGCTGCCTGGCTAATATAAAATCCTGTGTTGTATTATAAGCGATAGTTTAGTGGCATCCGATTAGCATGGAGTGCTGTAGAAATCCTCATAGTAATACAGAAGTGCTCCTTCTATGCCACTAGTACAAAAATGCATTTGCAGTTCATATCTGCTGGTTTTAGCTAATGATAAATGTATAAAACTTGGCACTGGCACTTTTTAACTTCTTTAACTTTTTAAGCTTCTTAGTGTCATCGGGAAAACATCTTGTTATCAGTTATTTAAAAAGGGAGTGTCTATGTAATCTTCCCTAGGTGAGTGAGTGGTTTTGGGTGGAACTTTTAACGTCAAATCCGAGTATTGTGTTGGCCTTGACCAGAGTTAAACCCAGAAGCTCATCTGGAGAACACAAGTGAACCTTGCCCAAGGGTTTTGTGCAAAAGCTACCAATTTTTATGTGTGTAGTGGAAATGGTGGAACTGAGCAAATGGACTGTCCCTGTTGTGTATTTGTTATTTCTGAAAAATACAAGCCACATCTCTCAAAAATGAGTGCTGAATGACATGCTTCTTTCCTAGGCATACTGCAGCATCCCGATGGGACAGTCTTGAAGCAGTTGCAGCCGCCGCCTCGAGGCCCTCGGGAACAAGAGTTCTACAACAAGGTGAGGCTCCTGCCCTGGGGAGGAACTTGCCTTGCTGAAGGTGAAATGACGAGTGTGATTCATGTAGAAGTGAATCCTTGATGTTTTTATGGGAGAAAAATGTAACCTGCACATCTGAATGATATTCTCTAGCAGAACTGTCATGGTGTTTCTATGCTTTGTAGAGTTTTTCCTCTTCAAATACATGTCCCCACTAGCAGACATGTTTTAAGCTTTCTTATTTGCCCAGGAGGGCAATAGAATGTTCACAACATCCAATATTTTGTTGAAAAGTCTTAATGTAGACATTATTGCCCAGAACTACTGTAGGCTGCTAGTGTGATCTCATGTTTTCTTTCTCTTGGTGCTGAGCATGTCAGAATTGATTGTCTAAAACATAGTGAGCCTCGTGATCCATTTTAGTCTGGTTTGTTGGTAGAAGCATTGCCCTGTTTTCCATTTTATTTAAATGCTACTCCATTGAAAATGTAAATAAAAGCTGAAAATCTCTAACTGTTTTGACTTGGGGTTGGTATACTTATCATATGGACCAAATCTTTTGCTCGTCTTGAGTATGCATTATGAGTAACTTGAGCAGACCAAGTGTTGCTGGCTGTCTTACCAAGAGTGAAGTGTTTTTAGAGTCTGTTTTCCTTACCTGCCTCTCCTCAGCTCCTGGATCATTTGTCTTATGTTCTTTCTACATTGACTTGATGTCCCAGCACTCTTCATGATTTTTTAGCTCCTGTGTTAGGTACAAAGAACTGTAGAAGTCTTTGTTTTGTAGAAATAACTTGCAGAAAGCTGACTTAAGCCATACACTGTAAGTAAAATCTGTTTACATACTACTGTTACTTGATAATTGATATGATGAGGCTGCTAGACAAAACAACAAGTCTTGAGTTACTAGGAGCTCTGCAGGAGCCAGTTAAACCTAAATGTAAATATTTTTTTCTGAGGTTTCATGGTGACAATGTCATTTAGATAAGGCCCAGAAAGATATGGTCCAGGCTGAGTGGTAACTCTTCCGTAGAAGCAGAAAGCTTGCAGAGCATTTCCTTGGAATACCAGGCTACTTAAATCTGTGTGCAGTTCCTCAAGCGAAGCCAGTAACTGTCCAAAGCGACCAGTTAAAAGGGATAAGCTTCAGCACTGCTTCGGTGTCAGCCTTCTGCAAAAGAGGCTTTGTCACTTCACCTGTTGATAGACTCATGTCACAGCCATGAGCAAGATGCTGGGCAAAATCTAGAAAGAGAGGCCTCGGTCACCGCTGCTCTTGCTAAACCCTGTCATGCTGGAGGAAGTCAGGTCCGATGCTAATAGTGTGCAAAGCCAACCTCAGTTGTGCTTGTTCAGACATTGGTATTTATTTATTGATTGTAAGCTGTTAAGGAAAGGAGTTGGGGATTTATTAATAAATACAGGGACTAGGAGAAGGTTCATATGCTGTTCATTTCTTATGAGGACTGGAATGTCTTCTTATGGGAGAAAGCAAGGAGAAAAATGCATGTATGTTGCCAGGTGAAAGTACAGGAAAAAGGACTTGGAGATTTTTTTTTTCGCTCCTCAATGATTAACTATTTTCCTGTTTGCTCTCAGTCATGAGCCACGTTATATGGGATATAAGCACCTGAGCTCTACATGTGCTTGTTACGAGGTAGGGATGATTATTGCAGACTGGGAGTTACAGTATAAGATAGACTTTCACGTACAGCTTGACCTGTACGAACAGCTCCCTGTGCTGCGAGGGAAAAGATCTCCCACACGTGACATTCCCTACTAATGCTGAAATGATTTGTGATTTTTTTTTTCCTTCTGTCACAACACAATAATCATAAAACATAACAAGATTACCATGAACAGCGTCAATGATTAAAATGTAGTAGGACAACAAACTTTGTAGACATTGTTAATAAGTAAGCGTATTGCTTAAATTATCATTGGGGTATGACTTTCCAGTGGTAATGTCCAGTTTCTGTTGAACAGCAATTTTAAATAATAATGTCTTCATTGTGTTTCTGTAAACTCCCTGTACTTGAAATCTTCATTCTTATTTCTGCAAAATACTTTGCTTTCAATAGCTGTGAGCAACAAAGGGAGAAGTGCTCGAAGTAGAAAGTTTTTCTTTTTTTTTTCCCCCAAAGAAAATTTGTTTTAAAAAGAAAAGTGTGTATTTATGGTCTACTCTCCACACCGGCATGCTAGAAACAGAGGCTCTTGGTGAGTTTTAGTATTTGGCTTGCAACGCGCTTTATGCCAGGTCACATACTTGCAACATGCTGAAACAGTCTGATTTAATTCAGCAGTGCTAAAAGGGGGAAGGGAAGAAGCCTCTGAGCTCTCCTACAGTGATCTCTTCTGGCAGATGAGTTGGAACTGTGAGAAGAGCATCTGTTGAAAAGGTTAGTGCACTCGCTGTATGAGGGAAAACCTTGTGCTGACCTAGGTGCAGAGCTTGTCTCAGGCATGCCAGGCTCTGCCCGAGAGCACTGTGTGCTAGCCTGACTATCTCTTCCTATTTAAAAGATACTCTGTTCTGTACAGGGCTTTTTTTTAATTTGTCATGGCAAGAATGTACTAGTACAGAAACTCCTGTCCTGGTAGCCTCTCAGAGTGAGAGGAAGCTGGAACATCATTCTTTAAATAGGGCATCTGCTTTTGTGGGTAGTCAAGGATAGATCCTTGGACTACAAATATTTTAAACTGAGGAAGGGAGAATTTACAGTTGTTGAAGCTACTGCCCTGACTACGGTGTCCTACAACCTGTGTCTGTTTTTTTTTTTTTTTTTTTTTTCCCATAGGAAATAGGGAATTTGTTTTGTACCTTCAGGACAGCAGATAGTCTATTTGAAGTGGCAGCTCTTTTGCTGCTTACTTCTGCCATTCATTCCGTGGGGCTGTAAAACCCCTGTTACTGTGTGCACCTCATCTGAGCATGACTTACTGAAATCAAATGTTGATAACCCAGCACTGGGATTTCAGCACACCTTCTATTTAACCCATGAGTATGTTCCGGAGAACTTCTCGTTGCAGAAGCATTGTTGCTTTGTTCTTCTACAGCAGTTGCCTGGTGCTAGAGGTATTTCTCCTGGAAGCTATAGAAGGCTGCCTGCTCTGAGGACAGAGCTTCAGCACTTGCAGTTTTCTTCCGTTTGCCAGTAGTTACATGTCAGAAATGTCGTAGCTGCTGCTTGTGATGTTGCCAATGTACAGATTCAGGTATTGGATAGTACCAAGTCAAGTACCAACTTAAGTACTTGCAATATCATAATGCTTCCAGAGCTGCTGTATGCAGAGTCTTATCCTGATTCTCAGCTACCCTTGTCTGTGGGGTGCGGGTGCACTCTTTGGGGACAGGGATGAAGGGACAGAGTTATTCCCGCTCCTGCCTTTTAATGCCAACAGTCTGTTCCTTGTGCCTTTACCCCAGTGCTTGGGAACTTGGGGAGCTGCTTCACCCCATGTAGTGTTGGGAAAAGAGATTTGGTCTAGTTGTTTGCCCTTCGGAGAACAAATCTTTCTCCTGTGGCCAGTTAATGATGAGTCTGTAACAGCTGTAGCAGTAGTCTGGAAGTTCAGGGCTCAGGCCCTGCTGATACACACCATGAATACAAGGAAGCCATTACCAGTTGAGATAATAGAAATTGTTCTTCACTTTTGTTGCATGTCTGGAAAACAAAGCCAGGATGTAAGAGACACAAATAACTGCAGCGTGTAAAATAGATTTATGTTATTTAGAGTCCGGCACTTGAAAGCTGGGAAGTAATGGTTTTGTGGTTGCCCACATAATTGTTATTCTGAACTTTTGTTGGATGCATTATAACAGAGCTTTCAATAGGGTGATGACCTATCCTTTTTCTTTTCTATTTTTTCTTTTCCACCTTCCCCTCCATGGTGTGAAGTCAAGCCAGGGATCTGAAAGATGAGTTTTGGCCTGGAAGCTTTCTGCCCACCAGGCTCCGTCCTCTTTCAGCCCAGCCAGCACAAATCATGATAAGGCAGCCCATGTTCTGTAAACTGTTCTCTGCTGGCGATGGAAAATGAAACAGATTTGGGAAGCAGAACACATCTTGCTTCAGAATAAATTGCCCTATTTTGTAAACTCAGTTAGCTAGTTCTATAGTCTTGATTTAGATGATTATTTTTGACTGAAAAAGGAGTGGGTGATGGCCATAGTGCTGCAGTTGGGTACTAAAATATCCTTATCCTTTGATCAAATCTCCAGCTAAGGTCCTGATTCTAATTCTTGTACGGACAGAGATTCAAGAAATAAATGCACAGTTCTCTTCACATCTCATTTTGGTGATGCAATGCCTCGCCCAAACCTTTCATTACTATCTTGAGAGTAGTACTTGGATATTGGAACCTAATCTCTTGCCATGGGTCATTCTGGTACAATCAGATCTATTGCATCTCCAAAAGAGATGGGTACTGAAATAGTATAGATTAACTGTTTGTAAGCATAGTAAACAAGTTCTGATACATCCTGCCTTGGTATAGTATTTTTTTTTCTTCTTCTTCTAACGAGAAACAGCCTAGGAGAGTAAGTGTGACTCCTGGAAAATAAGGGGAAAAGGAAAAAAAAAACAAAAAGAAAGGTAGGGTTTTACTATGTGCGGATTAAGTTAGTTCAGTATTTGATCTACACTGGGGGGGTTCAACTTTTCTGACTGTGGAATAAGTATTGCTTAAGTGTAGCTTTAAGCCTATTATAATGATAAACGGTTCATTTTATAATGAGCTTTTGGGGAAAAGGTATATTGCTGTTTTACAGTAATTACAGCACATCCTTATAAACTTATTTAAAAATCAGATATGGTCAGCAGACCATGCATGAGATTGAGGAAAGTGCAGGTTGACTCCTTGGAAGAAAAACAACCCAAAACCCAGTCTCTGAAAACAAGAATTCTAGTTCCCAAGGGCTGTTTGTGTGCTTTTTGTTATTATAATGTGGAAATATTGCACAAAACTAGGACTATGTTTGTGTGGGAAAGATGTGAAACAGTGTGTGTGGCTGAAAGCAGTAAGTGTGTTCTTGGGCATCCAGGCACAAAATCAACCAGAAGTAAATTAAAGAGTACATTGAGTATTATACTGCATGTCCCACTGTGTCTATAACATGCTCTTTTAATTCCCTTAATGTCCAATAATTAGGGAGCAATTTGGTTGCAATTAGTTTTTAGTCATTGAATATGTAAGTTTGTATGTGTATTTATCAATCTTCAAGACAAGGCAAACTGGTGAGCGAGAGGAAGATGAAGGATAGATGAGTCTGTGGTTTCATTTTCCACTAGCTGTGTGTGTGCAGGACTCCATAGCATTTTTTTTTTTTTTAATGCAAACAGAAAATATACCTGTAGGTATCACAGAACAGCTATGCTGATGTTAGTATTCTTTTTTCTAACAACCCAAAACCCATCAATTCGGGTAGAAAGCAGCAGCAAAGCTGGCTGTTACTTGGAGCCCGGGTAGACTTTCCCAGAAGCAGAAGCCATTGACTAAAATTCCTCTTAGTAAATCAGGATTGTTAAGCTGTGTCTTTCTTGGAAGGTGTTTTTGTCCCAAAATGAGGGCTTGTCATAGCAGAGGGACTTGCAGGGTGGAAGGTGAGGCTGCAAACCTGATGCTTCGCTTGTGCAGTGGCCATTCAAATGATTGTTTTAGACACCCAGCTTCATGTGAGAGTTGAATATTATAAATTAAAGGCCAAATTGCACTCAGAGATAGCTAAATATAATCGTAGGGCTGTGACAGCCTTGCCTTGGATCGTTTTATATGGCTGTGATACTGAACTTTAGGGTAATGCTACAGTGACGGCTTGGTCAGGGTTGCCTCTTGCACGGCCGATGGTAGAAGAAAGATGATGGCTCAGGACTTGTCTTCCTTTTCTGACTCTTGAAATGTAAAGTTACATTTTGCTTATGTAAGTATATGTGCTTGGAGTGTTTTCCCACTCGTTGTTCTTTCTCCCTTCCAAAGTTGAATCTCAAACTGTGATGCTAATTTATTTTTTCTTTTGTCCTATTCTACTCATTTACCTTTATTTTAATACTCAGGGATGATTTAAACTTACTCCAGTCTAGCTGGAGTTGCCTCAAAAATCTACTTGGAGCAGAGAATTGAAATAAAAATATTTTAGCTTCAACATGGTTTTGCCTTCTGATCAGGTTAGTATCTTGCCTTAACATAACAACAGTTCTTCATGTTGCACTACTTTATACGTTGATGTTATGGAGCTGGTTTTTTAGCATTAGAATCACAAAGACAAATGAGAACTGGTTGTCGCAGCCAAAAATCGGACTTCCCTACTGAAAATAAGTGACTTGACAACTTTCCTTAAAGTTTACAGGAGCTCTCTGCTTGCTTGTGTCCCTGTTTTAATAAGAAAAGATGAATTGGGTTATGGTGCCTGAAGGATCACGCTTTGCCCATCCAGAACGGGGAGTTCTGTGGCTTCAAAGAGCATCAAGGTTCAGGGAAGGCGCCCTCAGTTGAAGCTGAACACAAGTTGAATGTGTTGGCAAAATGTGAATCTAGGAGAGACCAAAGGGCAGGAGGCAGCTGCCTTGTAGAGGGGTGGTGGTGAAACACGGTCTCCAACTTGACAGTTTTGACAGATAGGCCTGTGGTGCGGAAGACCTGGCTTTCTGCTCACTTGGGTGGCTTGCGTCAGTGCAGGGTGTGTGGGGGTAAAGGAAATCATTTAAACTCACTTCATTGTTACCTTGTGTTGCCCAGAAACCTTGTGTGATTAAAGAATTGGATGCGACTGTGCTGTCATGTGAAGGGGGAAATAAATTGCCTGGTAGAATAGGGAGGAGCACATAGGTTTTGCAGAACAGTTTATTGCCTTGCCGTCAGAATAAGTGGTTGCTGGAAAAAGAGGAACCCGTTGATCAGCATTGCTGTTGGTGTCTGCCCCCCGTTGCTGCCTTTTAGCTTCTTCAGTGGAAGTTTTGCTTCTCTTGGCTAAAGCTTTGAAACGTTTCAATATCCCCAGAAACGGATCGGGGCTGGTTTTGCCCTCTGCAAAGATGACTCCATGCGTGAGACTGCCTGTGTAGCTAGGTTTAGCCGGATTTGGACTATATAAAATTGTAGGGGTGGATAAAATGAGCCTTTTTTTCTTCCCTTAGAAAAAAATGACTAATTGAAAAGTATTAAAAAAAAAAAAAAAAAAGGCCATTTGATACTAGGCTTAAACATCAGTTTGGCAAGACAACATTTTGGGGAGATTTTGGGGGAAAAAAAATGTCATTTGAAACTTGGAGTACACCCTGAGGCTCTGCAAGCAATAGTGCTACTCCTGCCTTAAATAAGAGAGTCTACAATAGCTGGCAGCCAGACCAGGTGGTGTCTCGGGCTGACGTGGTAAATACAGGAAATCTAGTTTGAGACTTCAAAAATACCTACCCAAATAGCTTTAAATGCAAACTTAATTAAAAGAGCCAACCTCTGTGCTTTGTGTGAGCATTCCTTTCAAACAAGTTTTCTGTCAGAGTGGTGTTTTTTTTCACCAGAACACTTGAAGGTGAGGCTCTGTTGCCAGGACTAGTTTCCTCCTGAAATTTAAACATTTGTTCTAGGCGTCTATGTCATTAGTTAGCCTTAAAAAAAAAAAAAAAAAAAAGTGGTGGTACTTTAAATAGGGAAAAGAACATTCGCGTTTTCAAAAGCAGCTCCCTCTTTGTGTTAAGAAAGAGATGAATCTGCTTGGATCAAACTTGCGAAAACAAACACAGTGTATTTTGGATTAAAATCTAAGGGATGCTAAAGTTGCCTCAGAATTAAAAAGTTCTGAGCAGCTGGAAATTACGACTTCATGGCGTCTGTTAGATTTTTTCGAAGCGGCCACAGAACATTTCTGGGGCACGCTCTTCCTATGACTTAGCTGCAGTAATTTGTAATGGTCGTGTTGTGAGCCCTCCAAAAATCCTGTTTACTTGCTTTGAAGACCAACAGTTATTGCATTGTGTGGCTTTGATTTGTGCTGTTGGACAAATGGAGCCTGTGTTTTGAGGGATGGATACCTAGTGTGGCTGTGCTGACACTGAATTATTTTGCAGTTCTTGATTTGTTGAAGATGTTGTTCCTACTTTACTGGTAATTGTACATATTTGTCTGTGTATGCTGGAAAAATGGACCCATCATATGCAAAACACTTTTTTAAGCAATTGTTTGAAATAAAACTGGAATATTGCTAATATAAATAAATTAAAGGTATTTAGTTCTAAAGTTTGTTCTGGGGTAAGTGGTAAATTCTCACTTTCAGGGAATTTCCAGGCTTGGTTTCTAGCCCAACTTGGGGCAGAAGTGCAAGAGTGGCTTCCTGTGTAGTTTGGGGAGTGTAAGGTGTCTTATGGAATGGGAATTGGTTTCACTGCTTCTTTAGGTATTGGGCTACAACTGTAAACCTCATGGTGAAGTTCAGTACCGTTTCTTTATTTTGGATTATATGCATATTATTTTTTAATCTTGCATAAACTGAATTTTTAGTCAGCATTTGGAATGACATCCAAATGTGTGTTTTGCTACTGGATCGCATGAAATAAGATGCTTATTGGTGTTTGAGGTCTTTTCTAATGAGAAATAGCTCTTTCCTGCTTAGGAATGAGTGTAATTCATAAACTTTATTTTCCCTGCCTTTGCCCACCCCAATGGCTTCTTCTCTTTATTAACTGAGTGCTCAATTATTTGACACAAATATTGCAGGCTGAATTTGGAGTCTACATTAAGGCCAAATGAGTGTTTTGTGAATGTTGTATCAGAGCCTTTAAAGGCAACTAATTACGCAGCAAGATAACTTCCTGAGGGACAGAAGTAATGTGCTTAATTCTGTTTTGCTATTATAATGATACCGAACAGGGCATTACTATGGTGTTTTTTTCCCCTACATTTAAAATGTCTTATATTAGTATAATAAAAGATAGCAGACTTTCTCGAGGATAGGATACTGTTTCTGGAGTTTTCTACCCCATTTGTCTTTGAATTTAGGCTACTATATGCTATTGGATATTATCTGAACACTCTACTGTTTCATAGTATTTGAAATATACTTGCTAAGTCTCAAATACTGTACCATAATGTTGGTAATTTAAAAAGATAAGTCACAGTCTTTTTTTTTTTTTTTTTAATGTAAGAGGGAGGTACCTGGACATGTCACTCTGCTTGTTTTGCTAGTTAAAATTTGCAGATGAAATAACCAAACAAGCTCTTGGATTTCCCTGCCTTCAGTTTCATCCAATGCTTCTGCTCCTTGCCCGCTCCGCTGCTGCTCCCAAATCTTTTCTTTCCTCCTCTGTCCAAAATTTCTCTTCTTTCCCCTATAGAAGCAGTGGTACTCTGTAATGATCGCTGCCTGTTTACATTCACCGAGGAAAGGAGGGCTTGTACTGTACAACACAGTTTGCTCTGCTAGCTATTGCACAGTATGATAAAACAGTAAACATTTTTTTTATTATTATACGTCTTTGTTTGAAAATACCTACAATGGGAGGCAGTTTGGCCCATTGAGGCTGGGAGTGGTGGCCCAGAAGTGGCACTCTGGGCAGTAGGAGGTGGTGAATTCCAATTCAGACCCAACTGGGTCCGTGTTTCAGCTTCGCTGCGGTGCTGTGTGCTGCCTTTCTGCTCCCTTAATTTTATCCGTCTCTTCTAGCTGCTAAGATCAAGCTGCACCGCTCTCTTCTGGGGGAAGCACTGGTTTCTGCCGGCGCTGCCTCTTGAGGCTCATCAAAGAAATGTTGCATCTGTTAGAAATAGAAGCTACCGATCGCAGGGATAGGCGAGTTTTTCATCTTAGAGTACAAGAATATCAACATAACACTTTGTGTTGGCCTGGAGGGGAAAAATACGCCTGTGCTCAGCTCAGGGGAGGTATCTGCTTGTTAAACCACCGTCTGAAAAGGGGTGCGTTGTGCTCCTGCCCTATAAAATACACACCTGAGATAGCACAGAGGGTGCAGTGAGAGATGCAGGGCCACGGTGTCACCTCCTGCTGTGTGGATGAGTCAAGTTAAAACACGATGAGGCATCAAATCCTGCCAGCTTTGGCTGTATCTTTGTAGTGCTTGCCTGGGAGGGGTGCTGTGCAGCACCACGTTACAGCTCAAGTGCAGCGGCTGCTCTGAGTTAGTCCGGTTTGAGGGTTTTGTGCCGAAAGCTAAATATAGCAGGAACCCACACCGACTAATTTTAACCTGCTGCTGCTCTGTGCGCCTCTGTGCTGTGTCAGCCATCAGAGTTGAGGTTTACCTTGGTGTTGCAGAGTAGCAGCTGAATTTCTGCCTTTTGGACATCTTCATGTCACAACTATAAGTAGATCTGTTCTGGAATGCCCACTGTTCTTCACAAGGTGGTCTCCCACCTTGGCTAAAGGTGAGTCTTGAAGCATGAGTTGAATTAACTCTAGAGAAGTCTTTTAACACTATTTCATTTGATTTATTTTAGCAGGTATGCTTAGGCCTCATTTTCAGTGTGCTAGGAATTGTTTCTTTGGGAATATAAGCCAACTGCCATTCTCAAACATTTATTTTCCTTAGATAAGTTGCAAAATTTTGCAAAACAGTTTAAGCAAGTGAAAACAGATCTATTTGAATTGTGCGTGGTCTGGGTAACAATTATAGGATGATTTGTTCTGGAGGAAATGAGTAACTGCTCCCCAGTATGAACTTGTATGCCTGACTTCTGGTTGCCAGATATCTGTGACTTTTTACATTTTATCACTAGCAATCCTATACAATCTTAGATACAGGATAGAAGAATTTCAGTCCTAACTAAATAAGCAAATATGGTTTATATTTTTATTCAAGTTAACACATGCATTATGCTTTGTTAGGGCTGGTATATCTTTTCCATGTCAAAAATTGAAATGAAGGATGCTATTAGGTCACCTCATGTTTTGATAATTATCTTGTGTTTCTAAATGCTAAAAAGTAGGAATCCGAAGCATCTAAACAGAAAGGCTACAAGAAATGGTAATTAAGGGCTACTAGAAATGTAAAATCAATGTTTTAATGATGGCTTCCACTCCATTTATTGCAGGTTTATGACTCTGGCTGTTGTGACAGCGTTCTCCTGGAGCTGCGGGAATACCTGCCAAAATACTTTGGTGTCTGGTCACCACCTGCTGCACCAAATGGTACTGTTCTAATTTTATCCATTAGCCCCAATCTGCTGAAATATCTTTTGGAGAATGATTTTGGCATATAGCTCTGTGTTTTGTTTGTGTTTTTTTGCTTTTTAAGCCTGTGTAACCTGCTTCTGTTCTCATTGCTTAGACTTTTGCCATCTTGATGCTAGAAGCCTGAAGTTTCCTTAGACAGTCGCTGCTCTACAGGTTGTGGGGACAAAGCTCCAGACAACCTTTGAGTTAGTAATTCCTTGCTAAATGAACATAAAATAAGAAAACATATGTAAGAATTATCTTTAAGAATATAAGAATAGATCAGCTGCCAGATCCGTTCTGCTTGCTGCATGTGTGAGACTTCTGTGCTAAGACTCTCGGTAGCCAGTGAAATTGCTAGCTAAATGGTATGAAATGTATTAAATATAAATTAGAACATAGGAATGGCCACCCTTAACCCTGCACAAGAGTCATTTGGGATGATAGCAGGTACAAGCACAGGAAGGTGCTGCTGCACGCTTGTTTTCTGCTGGCCTTTTCATCTGCTAGGCGGGAAAGAAACTAATATTCACAAATAGTGTGTCACGAAAAATGTGTGAAACTCTGTTTCCTGTTCCCCTGAAGTCACTCAACTAACAAAATATGGGCCTTCTGGGTCCTGTTCCAGTTTCTGTGGCATTGTAGGCATTTGGGGTGTATTAGTAAACGTGTGGAAGAGTTGTCATAAAGCTGTGGAAGTGCCAAATCAGACATATCTGCTGAGAGCTTCAAGCTTGTTTTTGCTGCCTACTTGTTGTCCCCGCTCTCCCCGACCCTCCCAAGTAACTTTATTGCTGTTCGTTGCATTCTGATTTTGTTGCCAAAAATAAGAACAGAGTAGATAAATGTAGCTTGTAATCAAATCTTTGTTTTCTCCTCTTGTTGCTGACAGCAACTAGGGCATTCTCTGCTTACTCGCTTTTTGAGAGATGCCTTGTAAATTATGAAGTCGGATGCCTCGAGATATTTTCTCCCTTCTGACTCCAGCAAGGACTGAATGCTTCAGCGTGTGCATGCTGAAGTGCTCAGTGCTCCTTGCCATACATACTTGCTCAGTTTGGGTCATTTTTCTCCCGTTCGTCCCCTTTGGGACTGTAATAAAATATGTAAAGAATATGTCAAGCCCCATCTTCCTCTCTGCTGAAAAATAGAAAGGGGAGGAGGTGAGGCCTCTGAGGAATGACTTGTTTAAATTCTAGAAATACATTTTGAGGAACATGTGCTGAAGCTAAGATGCAAACAGCTTCAAGCCTTCTTTTCCCTCTATGGGGTTTTAGTTTAACCTGTGTTTGGATAGCTCGAGACCTAACAATCTGACCTGAGTTTGCAATAAGCTAAAGATGAAGACTTAAAGAATAATTCTGAGTGAGTGAGAGAGATGAGTCATTTCTAGATAATTCACAAGCTTGGCCACGTAATTGTTGTTTTTCCAGAGTTAGTGTTAACTCCAAAGTACGTATGTGTTGTTAGCTTTTGTTTTATTTTATTTTTGTGTTTTTTAATAGTAATGGTTACACTACAGTGAGGGAGATACTCCAGCTTAACAGTCAGGAGATGAATGGGGAATTAGAGTGACAGGTATTTAAACCTTTAACTGTTTTGGAGATGCAGAATTTTGGTGCTTTGGAGGGGTTTGGTCAAGTGGAGCAGAGGATACCTACGAGTGCTCTACAAATGCCCACGGAGTCATTCACTGGTGATGATAGCATAGCAGAAAATCTACCAAGTTCCAAACAGGGTGTCTTAGGTAATAAAAGGCAATTTCATTTCTTATCCTTAGGAAAATGTTTCTACTATTTAAGTAGAAATGAAGCATTACAGTTTGTTCGGTTTTGCTTGACTTGGGCTTTGCTACCTGACGGTATAGCCCATCAGATTGGGGCGCTTTGTACTTCTTCTGCTCTTTAAACTTGAACTAACAAGTTTTCCTTTCTTTGTCAACCCCATTTTAGACTATAGTAGAGAGCTGGGGAAACTAGGATGCCTGTGCGTATGCAGGTTTCCCTATAGCTGAGGAGATAGATTCCTTTAATAGGCTATACATAAAAGAAAAATGAATTTTGTGTCAAGTTTGTGATGGACTTTAAAAATGCAGAAACAGATTTATGACGAGTGTGGAGAAACTACTATGTTAATAGGGTGTGTGGACTTGTCTAGATTCCCAGTGCTTGGCAGTGCACCAGATTTTTTTCCAACCAGATTTGCCTGAGTTGGATTTGTTTTCTCGTGCTGTAACAATCGGAGCTATAAATCTTGTTGGGAAAGTCTTCTGCTTGCATGGGGGAAAGCATAAAGCCCTTTGATGAGAAACTGGTCTTAGATGATCCTTTGGAACTCGTCGAAAGCTTCCTCCAGAAACACTTTGGGTTTTAAGCCCATGTGGTTGGTTGACTGGTTACTTTGGGTTTCTTTTCTCTCCCTGACGCCCCCCCAGAACACTTGAAAATGGATTAAAAAGCAGTTGGAGATTCTGAGATTCCCCTTAAATGTGTGGCATGGGAAGGAGAAGGGAAATAGAGGGGGAAATTGTAAGAGGTATTTCTGTCACTGTACTGTGAGGCTATGAAATTTTAGTTTTTTGAAAATTTTAAAATGAAACTAAAATTTATGAATTTAATTCTGGACTAAGCCTTTGTCTTTTTAACAGATACATATCTAAAACTGGAAGATGTGACCCGTAAATTTAAGAAGCCGTGTATAATGGATGTAAAAATAGGTCAGAAAAGTTACGATCCGTATGCGTCAGCTGAGAAGATCCAGCAACAGGTCAGCAAGTACCCACTAATGGAAGAGATCGGCTTTTTGGTGCTTGGCATGAGGGTAAGAACTTGCTTTGCTTTCAGATTCAGTTTATACTTTGTCCAGCAGCAGGTTTAGTGGCTTACTGCCTCGGCAAGTGATAATTTGAGGGGTTTATGCCAGTGAGAGGTCACCTGAATATGTTGGTAGTGCTGGTATCAGGGTCACATGAAATAAGTTTCAAACCACAGCTAGTGGTCAGGACAAGTGCTCCACTTCACTATGTGCAACCTGGGTTCAGAGTAGAATGACAGATGTTGGGTTGTGCTGGAATTACCTAAAACGCAGATAATTTAATTTGATTCTTCTCTCAGCAAATATTAAAGATTATCCATCTTTTAGGCTTATATGGAGATTTAAATACAAGATCAATTCTCATAATGACTTAACAAAAAGCTGTATCCTCTCCTAATTTGTAGTTTTCGTATTTCTTAATGCACACTTGCTTCTGATGAACTGAGGTAAGGCATTTGAATATATTTAGGGAAGAGTAGGTTAACTTTCAGCAGATGATGCATGTAGTTATAAATAGCTGCTTGCATTCTGGGTTTAGAAATGTTTTCCACTGGAAGAAAACATCTGGTGCTTTTGTGCTTGAGGAACAACTGTTAATTGGAGAATAGCTTGAGATGAATCGGGACTTTCAGATGTCCATGCTAACGCTATCACATTTATTTATTTTAGATACAGAGCAAAATGAAGATTCAGTATTTGTGCATAGATTACTCTAAAAGTTCACCCCAAATAAGCTTTGCAGAACTTTCTGCAGGTCGGGAACAGCTTGCAGATTTCTTTTTCCCACCTGTGAGTGAAATCCCTTATGCTGAAGGACATTCAGAATAAAGTTTTATAGCCTGTGGCACATCAGGGAAACTTTGTAGTCTGGTGATACTCTCCACAGTGAAGTCTTTAATGTGCATACTCCCATGCTTTGGTTAAGCTCTCTCTGTTTTGTTTTCTTATTTTCCTACTTTTTCACTGTTGAATGGATATGCTTAGAATGTTTCTGTGTGTTTTTTTGTTTGTTTGTTTCTTGTCAAGGTTGACATAGGAATAATTTTCTTGCTCTCTAATGGGAGATTTTTGGTTGTCCTTCTTGCATAGACAAAGCCAAAACTTCCAAAGCTCTGCATCAACAAGCATAAACTGCTGCAGCCGTTTTCAAGCTTACAGTTTACTTAGCAGGAACACACGGGTTGCACCATGGTTTGAAATAAATAATTCTTATATCTTGCATGGTTTTGTGCTTAATTGTCTAAGCTCTCACCCTCGCCTCTCCGTTGAGATAAGCTTTCACAGCTATAAATTATAGCCCTCATGAGGGGTAGTTATGTAAGACTGTATAAGGGAGCAAGTGGGAGTAGAATCAAAAGCCAGTCAAACAGTTCAGATCCAGAAGGAAGGCTGGAGATTATAGCTTCGGATTTGGCTTAGATTGTTGCATAATCTTTCTTATCTCGCGTGTAAAACAATGTACTTTGCAGCCTTTGTGTTCCGTGACAGTGCAAAAGCAGCGCTCGCGCTCAGTGTGGTTTTTCTCGTGACTACTGCTTCTCCAGCTGCCGTTTACTGGGGTCTTTATCTTGTTACGGAAATTCACTCCATTCCCTAATTAAAACTCTCTTTATAATGATGACTTTTCCCAGCACTGCTGTTTCCCACCCTGTATTTAACTGTGCCAGGTCTGTGCATCTGGCACCAAACTGCATCTCAAGATATTTTCCAGAAAGATTTCAATGGGTTCTTCCTCCTTTCTTGCAGCACTTCAAGTATAGACTGGCAAGGCGTGTGCTATGCTCTGTGACCTTGCCTATGATCTGTCTTTATTCTTGCAAAATTATGGTCATAATGTAAAATATTTTTGTTCATATTTACTGCCTGAAACATGTAACATGCTGGATAAGGGGTGCTAATGCTTGCTAAACAAAATAGTGTAAGACAGTTCAGAAAAGGCATTCTGATTTTAGTTTTAATACACTTCTGTGTATGCAAAGGGTGTTTCTTAACTTCCTACTTTAGGAGGAAGGGAGGAGGGCCAAGTTGCATGTGTTGGTGCTTCTTATTTTATGTCTTTGTGTTTGCACAAACCACACGAGTTATCATGCAGAAGAGCTACAAACAAAAAATGTATTTATTTAGTTTCCTCCCTGCGAAAGATGTTGATATAGTTGATAAAACATTTGTATGCTTTGGTAAATAAGCCATAATTTCTTTATGTATAAATACATAAAGTTTGTCCTAAGAAGCAAGTACTCCATAAATCAACAGCACTGCCAAATATACGTAGTTCTGGTATTTGGGCATGTGCTAGAGCACGTTCGTTTTATTTCATGGAATAAACATGGATGTGAATAAACGCATTTGGAAAGTACCGTCATTTGAATAATGCTGATAAAGCTCAGTTTCATCGTCAGCTTTGAGATTCCTTCCCTTAACCTATAAGGACTTAGATTTACTAAACAAGAAATTGTGGAAGTGGTGAGAGCTTAAACACAGGTCAAAGTCAGTTATGGTTGCAGGCAGAAAAGAACAACTGCAACTAGTTGCAGTAGCAGAAATTGGGATAGATAAGAAATGTCTGAGCAATGTGTGCAGTATTAAAAATAAAATATTTTTAAGCTGTCAAAGACGAGCAGAACATGTGGGTTGGACTGCAAATTCTAAGTAGTCACAATTGGAATCTACAATT
The DNA here is from genome assembly GCA_034781795.1 of Crypturellus tataupa. Lineage (NCBI taxonomy): Eukaryota > Metazoa > Chordata > Aves > Tinamiformes > Tinamidae > Crypturellus > Crypturellus tataupa. The sequence continues at coordinate 68,783 of JAWLRI010000460.1, read as the reverse complement.
CCTGATTTCACCAGCATGCTTTTTTTCCTTCCAGAACATTTCAATTATATGTAGTATTTTGTGGTCTGTAGTATTAGTGAAACATCCTCTTTAGTGTACAGGGTGGTGGTTACAAAACTCTCCTGGTACAGTCTGCCATTTTATTTTTGGTTGTGCCTGTTAGCTATTGTGTACGCTAAGGCAGATACCTCACAAAACCTGTCTGCATGGATGGAGTTCCTGAGCCACGACACGTTCTCACAAGGTGTTTTAAAACCGACTGTGACTTAGCCCATTTCTTTTCCTAGTAAACACCGGTGTTGTGATAACATTCATAGGGTCTGATATGGTAATAGCAATATTTAGGAGGGCAACAATAAAGATGCTATTAAACCCTGCACGTAGGGTTCTTTTTTTGGCAGGAAACTTGGGGCAGCAGATGAAGGCTCTGGTTTCTCTGCCGAGTTGCTGCCTTTGGTATCCCCGGGTGTCACTTCCTCCTCCCTTGCGTCTCTTCCAGCGTTTGCTTCCTGGTTCTTGCAGCCTGGCTGCGCTCGTGTATTTCACAACTGATTTGGAGAATGTGTTTCAAAAATACTTTCTTTATAGAATTTAGTGTTTATAGAATTTGGTTACCCTGAGCAAATTTTAGCTGTTTTTTGGTACTGGTGTTCTTATGTATAAAGGAAATCTTATCAGGCTCTAGGAAAAAGGTGATAAAAGACGTGGCCTCTGTGCTCATGGTACAGAAGAGTCTGCACAGGAGAAATTTACTGCTAATGAGTTGCTCCATGGAAGTTCTTGGGATCTAAGATAATGTGTTAAGTTATATTTTAAAATATATCTCTTGGTTTAACTGCAGTGCTCCAGAGGCAGTTACAGAAGCAGCAAGGCCTTGCTGTAAACCAGAAGCTTTGCGTGATCTCTAAACACACGCTTGCTTGCTCCCTCTCGCCGTCCACGTGTGAAATAGGGGTGACTTAAACATACCTGGGAAAAGAGTATCAGGGGGGACAAATTGCCCTTTCAAGTCCAGCTGTGTCGACACTGGAGTGCACATCTGGAATTGCCAAGTGTGCGGAAGAAGCAGATAATGCCTGTGCTATCAGCCAAACCAATTCCAGGTACATGTATTTTTCCAGTGTTGATGTAGATCAGTTGCTTCTTTACAGATGTTCCCGAGGGCTGAACGCTATTTAATACAAATTTGTGCGATAACAGTATCTCTAGCAAACAGACCAGGCTTAATGTGTATATATTTGAATGACGCAGTTACTGTGTATTTAAATCCTCTGCCTTGGGAGCCTGGGCACTGGCACAGGTAACAGAGCAGCCTGTGGATTTTTTTTTTTCTGCCTTACCCTGAAAGTCAATACTGAATTACTGAGAGTAATGTAATGCTTGGTATTCTGCATTTCTGAATGCAGATTTTAGTCTCTTGTGGGGTTTTTTTTTGTTGTTGTACTCTTTTTAAGGAACGGGACAAAAATATGTGTATATGTGCAGGCAGCAGTAAACTAACACCTCATCAGAAAGTAAAAGCTGAGTGTATGCTGAGAAAGTTGATTATCTGCAATTCTTGACATCCTGCCCTTACAGTGACCGTGCCAATAATAATAATAATAGTAATAAACAAGCCTTGTTATCATCTCGGATTGCCCTTCTTTTTATACACAAACCTCACTGAATGGGTCCCAGGCGTGTGTATTATCAACTTAAAAAAATGCCAATTAAGCAGTTTTCTAAGGTGCTGTTTTGCAGATACCCTGACGAGTTCCTGCTCTGCAGAGTGAAGCTTTTTGTGCAGATGGGAGGACAAACACCCCATGGTGGACATAAAAAAACCTTTCCTAAGAGCTTCTTGGCAGTTTTTAGAAGCTTAGGTTTGATCTCACTGTGTTGTCCTTTGGACAGAAATGGGCAAGTCCAGGCACTCGCGACAGCTGGGATACAGTCAGCCCAAAGGGAAGTCTCTCCTGGGGACAGGTTGGTGGATTAGCGGGACCTGAGCAAACAGAAGCTTAGGCAAGCAGAAGTCTGCACACAAGGAAACGGATTTTAGTCTCTTGCAACACTGGGTTTCCTCCGTTCTGCAGGGGTAGGTGAAGATCAAGTGAGAAATGTTGAAATTTTGTTCCTCTCTGAGCTTGGGTTTCTGCTCCCCTGCTTTCAGTACGAGCCTTAATGTATTGCTGCTGGGTTGAGATTTTCCAAAAACATTTCAAACTGTTGTTTTTTTTCAACTGAAAGGGCTTTAAAGAGAATTAGGAGACAACTTTTTGGCTAAGTGGAGAATATTTTCTTGATTACCCATGTAAGTTGGACAATGTTCTCTCTTTAATAATATTGCCTAAAAAAAAAAGCTGAATGATTTTCACCCATATCCTTTTGTAACAGACGATAGTTTGAATATTTGCATGTTTGCAAGTTGATTGCATATATGAATTACAATGTCAGTATTTAGTAATTAGTAATTGATATTACCGACCACTTCGTATAGTTAAAATGTGCTATAATGTCAAGTAAAACATACGTCTGCCTCTGTTTCTCAATCTATAGAAAACATTTTTGTGGCATGACATTCTGCAAAAAAATAAGGAGCTGAGATGTTCCAAAACTGCAGAAGGGCATTTGTAGAAAAGCACATCTTGTTAGTGCAGTCTGCTTGAACATGGACTGAAGGACATGGGTAAAGTGGTTTTGCGGGAAGCACAGGGTGCCTGGCTATTGTTCCGGGATATTTTTGGAGGCAGAGGAACAGGGGGAAACCCAGGAGTGTGGGGAAAAAAAAAAGCAGGGTTTTATTTATTTTTATGCACCTGTTTCTAATGGGAGAGACTCAGGGAGCTGAGCCTTATTGGTCAAATAATAACACTGCGTTGCTTTGCAAATCTGTTCAGCACCTCTGCAATTTTGAGGATTATAATGCGATAAAATTAAACTCAATTTATGAGCTTGTACTATATAACAGACAGTAATATTGTGTGTTACATTCATGCCTTGCCTTGCGACTTGGTGGTAGGTGCCATAGGAAAGGGTGGCAGTAATTCACCTGATTTCTGCCCTATAAAACAAGGTTTTTCTGGGGAGGAACATGCAAGTTGTCGCGCTGGTAGTTGGCAGCCGGGAGCACGAGAGGGCAGTGTTGGCCTCCTCTGAGGCAGAATCTTTCCAAATAACCAGCACTTTGCAACCTGCCTGCAACGGCTCCTGCCTACAGGGAAATAGTGATTTCTCTAAACAAGTACAGAGCTCCCTTTGATTTCTTGCAGGTTTACCACGTCTGCACCGACAGCTACGAGACCCAAAACCAGCATTACGGGAGGAGCCTCACGAAGGAGACAGTAAAAGATGGTGAGGATACCCATGCATGACGGTTGTAAAGCCCAGAGCATTCATTTATTTAAATATTTTTAATATTCCATGAAAAGATGGTTTCAAATTCTTTGCGTGTTCCTTATATAAAGTTCCTTTCTGTCTTTTTGCAAGGTGAGTCTGTAACTCTTTCCTCCATCATGTTGATCATAAAATAAATTTGCAGCTGGCTGTGAAGGACTTTTCCTCATCACATTCTTTCCTCCTAATAATAGGGAAGTAGGAGTTCTGGTAGAATTTATTTGCTTTATAAGTCTGATAGTATGATGAAATAGAGGCCTTTTAGAGCTATTAAATCAGCATTTTAAGGACTTGCATTTTTCTCCGGCAGCTCTCTGTATGTAATGTCTTTTATAAGGCTGCTATCAATATATCCATCACTTAAATTAACCTTCTCAGTCGAAGTCTGACAACTTTGACCGTCCAATTATGGACAGTAATAGCATACACTAAAAATAAAGTACCCTAATAATAAAAACAAAATGGATGAAATGGGGAGGAGGGAATATGTTTTGTCTGCTGTTTAGTTACTTATGTTTGCAATCTATAACATTATATACCAGTTATTTTGTGAAAAGCTAACTGAAAATATTTGATTTCCTTACTGTGGTTCTGAGTTACTTCTCATTTCTTTCTTGCATATTTCTTTCTTGCAGGTGTCTCCAAGTTCTTTCACAACGGGTACTGCCTAAGAAAAGATGCTGTCGCTGCCAGCATTCAGAAAATAGAGAAAATCCTGGAGTGGTTCGAGGGCCAGGAGCAGCTCAACTTCTACGCCAGCTCCTTGCTGTTTGTTTACGAGGGCTCGTGCCAGGCGACCACCGTGCGCCTGGGCGAGGTCACCTTGGCAGAGAGGAGAGTCGTGCCCAGGGGACTGTTAGGAGGAGACATACTGGAGTATAACAATAATATTCACGTAATAAATTCTACGGAGAACGGGAAAATAGAGGCCTCGGTAAGTAAAGGCTTGTCCAAATTTTATGCACTTCACAAAAAGGCGTATTCCAAGAGGCACCACCACGGTCAGCTCTCACTCAAAGTTGAAAACTTGGAGCAGGGCAACGTGTGGAAAAGCAGCACTTGCATAACCCAGGAGCACCTGAACGGGAATGTCCTACCCCAACTGGAAAAAGTTTTCTGTCACGTGCCAGCGGAGATCAAGGAAAGCGCAAACGTGGAAGTCCGAATGATAGATTTTGCTCACGTGTTTCCTAGCGACACGAGGGATGAGGGCTACATTTACGGTCTGAAGAATTTAATCACAGTACTTCAAAATATTTTGGATAATTAAATTCTTTGTTATGGTTTTTACTGGGGGCCAATGATAAAGAGCAACAACATGAAGAATTTCTGCACTTGTAATGCTGTATAACTGGGTTTGTATTGTTCTACTATATTTTATTTGTCTTTGTACTTTTGGTAGAAGGGTTTAACTTTTTATAATCTCACTCAGGAAAATAATCGATAGTTAATTAAGAAGTGTGAAAGGATGAAGATACTTGAGATGAAGCAGGATAGGTAAATTGGTAGGATGAAACGTATATGGCTGGCTTAAATCCAAGGAGTACAGTTATACAATAAGCAAGGGTTGTGTTAATTCCCCAAAACTACTTCAGCTTTGATAATGTTTGCCCTCTTAGCCTTGACACTGAGCCATATCTCCATGAGCAGGCTATTAGAGAAGGGGCTGAAAATGAGCTAAAGTGCAGGATTGATGTCCTCAGTGCTGCCCTCTCGTGTTTACGACGTTGGAATAACTGGAGTAACCCTAATTTGTGAGACACATCCCTCCCGTTCAGCAGTCTAACCTGGGAACCGGCGTGGCTGGAAGCACTTCTCAGCGCAACGGGGTCATACTGCAATTCTGCTAAACCGGGTGGGTGCTTCCCCCTCCGTGCTGTCCATAGCCAGTGTTCACAGCAGGCGAGCTGCAAGGTAATTTGTGTTGAGGTGCTAAGAAAATGCTGGACAAAGTTACTAAAACAGGCTTAAACTGCACAAATGCTAGAGAAACTCGGTAGTTTTCAAGAAAAGAGTGTGTGTATGTGTGGTCGGCGTGGGGGGGGAATCAACTGCAAGGTATTTCAGAAGCTAATTTGGTTTAGGAGATGAAAATAGTCAGTCAATGGGATGGCTGATGTGGTGGCTAAAGAAAATGCCTCAATCCTCCTTTCTTTTGGCCCTTCTCCAAAAACAATTACCTTTGGAAAGCAAGCTTGAATAAAAAGGGGAAACGGAGCACTCTGAATGACCACACTGAGATTTCCTTTAGCTGTTTGCTGCTCGTATTCCTGCAACAGACATTTTAGTTCTTCCCTTGCGGGGAGCACCAGCTGGAAGCAGTGAGCAAAGCCTGGTGAAGGACCCTTTGCTGGGGTCCACTTCAGCCCTGCAACAACCAGGCCTTCCTGCAAGGATTCCCCGGGGCTAAAATTGGCTTGGTTTTGTTATTGATGTGTGGACAAGCTGTGTGTTTTGAAAATTGTCCCCTTGCCTCTTCTCAATGGCAAAGTTAGGGCTTTCCATACAGGATATTTGAGATTGGGATGATGTATCCAAACCTTTTTTGCTGTGCCTCTTGTGTATGCTGTGTTTGTGACAGTCCTAACTCGCTTGTATAGTCAGCGATATGAAAGTCCCGACAAGTTTTGGCCTGTAAACACCAAAACTTCAATGCTTTTGTTTTATGCAAGCCTGAAGTTGAAAAACAAACAAAAACCTCTGGAATGGATTTGGTCGCTGGAAACAAACAGCTTTTAAATGTGGACTTCGTGTGACGCTGTGGCCTTGCTGCTCTGTTTGACGTTCTGCACTGTGCACTCGTGTGTATATGTCTTTGCAAGTTCTCAATTACACGTTTTCTATATCGGAAAGAGAAGCAAACGTGTTTTTAAATCAAGCTGACCGAAAGTTTAGCTTCATTCGAGATCCTAGGTTAATTGGGAAAAATGGTATTTTCTTATACGACGACGTTTAAACAGAGAGCTAACGTTAGAGAATCCATTCAAGAACCAAAACAATCCGTTTGCAAAATAATAGCTTGGAAGCATGGGGAGAGATGCTTGCAGTAGAGGCAATATCTTTTTGTTGAAAACTTTTGCAATTTATGGTGGGGGCAAAATAGCAGAAAGATGAGGACTTTTTTCCACCTGGTATTTCTGTTGCAACCATACAGTTAATACCCACTATATTCCTAACTGTCTGTGAACTAATTTAAGCCATATTCTAGGAAGTTTGTGTGCGTGTGTTTGCTTTAACCTCGTTTTCCTTCTGGGTTTTTGTTGTTTTTGTTTTGTTTCTATTCTGTAAACAGTCAACACTAGAGTACTCTAGGCTGAGAAAGGCCTCGTAACTAAAAATTTACAATGTTTTATAGAAAATAGCAGCAAACATGTATGCATTGAGTTTTTGTCCTCCACAGTTCATCTCTTCTTGGATTTTAATCCATTTTGTGCCGGGAAAATTAGGTATCTGCCTCAAATAAGTCAGTTATTGGAAAATGATCTGTATTCTCTTAGTATAAGTGCATTCTCCTGTCTCTGCTTTAAGATATAAATGTCTTCAGTGTTTGAATGCTCTTTAAGTATTGATTGTTGTGTTGACTATGGCAGTGTTTGTAATGCATCTGGAATATAGTTAAATTGTCAGAATATTTTGAATAAAAAAAATAAAATAATTTTATCAGCTTTTTTACCGGTAGTTACTATGGATGTATTTCTGTTAAATTAAATTGTAGCTTGAGAGACAACAGTATTTTTAATAGGAAGTTGTGTAATTAAAGCTTGTTGTAGAGGTGTTTTGGCATAGTATCGACTGAACAGAAACCTGCAAAGGTTTTACACTTGCACTTTTCTTGTGCATTTTTTTTTTTTTTTGTGTCTTGCATTTGAAAAGATTAAATTTTCAGTTATAGCTGGAGATATAGTCACAGAAATCGCCAAGCGTATGACAGAATTGAGCAGAAAACGAAAAGGCAGGCGTTGGTTGCTACGCTTGTGTAGTACCATGGATTCTTCTCATCTTCTCATTAATGCCTTTGAAAAATTATGTTATTTCTCCTTCTCTCTCTGTATTCTGTAGGAAACACCCAGTACAAGCGACAGGTACTGGGAAATCTTCACATAAATAACAGGTATTTCTGCCCAATAAAACAGGTCCTTTCCCTGGGCCAGGGAAACAACTGATTGCTGTTAGAGTTGAAGCCTGTCTGTCCTAACTTTGAGCAATAAGAATGTGATTTAGCAAAATCAGTTGTCAAAAGGGAAGATTCACAGCAGCGAGGCAATGTTTTTAATGTTTTTCTCTGAGAATATAGTTTATGCTGAAGACTTTAACTCGAGAACTGTGCAAACTGCATAGGCTTACCTAATGAGAGCTTGAATTGTATAAAGTTTTATAAAAAGCATTTACATATATGGTATTTTTGGATATTGGTGGAACTTGCCTAAATCACATTGGAACTAACTATGCTGTTCTGAAATGTTTAAAGTATTTTATCCGAATCACTTTATGAACTAAAACTGAGATTTTATCTCTGATTCTCATGATATTTGTACTGTTTTGTTTTTTCTCCTGTGATGCATATGGGCAGACTGTGCATTTTCATTACCTTATAGTTTCATACAGGGTTTTTAAAAGTATGCAGTAGATTAGGAAACAATTTTCCTTATTTTTACTTAACAGAGTGCATCCCTTACTGACATACTTAAGTCCATGTGTGTTTTTAAGTAATGTTAGTGTGTTATACATCTAAAGCTCCGCTAAAGGATTCTTTACCTGCAAAGAGCTCCTGCTGATTTGTGTCTGGATGGTGGCATTTTCACGTGTAGCAGCAGCAGCAAGGAAAAGGCAGGGCCAACACTGGCTCATGGGCAAGTGATGCTGCCAGGTAAAACATAAAAATCCCTGTAACTTTTTCATTTCGTGATGTGAAGTGTTATCAAGTGCAGGAAGGCAGTGGGAGAAACAGAGGCTCCATCTCTGTGTGCTGTGTTAAGTAATGGTTTGATTAGTTGTTAACTTTTTTTTAAGTAACTTTCCCTCCTGAGTGCCTTCTTCAGCCCTTGCTTTGGTACCAGTGGTGACCTCCCATAGGTAGCAGCTAAGGCATGGCCAGGGGATAATTTAATGTGGAAATCTGATATATTCATAAGAACTTCATGTTCTGTGACCACTCTGGAAGTGCAGGTGTGGACATGTGGTCAGAATGCCTCAAATAACATGGGAGGTGCTGATTTTTTTTTTTTTTTTTTGGCATTGTTTTTATCATGAAAAATTTTAGTTTTGGACCCGTTTTGACTGGAGATTAGCTCTTAGGTTTTATGAAACTTTATGAAACTTAGGTGTGTTTTTAAAAGAGTACTTTGGGAGCAAGGTGAGTGGCAGCCAAACTGAGCACGCAGTGTCCCTCTTCCTTGTGCAGTTGGAACTGAGCTCTTGGGTTTACGGAGGTGGCCCAGCAGGGAACAGTGGAAGCTCAGAAGGAGCACTGAGGAGGACAGCTCGTCAGCTCTGCAGTGCAAGCCATTAGTGCAGGTAATTAGTGCAGGCCTTAAGCTTCCAAATATTTTGCAGTCAGGCTGATGCAATTCATGCATATTTACTGAGTTAAAACCAGGCTGTGGTCAGATCTTACCTTAAAAATATGCCCTACCACATACCCACAGGCCAAAACCTTCACATTTGCCATCGTTCAGGGCCATCTGTAAGGAAAAGCTGTGCATAATGCTGAAGTCCAAGGGATAACTGCAACAATTCCAGCTGTGTTGGAAAGGAGGAGAAAAAAATGAAGGATTATATAGCAGAAAACACGTTTCAAGAAATATTTTTACTGTGACTTTTAGTGGAGATGGGCCCTGGGTATTTGGAGTTGGACTTCTGTTTGCTTTATGATCCTCCATGAAAGATGCTTGTGCAGGATGATGGTAAATGGGAACACGAGTACTTTAAAAACACCTCAGCCTGAAGTGTGTGCATTGGTTGAGCTAGTTATTAAAAAAAAACACCACCAAACCTAGTGATCTATGAAGTGACCTCCAGATGTGTATTGCACCTGACTCTAAATGAAACTAGAGTGCACAAAGGCACTTTAATACTCTGGGAACCCCACTGGAAGATAAAGCATGTGAAATTGCACCTAATGCTGTGGTGTTAGTTGTTTTTTTAGAACCTAAAATTCTGCATTTGTTACGCTCGATGGATGAATGTATCTAGTCTGGTCTCAGTTTCTTTTATTCAAGTGTCTGAAGCCGTCGCTCAATCCCCTCTAATTTGTATGTGTTTGACTAACTTCATTTTGTTGTTGGTTTTTTTGTTTGTTTGTTTTGGGTTTTTTTGCCATTATTGGACTGCAGGGGGTGTTGTTAATACATTACATGTGTTTATTTTATAGAACATTGTACTATGCTATCTACCAACTTTTGTAATTTAATTATAAGTGATACTTAGGTTAACTCCAATAGCTGTATATTTGGCAAATTATTAAAATTTTCTGCAAGTGACTTGCAAGTATAACTGGTTTCTTTGGAACACAGGGAGATGTTGGGCTGGGTAACAGTGTGCACCCTGGGGCTACCATCGTGTTCTTCTGATGACCTCCGTTGCTCTGATTTTTGGTAACGCCTGCTTCTCGAGGAAACGTCAATCACCTCTAGTTGAAAAACAAAGCACAACAGAAGCCATACACACAAAAAAACAGCTTATTCTGGGGCCATACTGCATTTCTGAATGGGAAGAGGATTGGGGAGGATAAGTCCCAAAAAGTAACAGTTTAAAAATAAATAAATAGGAGAGCTACTACTTCCAGTTGCAAGAACTATATTAATTTTATCAGCTGACTGGTATCATGGCTCTAATTATATGGGAGCAGTTGGTGCCAGTTAATTTTCTTCTCCCACTAAGGGATATTTACCAAAAATGCCTGCTGGTTATTCTGGAATATAGAACCCAGCAGTCTTGCTTTATGCTGAACCTCCGAGGAAATTAATGAACTTGTTTATGCAGGAGGCCACTTCTTCATTTCTCTCTTCCTAAAAAGGAAAAAAGAATCTTTTCATCAGACCCTGGGCGCATTATTGAACAAGCTTTTGCTGGAGTTGCATAGCTCTTTATCTCTGAAAGGTCATCGTTCCCCAGATGTTAATGAAGTATAAAGAAACATCTCGCAGACCTTGGGGCTTTATAGAAACTCAGGTTGGTGAACAGTGCAAGCAGCCTGCTGTGCATTATAAACCATTTTGCATCCCCAATTAGTTTGCTAATTTGGAACTCTGGATTGAACAAGCCTGTGGGAACAGTCCTGCAGTTTCACTGTGAGGCTGGTGGATTTTTTTGTATTTTTATCTTTTTTGA
>JAWLRI010000460.1:10456-44588 GCA_034781795.1 Crypturellus tataupa | reverse complement strand
ATCTGCTCAGTTTCAGTTTCTTCATGTGCCCTAAACCTTTGTGGTTGGGGAGGGGTGGGGGATGCAGAGCCAGGGTTGGGATGCTGGGGTGGTTTTCGGCGCCAGGGAGGGTGACAAACTTAATTTCTTTTTTTATTTTTCGTTTATCTTATCTTTGCTTCCAAGAAGCTGCTGTCATAACAGCAGTTTCACTCCATCTCAACTGCATTTTTGCCTTTCTTTTTTCTTCCAAACAAGACGGCTGCTGCTATTTCTTACTGTCCTAAAGATTAGCAAGCAAATCTAGTGTCTGCTCCATAAAAGCAGGAAAAAAAACCTCCCAAACCACATCACCTATTGTTAAAGGTGAAAGGCATGTTTGTGTAGCAGATGCTTTAACTATTCTTCACTTTCTTTATCCAGATAGAACAAAAGTTGGTGGTGTATATCTTTCCCCTAGACCTGTGCACGCTATTGGGCAGCTCCTTGCACGTGGGTGCTACCTACAAAAGGCAGCACTAAAACAAACGCATTAGTGGCCACTCAGCAGGGAAAATCCAATTGCTTTGCCCTCACCGACTCCAGCAAGTGTGATATTTCTGATCGCTGCGGAGACATTGATTTCCCTTCCTAAGGTGGTCTCGGTCACTCTGGTCCCTTCACAAAATACACTTTTTCCTCCAACTTTGTCTCTTTGGAGTTGAGGTATGTGTTGAGGTAAAGAGGGACAATGCTATAAAAAAGGAAATATAGCAGAGATGTAAAAGTACTAAAATAACCCTGTGAATGATGATGCTCATACAGTCTTGTGGCAAGCGAACATGGCATCAGGTGATAGCTGGAATATTTAGAAAATACTGGTAAGTGCAACATCTCCTCGTTGATGGAGAACAGAAATGATTTAACGTTGTAAGGAAGAATTAGGATGGAAAATTATTAGAACTGTGTTTGGCTTAAAAGGGGACAATACTGTATTTTCCTCTCACTATATAAAAATATTCAGAAAGCTGTTGGCCTGTGCTTACTGAGGAGGTTTTCATGGCCTCTGGCAAGAAGGTGGCAACCACCCTCGTGAATGAGGAGTCTGGCTAGAGTTTTGTTCTGGTAAATCTACCTTTTCAGCCAAACCTCATCACAACTGTAAAGCTTCCCTATTTGCACCGTGTTGCAGTGGCATTGCTTTGCAAAGCCAACCTGCTGAGCTCAAATGCCAGTGTTAAAATGCACAGTATTAAAAAACTTGCTGCTAATGAGTGGCAGTTTAGGGAGAGAGGCAACTTAAAATCCAAGAACAGAAAGGTGGGTTGTTGCGTGTGTGTTGGTGCAGTGCTTGGGTAGAAAGTCAGTGTCCCCGAGCCTCCTTTTGTGGAGGAAGCAGAGGTTTTGGCAACCCTCAAGTGAGAAAGGGCAGCTGTGGGAGCGGCGAACGGGAACTGAACAGCAGTTTGTGTGGGTGTTTGGCTGCTGGAGTTGGGTTGTGTTGGCTGAGCTGCAGTTCCTCCTTTTGAAGACTTTTTAAACAGTGGATTTTTCTCTTTTTTTCTCTCCCAGAGGGAGAAATATTATTCTTGTCTGTATCTGAACATGCTGAAAAGGTGGTGTTAGGCTCTGAGGGATGAATCGGGCATGTGAAATGCTCGGCATAGGGATAATTAAAAACTATCTGCTGCCCACACTGTAATGGGAGAGGATCTTTCAGACCTCACAGGAATCAGCCCTGAGGCTGAAGGGGGAAGAAGCTGGTGGAGCAAAGCTGGACCTTGCCCCTTGCGGGACTGCTCCCTCCTGAGGGAGCTGCCGCTGGACGTGGGCTGGTTTCAAGTCTGTATTTCCTCACGCTGTAGGTGGAAGTGCCAAAATATTTATTCATGTAAGTAAATATGGAGCAACATGACTTGTACGAGCTGCATTAGATTTGCCTGAAAAGGGAGAAGAGAGTTTGAGTTGGGAGCACGATTCTTTTGAACGGCCTTTCAGGTGTTTGGGAGCAAGTAAAGCTGAAACTCAGGGAAGTAGTTTAATGTGTTTTATCACCGGTGAGGCTGAGGTGTCGACGTCCTCTGTGCGGAGCCTGCTGATCTGCAGGGTCTCCTATATTCCAATTAAGGGCTCGGCAAGGAGCCCGACCCGCGGTTCGGAGGTGCTTATTAAATCCCTTTGGTTTCAGCCACTTGCTGTGATAATACAGGATAAAAATCTTACTTAAAGGCTAATAAGAAACCATTTTCATTGGCAGCTTTGATGCTGTATCTTCAGAGCAGATATGAAGTTTCTAATTTAATGCATAATGAATAATCTAGTTACTTGTCCAAAACTTTGGATTTTCCTTCAGCGCCATTTTGAGCACCAGCAGGCTGTGATGTCTCTCTCAGGGCAAATGCAGAAAAGAAGAAAAACTTGTCGGTAGCTCAAGAAAATTAGGAAATGCCAGGGAGAAGGTCAGGGGCTGCCAACATGGGTAATGAATAAAATCAGGGAGGTGAAAGGGTGGTGAGAACATCAAATGCTTTGAAAGGCTGAAAAGGAAGTTTTGCCACTGAACTTGGCAGGGGCGACATCGGGCCCTGCGAGACTGCGTTGGGAAGAGGACGGTGCCTCCGTGGGGGAGGCTGGAGCGAAGCAGGGGCAGGAGGTCATGAGGGAAATCCCTCTGCGGCACCGAGTAAATCGAGACCTTGGGTAATAACGGGAGGGCAGAATGACGGGCTCGGGTAAGAACTGACTGTAGAGGGATGCAGAGTCTCTTTAAAAGAGCTGGCACGCTAAACTTTGGAGTGAAACACAGTTTGGAAGGAGGAAAAAAGAAGCATTTCACTTAGGCAAATGTAATTGCATTTTTTTTTATTTTTATTTTTTTTTAATTTCTAAGGCTTAACTTTCACAGTTCAGTCTCTTCTCTTTTGTTCTTTCCTAAGCAATTCAGAATAAATGCTATGTGATTATTCCACAGATATCTTCAGCTGACCAGATTCTATTACCAAGTATCTGATTAAAATATTTTGCTCACGTCAGTTGGGAAATCAAGTCAAATTTTGCTTAAACGTGGACTCCGGGAGGTGTTTGGTAGTACAGTTATCGATGAGATTTTTAAATGTTTGATGCCTTAATATCACACATGCCCCAGTTTCTGCTCCTAGCCTCATGGAAGGGAAGTTCCTGACTAGTTTGAGTGAAATAATTAGTACTTCAGTGGTGATTATTTTTACCTCCTCTGGAAAGGATCAAGTATTTGTTACTTTTTCATACGGAGGGAGGGGGAAAACCTGAAAAGAAATGACTGCCAAATGGCTTCTGAAATGAGCGTGGTAATGAATCATTAACAGGGCAAGCAGTGGTGTCAGGGATACTTATTTCAATTGCCATGTAATAAAACCAATCTTACGTTTAAGAGCAGAATGAATGGAATAAACTGCTATGCATTAGTGTTATGATGATGTTTTAATGGGTAGAACAGACTTGTTAGAAAACACTTACTTTCCTGAGTGTAGTCCAAAAACAACAGGGGATTGAATGCAGCCATAAAGACTAAATGTGTTATGCAAAGTTCTGGCATTTAGGCTTTAACTGCAGGCTGACATTTGATTGGATTATCTTCAATAAATAAATTATTAGGAACAGATTAATGTCTCCTTGCTATAAATTCATTGCTGCTAAAAGGTAGCTGGATGGCAGACTTGGCCTTGTGTAAAAATGGTCAATAAGTGATTGCAGATTTGCTTACCAAGACATGAGACTTTGGACTTTCTTAGGACTAGTGAAATATTGGGCAGCAGATGGTTCTTTTTGATGTGTCCTGTGTGCTAGTTCTGTACCCTACAAACTACAGAACTGCAGTTTCTTTGCTGAGAAACCGAAAAGAAAAGCTGTTTAACAGTGTCTAAATTTGAATGATAAAATAGATGTGCCCTGCTTTTTATTTTCTTGTGGTCTTGAGATTAAACATCAGATGCACAATTTCTAAGAAATTGTTGAACAAGCACAGGACCTACTTACTGTAAAGCTTCTTATTGCTACTGTTATTAATGGATAATGTGAGAATTGATGGCTTAAATCTACAGCAGCAAATATTAGAGGTGAGTAATACACTGTATGGTATGCCCAGTGCATACACTTAAGAGAAACTGCTGCTATTCATCATAAGGCAATAAATTTGATATTTATTCAATCCTTTCTGTGAATAAACAGTTTTAGGTAATAGAGGAGGAACATGGACTTATGAATTACATGCTAAATTCTTGTTACTGTGCAAGTAAACTAAATTATCCCTAAATTTTTCCATTTTATTTAACTTCTGCACCTCGCATTCGTGGGCTGATGAAATGATTTTCAATGTCTTGCCGTGCAGTGTCATGGTTAGAAAAAGGAGGACTTTGTCATTGTAGATATACTGAGGTCTTGAGATATAAATGTGTATATGTAAATATATAAAAGTGCAAAATTATCTTACATGAATGATATGCAATATGAAGATGCCTAACTAGTAGCAATGTTTCAGGCTCTGCTTCCTCCCATCTTATTTCTGCAGTTTGAGCCGAGGCGTCTGGGGTTTAATGGCAAGTGGATGGTGACCCTCTTCACAAGGTGCTTGGCCCCAGGTAGCACTTCCATTTCTCCTGCATGCAGGTTGGCAGGGTCAGGCCACTCGGACAACTCCTCGTTTTGCTGGCAGGGAAGGAAGCGGGTTGTTGAGAAGGGTAACCAAAATCTACCTGTGCGTCTGCAGCCTCTCCCACCTCGCTGTCTGCTGTGACCTGTGATTATACAGCCCTGTGATCACCGTTGTGTTACAGGGCCAGCCGTTTATTTCTGAATTTAACTGCACGTAACGTACGATTTTCAAGGGTTCCAACTTACCAAAATGCGCAGTTGTCAGTGACCCTCGGCTTTCACCTTTTGCTCTTCGCTGCTGGGAGAGGTGCGGCTGCTGTCACAGGGAGCAGCGCCCTGGATACTTTCTTCTTGTTGCTCCTTGGTAAATAAAAGGCGTAGGTTTACTTTTTTGGAAGCTTTTCGAGACAAACTTACAGCTGATGTAAAGTTTCCTGGGGTCTGGCAAGTCCAGTGTTAGGGGTTCCTCCAAAGAGGTCTGTAGTGACACTGCTTTTGTCTTCAGCTACACCCAAAACATGAACTTCAGCTCACAGTGTGTCTAACGTAGCTCCTGAAGAGCAGATGGCCCCTTGCAAACTGCGAGCAAGTGGGTTCTTCCTGCATCTTGCTCTTTTTGTCTGTCTCTTCCCCATCTGCCTTTGGAAAATTAAATAGAAAAAGCAGCATGTGTCTACATGGTAGGTCTCTGTAAATAAGCAATATTTCTATTCCTGAGCTCTCCTCTTACCTTCAAGGTGCTAGAAGCCCTTTGCTCCATAGTATTTTAGTCTCCGGTGAATAAGGAAAAAAAACTAACAGTCTTGCTGATTTAAGCCTGCATGAATATTCAGTTTATTTAATATATAATCTGGTATCTGGCAGAAAAAGTATATAATGGAAAAGAAAATGAACAGAACCCTATTTGTGTTCTTGTGACGCTCTGAGTTATTAGCAATAAATTCCCTTCATTTTGTGATTCATGGGAAAGAAGAGATTATTACTACTGCCAGACAAAAGATGAACCCGTGCAGCTTTCGTGAAAGCTGGTTGAAAAAGGAATAAACATGTAAGTGCTCCCAGAGAATCATTAGCTGATATAGATAAATATAATAAATATAATAAGAGGCATTAGTGCAGAAATAGCTACACTGGGAATTTGTATGCATTAAATCTTCTATGAGGCCTGTGGTAGTTGAGTGAAAGGGAAAACGATAGCGTGTGAGCAGGGGACAGGGCTGTCAATTGGTATGCGCTGTGGGTCACCAGCATCGTTTTATAACATGTTGATTGGGCCTATAGTTGGGGTTGAAACTGAAACCCTTCTGCTCAAATAGGGGGTTATGCTTTTAAAGATGAATTTGCAAACTTGCTTTGAGAAAGAGAGGTATCGGCAGAGAAATATTCAGGGGGGTCTCCGCAATCATATGCGGGAAAGTAGGGTGCGTTTTGGAAGGATTTTTATCATAGCAAAGTGATGTGCGGATGTTTGAGTCAGGTTTTTCATCTGTGCAGCAAGTAGAGCTGACAAAACCCATTAATATGTGCCAAAATGGGCATTTGACTCAAAGGTGTGACCAAACAAGTGAGAAGCAGAATAAATTTCTCCTTATATAGATGGTTATCACTATTGGCTTTTGTATCTTGCCTTGGTACCTTTAGTCTGAAACCACCTTGAACAGAGAATTCCTTGCCAGGAACCCAGTTAGAGAAGGAGTTTTGCATCCTCTAGGTGTTTGATATGTTGAACTAAAAATCCTGCTGTTTGGTGTTGCAGTTCTACACCTGTTTATAGCTTATATTGGAGAAACCCATGTATTTACTGTAATAACTTGCAAGGCCTCTGAAGTGTCACTGAGCAGTGGTGGTAGAGCGCAGCCCGTGGGAAGATGGACCTGGGGACATCCTCATGTGGTGGCCGTCCATGGGGACATGAAGGCCGTGGGCATGTTCAAGCCCTGCTGGTTTTCATGGAGTGGTCCTTCTGGTTGTTCCTCGCCCCGAATTAGCTGCAGGTTTTGTGTGTTGCTACTAAGGGAGCCCGTGAACTTGGAGGAGGCGACAGCCTGTTGCTTAAGCATCTTGGATTCTTCTAGTTTGTTATATAACGTTCCTGAAGTTAAAGCCCATAAAGTTTGCTTCGCCACCTCTAAAAGTGAATCTGGAAATTACACAGGCAGCATAAATGTCTGATTTCTATCCTTACAATGCACTGCGGCTGTCCTGGAGTTCAATGTCAGATAATACTTTTAATAACGTTTCACTGATGGAAGATAAGGTTCTCTTCAGTCTTGCTTCCTCCTCTGAAAAACATCCTTTATTTCTGTGGAGTTTGGCTTTCTACTATAAATCAAATATACATGAGTGAGATTTCTGACAGGAAAAAGCAACAAGGTTATAGTTAGAATTGCTCCCTGTTCTGCACTAGAGAGACGTGGTTATTTTTTTTTACCCTTTTTTTGCATTAACAAGGATAACAAATGTAAGTCATAGCATGAACTTACAGGGACAATATATTTTTGACAGCCCGTTTTACACTCTTATTACAGTGATTTTTAACATTCACATTTTTTATGAGACATCTGGAAGGAGTGGAAGTCCTATATTCAAGAATAAAAATTGCAAGCAAGTTGCTGGATGTATTCATTAGACTTGAATTTCCTGCACTAAACCTGGCTCAACTTCTGTAAATAAGTCATATTTTCAGTGTCAGGTAGTCATGGGTCCAGTTTACGTGTTTTGCTTACAGCTAAAAGAAAAAGACTATCCACATAAGCTGTGACTTATTTTTCTGGGTTTATTGAACTAAGGTAGAATGGTGCAAAAAATGGCCAAGGTCTCAGACTGTTTACATTTATAACTGAAGATTTTAGGTTTTAGATTTTTTAACTATAATACGGAAATAAACCTGGTTTTAATAGAGTTTTCTAAAAAAGCAAGTTTTAAAGCATAGTTTCTAACTGTGAAAGGTGGAATTTTGCATCAGATGAAACGTTAGTTTTTGACTTTTGATTTTTGACTTTTTAACTCATTAATTTTGGTCATTAATTTTTGAGTGAGTGAATAACTGGGTTTGCAGCTTGCGAACGTGCTGGAACTTGTTTCTCTACCTCTGACTGGAGCAAAACTGAGTAGATCAGCAGATTCGGTTAACAGCAGCATTGAACCTGGCCTGTGATTCTCTCTTATTTTTTTACTTGTTTTCTCTCTCTTAGATCTTCCTTGCCACAACTGAAGTGAATTATCTCTTGCCCTGTCCACAAAGGCAAGAGGACAGATTATTCCTTTCCTTTGTGCAGCAGCCTCTTTTTGTAGCCTGTCCTTTTCTTCTTCCTTCATCTCCTTTTCTCTGGGCTAAGCAACTCCAAATTATTCAATTTCTCCTCAGTGTGATGCCCTGAAGACTCCCAAAGGGGAGAAAGTACCTTTTAGCTGAAATATTTTTGTGTAATACTTAAGAGTATAGCTTGCTTCTAAAAAATGTGCTGTATGAACCTATCTCTGCATAGCGGTATTTTGTCAACTGTATCTGCAGTATTTCTTCTCTCTTATCTATCACGGAATCAGGTTTGCATTATAGTTTGAACTTTCATGGCCAGGGTATGCTTTCTAGATCCATTATGGAATCTCCTAATGTAAAACTCCTACTCCAGTGGTGTGGTTACAAGTAGCCCAGAGCGCTGGGACATGTAACATCAGCTACTTCCCGCAGTGTCTACTCTTTCCTGCCTTGGAAATTGCTTTGTTTGAAGTTGTTGCCTTCAAAAGAACCTCCACAATCCATAGTGTGGCAGGGAAATGATCTTCCTTAAAAGTGTTTTGTATTCCTACATTGTAGCAGTAGGAACTGGCTGTGAAACTTGGAGACTTTTAGAATAATGTTTTTTTTGGAATGGGGAGGGGGGGGAAAAAAAAGCTTGAGTTGTTATCAGAGGAGACAAACTGAGTATGTGCAGGGAACAAGGCTATGATCTTATGTCTCCTGAAGTCAAAACAAATGTCTCTTAATAACAGAAATTGGCATAGCTGCTGTAGTGATGTGAACACAGCCAGCAGCGCATCTGTTAATAAAAAGATGGAATAATTCCTGAAAGCTTGAACTGCTGCCAAGATGCTGTGGTGTGGCTGCTTTGAAATGATCCCATTTGCGTTTGTTACCCCTTGGCCACTCACCTTTTTGGGACGAGGAGTTCTTTGACTTTCAGGTGTGCATCCTACCACCGCGCTGCATCCAGGAGCGCAGGTTTGGATCTTCCTCCTTTATCTTCAGTGTGGGAAACTGGATGAGTAGAATCCATATTTAGTGCTATGCTTATTCAGATATATTTTGGTAATGTAATATTTCACTCTAACTTTCTATACTGAACAGTTTCATGCCATTACACAATAACAGCTTTATCCAAGTGACTTGCGACAATTGGAAGCTCAGGTTTTTCTTACCCCGTTTTCTACATCTTTATCATCAAAGTCGTTGTTCCTGGTCCGCTTTTCTGCCTGGAAATGTGTTTAGAAAGGTTAACGTTGGAAAGTAATGAGGCTTTTCTCATTTATAGCAGTGATGGGGATATTGTGCAATAATAAAGTCCCCTGTTGTAATGAAACATCCTTTAGGAGATGCATACTTTTTATAATTCAAGGTTAAAGATATTAAGATAAGTCGAAGTGGACTTAATATTTTCAGTAGTGTTCAGGGGAAGTTCTTGGAGTTTGTGAAGGTGGTTGTGTTGATAATGTCTCCTCTCTTAACTGCTTGCTTGTTTGATGAGGGACCCATGAGAAAACATGAGAGATCTGCCGGAGCTTTTGGTTGTATTTTTTGATTGGCAGAACTAATGTGTATTCAGCAGGGTCAACTTATCAAGAGATGCTGTAGTCTGGTCCAAATTCATCTTCAGATTAGAGCAAATACTGTGGCATTACAAGGAGAAAAATCTCAAAGCTTTTTTTCAGTTGTTCTGCTTAAAAGGTCTGCAAATTTTGGCCCTGATTGTGTACTGCTGTGGCTTGTTTTTTTAAAAATCTGAATTCAATCTCTTTGGCAAGTGTCAAGAATCTTGTGGAAGTAAAGATCTTTTTAATAGTGCACCACCATGTTTAAGTTTAAGAAATAATTCCACGAAAGTACATACGTTTTTGATGACCAGAATCCAAGCACGGTTAGAGAATCTCAGTGTTGCCTTTGATCGCGTTGAATGGTCAAAAGGGAGAGGTGCTGTTAATGAATCAGAAGGAAACAGAAAAGCTGAGGTGAACTGAGGGTAAATGAAGGGGGTGGGAAGTAAATATGACCAGCATCAGAAATTAAGTGCTGATATCCAGAGGAAAAAAAAGGGCCTTTTCAGTACTGCGCAAAGCAGTGGTTTTCCAGAGGATGTGGTCTACTACAAAGAATCTGGCAAATACAAATGTTTTGCTGCTCTTTTGAGGATATGTGTGGCAATTCCCAATCTTTTACAAAAAAAATAAAGTGGTGACAACTCCGTACAGGCCCAAATGCTAAATGGCAGAGTCCAGGTGTCCTCAGATTTGCAGCGACTGGAAGTTTTTATCTGAAATTCATAAGAGGTAAAAGAAGGTTTCTCTTATTGTGCATTTTAACGATGATGTCCAAGTTGCAATGAAATTACAAGCAATAATTTCACCCACTGTGGTTAACTTTTTTTATATAGTTTATAAGAGAAGTGAAAACGCAGCTGAAAAGCACACAGCCATCTAAAGAGGGCTG
Source organism: Crypturellus tataupa (assembly GCA_034781795.1). Taxonomy (NCBI): domain Eukaryota; kingdom Metazoa; phylum Chordata; class Aves; order Tinamiformes; family Tinamidae; genus Crypturellus; species Crypturellus tataupa. Next base: position 34,297 of record JAWLRI010000460.1, on the reverse strand, counting down.
CTGTTTGCCATTTTGCATGACACTTGTATTTCTCTTGTTCCTGCCTTGTGCCCTGGTAGCTAAGCGTTGTTTGCACATATTAATTTTCTTCTGGGTGTTGTAGCTGGTGTCAAGCAGCGTAGCCAGAGCATTAGTTGGCATTTGAAGTGATGCTGGAGCAGTGTTGCTTGTATATTGTCAGTCATTGATCATGCCATGCAGAACAGCTTGTAGCAGGTGAGAAAATGTGCGTGTTCCATTGTAGGCAGAACTGTGGACCAGCCTCAAGTTGAAAGAATGAAGAAAGGAAGAAAGCCAGATTATTTATTTTTGTGGAAAAATATATAATAGGGAAAAGAAGTTATTCGCTTTCCTTTTTGCAGCATTTTCATTTTGCTGCTTGACAGATAACTTGGCAGTGCAAGCTTCAGACTGGTGTTTAAGGGTATGTGGCTCTGCTTTGGGTGGTTTAGCAGTAATAGGATTACAAATACTTGGTCTGTCATTAACCCTTCTCTGCATCTCAGAGGTGGGTGTTTTTGTGCAAGCCTTCATAGGAAAGCGCAAAACCAGCCCTCTCAAGTGCCCTGTTGTCACCCTGTTTACTGAAGTACCAGACTTACCTGCTCTTGAAGCCCCTGTTCCGGATGGGGTTTTCAGAGGGGGCTGCCTGTGAAATGGGCTGAGCAGCTGCATCCGTGCTCGTTATTGTTCAGCCCAGGCAGGCAAACATCTTCCTTCTCAAGGTCTGACCTCTGTTCCCACAGGAGATATTTTTATGACTCCTACAGATCATAGAAATTTCCATCTCTGATGCATACCACCTGGGATCTGTAAAAATTATAAATAATCATAAGGATTCCCACCTCCTATGCATGCCACCCCGTGTAGAAGTCAATCTGTTGTAGCTGAGCACCCAAACAGATAACGTTTTCCTAGCGTTTTCAACCATGCCTCATGTCAGCGTCATTACACAAGGGATACAACATATAATAATATTGTGAATAGAAATAATAGCACTAATAGTTTCTGTAGCTGTGGCCAACCCCAAATGAAGTCCAAACACCCTGGGTTGCAGCCAACAGCGGAGCTCAAGGTTCTTCTTGGTGGTGAACACAGAGGCCAACCCAGTCTTGCCCTTGACTATGGTAGGAGGCGCTTAGGCTTTTCAGCTGGTCATCAAGGTAGTGTCTCACTTGCCTGATGCAGTAGCAAGCCGCTATTATGGTAACACACACACAGATTTGCACTAAACATGAGTAACTTGTACACAAAATCACAGTTGCTAAAAACAACTACGTTGCAAGCACATGTATTAGTCATTAAATACAGTCTGGTTATGACTTCCATTACTTAGCATGTATTTACACATTGTTCTAGAATGTCATCTCACTGGACTGCGGGTTCAAGCTCCTAAATGGGATTTTGATCAGGCCTACTAAGGATTCATATAGCATCAATGACTGCGACCTGTGGACAACTGCTGATGTGCAATTGGATATGATCAATCCGGACAGTTCCGAGAAATATCTTGGCCTGGGGATAGACCCTTGGATTGGTCTGTGGAAACCAGCACTGCATGAGGTCTTGAACCGCTGGATAAGGAATATCGGGAGCACCCCTTGAAACCACTCCAGAAGGTTGGCATCGTGTGAAGCTGTGCCCTCCTGAGGTTGCTGTTCAGCACGGACTGTGCCAGCTTGAGTGCCACTTATCTGCATTATCTGGAACATCTACCCTGTGAGGAGAGGCTGAGGGAGCTGGACCTGTTCAGCCTGGAGAAGAGAAGGCTGAGAGGGGACCTAGTCAGTGTCTATAAGTACCTCAAGTAGTACCTCCTTAGTAGTGAGGAGGATGGGGCTGACCTCTTTTCACTGGTGACGACCGACAGAACTAGAGGAAATGGCCACAAACTGAGGCATCAAAAGTTCCACAGGAACTTAAGGAAAAATCTCCTGACAGTGAGGGTGACAGAGCCCTGGAACAGGCTGCCCAGAGAGGTTGTGGAGCCTCCTCCTCTGGAGATCTTCAAGACCCACTTGGATGTGGTCCTGTGCCATGTGCTCTTAAGTGACGCTGTGTATTTGGTGGAGTTGGACTAGATGACCTCGAGAGGTCCCTTCCAACCTTAGGCATTCTATGATTCCCTGGCCCTTTCAATAAGATCAGCTGTCAAGAGTTGGTTACATCTACCTCGTGGTACGTGTGACACCACTATTTACATCAGCAACAAGGACGGCGGGCTGGGTCTCCCCAGTTTGGTGAGCCCGATTCCTAATGTACAGGCTCGCAGGTTGGTGCAGATCGCCCACTCAGAAGATGGTGTCATCAGGAGCATCGTGCTCCAGGAAGGAATTCAAGAGGAGCTCAGAAGATTCTGGATCTCAGCAGGGGGGCGGCTGGGGAAGATTGTGACATCTGTGACAGAGGAGTTCCCAGTTATGATGCTGGAAGCGCAGGCAGCAGACGAGGCCCTGTCCGAGGGGGAAAGAAGAACCCCACACACCATTCCTGGTTAGTGGAGGAAGACAGAAATGGAAAATTGGGCCAGTGTAAGTTCTCAGGGCCGCGGGATTCGGAATTTTGAGAACAACCGAGTCAGTAATGACTGGCTCTTGCATTAGGCAGCATTCCCCATCGTAAGTTGATAACAGCTATTCAACTGCGGGCCAATGTATATCCCACTTGGGAGTTCTTGGCCCGGGGTTTGGGTGATGGTGCACCCAGGGGGTGTAGGCACTGCCCTGTGGAATGGGAATCTTGTTCCCATATTATTGGTTACTATCCTGGAGGCCAGGATCAAGAGACACAAGGACATCTGTGGTGTGCTGGCTGAGGAGACACGAAAACCGGGATGGGAGATTTATATGGAGCCCCATCTCAGAGAGAACAACAACGAGCTCTTCAAACCAGGCTTTATTTTGGTTAAAGGATCCTGTGACAGTGGTGGATGTTATTGTCCGCTATGAGAGTGGGATTGCAATTTTGAGTGAGGCTGGGGCAGAAAAATCCAGGAAATACCAGCACGTGGAAGGTGAGGTGTGAGCCCTAACAGTGGCTACCAAGATTGAATTCCTGGCATTCCCAACTGGTGCTAGAGGGAAGTGGTACGCTGATCCTAACCGATTCCTTTCCGACTTTGGACTCTCAAGGAGCCGTTCTGTGTGGCTAGCGAGAGCTCTCTCTCGGGGGCCTCTCCTACCGTCTGTCAACATTATTCATATATTTGTGTCCTGGGGCAGGCAGGCTCCACTGCAACGATATGTAGGGGCTTGGCACTTCCCACTTTCTGCTCCTTACGGACATGGGTCATCTTTGGTCTGCCTACCCCTTCGCCTTTCTCTTGCAACATCTAGTCTGACCTCAAGAGCAAAATTCTTCACGCAGACGACTGAGTGTGCTCAGTCCTTTAGTACCTGCAGAATTTTGCTCTTGTTTGTTGCCAGAATTTTGCCTTGGCTGTGTCTATGGATTATTCCATCTTATCCCAAATGACCACGTCCACTATCTACCAATTATGGCATAGTGGACAGCCGGCTTACAAGCTGGAGAAGGTGCTTTGCGAAGAACAAGGTTCGTTAAATAGCACGTATTTACACACTGTTCTAGAACACGCACATCCGTTCTCTAAGCTAATGCAGTTTTATTATTATTCTGCAGATTGAGCCTGAAATAGCATATGCCCTCTTTGGTACCCAAGGAACCATTGCTCGCCTTCAGGGCATCATCCTTGGGGGTGGACGGGTAGAGCACAGATAGACCTTCTCAATGGTGACATCCACCACGGATCCACCAAGCCACTGACGTACATTGGCGATGACTGCGCTGAAGACCTGGTCATGGGTGAAGGTCACAGGTCCCCACCACGCTTGAAGCTGTTGCTCTTCCTCCGTGGCCGTGTCCCACATGATTTTTTCAGATCTCAGTGGGGAGGACTCCGTTGTCTCCATCCCCAAATATACCTGCAGCGACACCCTGCACCCATGTCTGAGCCTGGATGCCACTAAGAACAAGGGACACACTTTGTTCAATTCTCAGTGCTTGCAGCACACCTAATGATCTCTACATGGGGTCGCTGGTCCTTCTGTGCCCCTCATGCTGGAGCTTGGCGGTCGCTTCATTCTTGTGTTCTAGACTGAAGTTATGTCCGTAGTCCCTCTGCAAGGATACAAGTCAGAGTACGGCTCTCAATCCTCCTCCACCGGAACATCTGGTCCACCTTGTGGGGAAAGGCGGGGGGAAAATAAATGGGGAGAGGTGCTTCATTTTGGAGAAATCCTCCCCCAGGATCCCCTTCATGTATTCCTCTATGGTTTAATACCAACCCTTCCCTAGCAGGGAAGGGGCTAGAGTTCACTCCATACTCATACGCTATGTTTGAGGTGGCTACGCACTATTCACACAGGGTATCCGTCTCATCAGAGTAAGGGTCGTCCACTCTTTGGTCAACCCTCTATTCCTGAGCACTCTGACCGACTGGACCATCTGGACCTTCCTGGTCGCAGCACCCCAGCAGCTTCGCGAGTCCGGTGTATGGCTTGACAGCAGTCGGTCACAAGTTTTCCCTTGAGAGGCTGGTCACCCAAACCCCAAACAGGGTTTACTTCACCTCAGCGCTCTTCTGGGTTCTCGTGTCCACCAAGGCACGAATTGTTTCTCTATTTTGTTCTGAACAGTAAGTGGTACATGTAACAAATGGCTGATTGCCTTGGCAAGCAATGTTACGTTGGAACCCTGCCCACACTGGAGCTTGGCTGCCCCCCTATTCTTGTCCAAGGTGTCCAAGCCCCTCCTGAGTGGGGAAAAACTGGTTCCAGCTCTTCCTTCAGTCTGAACTGTAACACTGTCCGCTCTACATCCTTCTGTGGGTACAACACCTGCAATCTATCAGCCTCAGACATTGCTCCTGAATGTTGCTTGACCCCCTGGACCGCATGGACATTATGTCGGTGTAATACTGCTGTTGGCATCAGTGTTCTCTCTGTCAATGCCCGTCTGTAAAAGCAGACGGAAGAGCCAAGCTCACTCCCCGGATTCCAACCTTGTGTTCCCACTCAGACCTCTTTTCTCACTGCTGCTTTTCCATCCACCTCTAATGCCAATCCTGGAAGGTCCCCTATCTGCTGCAATTTTTCAGTTATGTTCTCAAGAGGGTTTCCTTGTTCTGTCATCAGAACTGGAATTAGGTAGGGGCGCCGCACTCCTGGACATCCCTCCAACAACTTATTTTGCATCCCGGGTAACAATGGCTGTTGTAAATAAAGCTTCCCAATTCCCCAAACCTCCCAATATCTATGGCAGTCTTCACAGCCTCTCCTTAAGCATCTGGCACGCTTGTCTTATAGTGGGTGGGGGCCAGTCCCTGTCATTAGTGTGGTGGTGAGCGAAACCCTTGGCTGCCACAGCAATAAGGCTCTTGCCACTTCTGTCCACTCTTTGCAGGGCGAACTATACATACATGTCGTTAGTTAACCCCAAAACCTCAAGGCATCGACGTCAATTCTCACTGAATCGGCCCCTTCTTCCATTAATCTTACCATCTGGGGCTGTGGTATTTCTCTGGGTTGTTTGTTATTTCGCTAGCAGATTCTTAATATATTTGGAGGTGAAATGGATTAGTTCATCTTGTTACACCACTTGTCCTGGCCCTGGCAGCACAGCTTTCCTTCATATTACTGGGCAGATCGCCTTTTTGGTTCTTCCCGCGATGGGCCCTTCTCTGGTATGGGGATTTCCTCATCTGATTCCCAAGTATCCCCATCCCAAGTTTCTGGGTCCCAGTGAGGGTTGGTGATAACAGTACCTGTGCTTTCCCACTCGTACTGCGTACCGTGTCGGCAGTTTAGCACATTTCTCCTCCACACGCTCCCTCTGATTGTTCATCTCCAGCAGAGCCTGGCTCCGCACCACCTAGGTGGCTCAAACTGTCTGCAGATGCTCTTGGAGGAGCTGATTTCTCTACAGTTCCTCATTCAGCTGCCCTGTTACAACCCTATTTGCACACAGCAGAGGACTTCCCATCCGGCCAGCATGTTCCAGCCGGACTGAGTCCTTGGTTCGGTCAGCCTCTACAAACCGACGCCAATACTGTAACACCGCCACGGGGTCCTTCTGGGTCCATGCTTCTGGGGATACCCAGGGGCAGGTTTCCCATCGGTCCCGTAGAGCATTCCATAGTTCCGGCCCCCGTTCAGGACGCTCCCGGGGGTGCAGCCTCCCTGCAGTCGCCAGTGCTGCCGACAGCTCTCCCGAAAAAGAACCACCGCGTGTCGCACACACAGTAAAGACCACAGACACAAACAGCACGAGAACGATTTCCTCGGAGTTAGGAGACTCTCCTTCCCGCCCTTCTCCTCACCGTCCTATTTATGCCCGCTGCATCCTGGCACGTAGGGTCAGTTCGACCCAGGAGGCAACAAGCTCCCCCTCCAGCTGCGCAGCTCTCCCCACTGAGTGCGCAGAAATTGCCATCTCCGACACGGCCCCCTCTGCTCCGGTGCCACCCGAAGCTCAGGAAGCCTCTGCCCAGGAAGCCACGTCTGCCCCCCCAGAAGTATTATGTACTATCAAAAATACCCGGGCGTTATAAAGTCTTCATCTAGCAATTTGCAAAGGAGTTGGTCCACGTGGAGGAAAGCTTGTCCAGGACTGGGCTTTGAATCTGCCCTGCTCTAAACAGGATTTGAAATCCTTGGGGGCTTCTGCTATACACTGTTAAGCAAACAAATCCAGTCTGTTCCAATATGGCTCGTGCATAGCTCAGCAGAGGCGAAAGTAAATTTTACTCCTCTGCTGAGCAATATGTTAGATTTCTGCCCGATAAAAATGGATATTTGCTTACAATGCCAATAATAAAGTTCAAAGCAAAATAAATCAATGCTCTGAGCCTATTACTACCAGCCTCCTGGCAGCTTAATGCAATAAGAAATCATGAGGCCTGATTTACATATGCATTATTAAGTCATCCTGGTAGGATGTTTTAACATGAAATAAAGTAAAAGAGGGGAAAAAATAGCCTGTTCTCTCCCTCTCCTTAAATGAATGACCTCTTCCTCCCAAAACTTATGCGAGGGAGTACAGTGTACCAGTAATTTAATTTTTATTGCTTTTCCTCCTCAGCATGCAGGGGTCCTGGAGTGAGCAGAGCTGTTCTTGCTCTCAGCTATAGACTGTCCTTTCTGTCCCTCTGTTTTAGAGGGTCTTAGAGACCCTCTAGCTTATTTTCAGTCTCTCTGCCAGTTTTGAGACAAGATCGACGTTGTGCTTCTCTGTTGCTTCTATTTAGGAGTTTTTCTAGGGCTTTATTACCTTCTTATTCTTAATTTATGAGTGGGAGAGAGCCAAGGACCTCACAACACACCTGTAGGCTTTTAGTTTATATACAAAGTCTGAGTCTGAAGGCATCTAAGGCCGATTGGCAGCAAAGTTTGCAGCATATACGCGGTGAGGACACTAACCGTATTTCTTTTTGCTGTCACCCTCATGTCAGGGCTGCCCTTTATTTCTGTGTTAAGATGTGAAAGGCTGGGACAGATCCTCTCCTGATAGTGAGTTAAATCAAACTTCAAGTGAGAAGTCGATGTTCTGTACAAGACCCTCATGAGCAATAAATGTCACTCACAGAGCTGGGAAGCTCCCAGCTGTAGGCAGGGGTTTGGCCCTTGTGTCTCACCTGCTGCAAAGGAGGTATCAGAAAAACCCTGTGCTGCCCTCCAGAGCTGGAGCGATGCGGAACAGGCCAAACTATCCCCAAAATATTCATGAGCCACTTGGTTGGGGAATTAATTCTGTGTTTTCTCATCCAGTGTCTCATTAAGTGGAAGCCCCGGTGTGAGTAAGGTCCCCCCCAGCCGCCCTGCGCTGCCGCGTGGGGCCAGGTCTGGTTCATATTTTCTAATTCGACTTGTCATCTGGGTTGAAGCTTTTCCTTTCTGGGTAACGCTGGTGACGGAGGGACCTTTGCAGAAAGCATTTTGAAATGCACTGTATAGAAACACGCCGCAGTATTTCTGTGCAGCCTTCTGTGTTGCAGCTTAATGACGAAAGGTGCAAAACAAAACACTAATGAGGATGCAGCTTCTCACCCTTCAGTTGTCTTTAGGTTCTTGTTGTATCAATTTCGTCTAGACCAGTTTTCTCCTGGAAAAGGTCAGATCTGTTTCAAAACTTCAGCTGACATTTCACGTGGATCCTGCCTCTGTGAAATAGCTTCAAAAGTCTGGATTTGAATGGAAAATAAACGAGGAATTTGTCACTTATTTTGATCGAGTTTGGAAAATGTTCATCTAAGATGCCTCTGCGAAGGCTTCTCCTCTCCTTGATGAACTTTGAATAATAATAATAAAACAGACCTCATGTAGCTACAGGGCTACATTATTTTTGGGGGTTTAAATGTGTGCAAAGACACTAATGAAGTTTGCAAGTTACACTGTGGCTCAAGTCAATTATTTTATTTTCCTTTTGTTCAGCTGAGCTCTACCTTGTGTAGTGGAAGGCGTCCAACTTAAATGCTGGAGCTGCAACAGTTAAATGAGGAAACATCTTGGAATTCCTTAAGGCAAGGGGCGCATTAGTTGTCAGAGGGAATTTTGTGCTATGGCAACCCATCATCTCTGCAAAGCCGACGTTCGGTTTGCTGGCCTCTGTCTCGAGTAGGAAAGTTGATTTCTTTGGCAAAAAGAAAAGGGTCAGAAGAGGTACAAGCTTGTACAAAAAGAGAGAACGGAGCACAGAACTAATGAGTCTTCATTTAGCACAAAATTATGATGTCAAAACCAAAATTAAGTAAGTCATAAAAGGCTATGGAGAGAAAAAAGGTTTAATTTTCTCAATGTCAATGCTAGGAACCTTGAAAATGAGACCTGATGGCCTAGATGAGCTCATGTGTGAACATCACCGTGGTGGCACTTTTGCTGAAATAGGATGGCCAAACTTGCATAGTTGGAATATTAAAACCTCTTAGTTTGACCCATTTCACAAGCTGTGAATTGGAGAGGAGGGTAAGTGCCCCCATTAAGAAAGGCATTAGCAGATTTCAGTCCCTGCTAATCAGAAATAAATGATCTTGCCAAGCTCTGGAAGGGCCAGCACCCTCTCAGAGAGGGTTTGGAGCTGTTTTATTCTCTCTCTTCAGAGCTGAGGAGTGGGAGCCCGTTCCAGAAGGAAGGGGCAGAGTAGCTGTGTTGAATCTCCTATACCTGGGCAGAGGAGCTGCTGCTCTGCGGAATTAAACATTTATAGGAGAAAATATTCACCTTGAAACATGCTGTTTCTATCGAGGGCAAAACCTGTGTTAGAGCTTGCTCTGACAGGTTAAAAATGAAATGTGGAAATGGAAATTGAGGGTAGATTAGAGATAGTGATCATAACTTGATTTGATTGGTGATGTGCATAGAGTAAGCCCAATCTGTTGCCATTTACATATGTTAAAAGACCCATTTTAAAAGCAGCAGAGACTATTAGCCAAGCAAGTTGGAAGAAGGGATGTAAATGGGAAAAAATAAGTGATATCATCACATACCCCCAAAGCCCACAGTCAAAAGGACAGGAATATGCTGGAACTTGATCTGTTATTAAATAGTAATAGATTTTAGCAGTCACTATAGCTTATGAGGATCCAGGAGGAGATTTAGGCTACTCTGGGTTATGCTTTAGGGTACGATCTTAATTGTGATCACGGAATATCGGTACAGGTCTTGAATGGCAAATGCAAGATGAAAAATAAGTCATTTCTCAAAAAGAAGGTGTTTAAAAAAATAAAAATTCTCATGAAACTGACTGTAGCTGAAGTTAATGCTGCTGATACAGAATATTTGGGTTTCTCTGAGGTGTTCAACTCAGTATGTCATGATATTAAGAAACTAACTGTCCGGTGTGTTCAAAGCCAGCTACCGAGTGGGACTGCAGAGGTCAGGCTTAAATAGAGTCATCATTGACCTCTGGCGACTGAGTGCCTTCCTGGAAGGGTTTCACACGCTTTATGCCTTGCCTCCGTGGTATTCTATGGTTAAATCAATGGTTTGAGGAGGAAAAAAGCACGGTAGGATCAGTAGCAATAGAAGGTTTCAGATGACACATGATTGTCACCCAGCGTTGCTTCTAATCTGGTGGAAAATTGGAGCGATAACTAATGAGGAGATTAGATCGTCGCCTCAGTGCCGTCTGGGTTGTTTGGCAAATTGGGTATGCAGAGCCTTCTAACAAGACTAAATGTGAAATCAGGAAAATGAAATGAGGGGGAAAAGTGAAAAAGGAGCCGCCGTGACCTGCGCACCGCCTGGGATGGGAAAGGGAGGGTTTGCCTTTGCTCTGGGTGGCCCTTGGGAGCTGGCCCTGGGCTGCTGATCCAGGCAGGAAGCCAAATCTGCCTAGTCTAATAAAGAGGAATGTCAGGGGCGGCCTGATGGTCTATAACCATCTCTAAGAACAGGTATCTGACAGCACAGCAGAAAATACCTTTCTTCTTTTCCTCCCCGCTGAGCAAATAATTAAGATTTAGGACAATTTGCTCTACCCTGTAAAGAATTTTCCATCGCTGGTCATTTTAACAACAAATTGCACTTTTCTTCTCCAAAATATTCTTCTGGCACAAAGTGGACTTAATTCTGGCAAACCCCGCATGTGACATGTTAGATTTGAGCATCATGCTGTTTCCCTCTCTATGAACTGAGGGTACTTATTAGACTGGGCAGCTCATCTGGATAAGGTGTCTGACCCACAGCGGTGCTGTTAAATTTGAAAGGATCCTTTTTTTTCGCCTTGTCATTTTGTCTGACTAAAACTTTTTTCTTGGGGAGGCACATATTGATGGTGGGGACATATGTGGCTTTTTGCTGTGTAATAATTGGGACACTCTGGATGTGGATATTGTCCTGCAGTCTTTTTGCTATGAACTGGATGGGTTTCCAGTTGTGTACACTATATTCTGGCTATGAAACTTAAAATGATGAAGAATTCTTAATTCTTTTGCCTTTTTCACAGGAACCAGCTCAAAATCTCCCAGAAGCCTCACTTTATGTTTATGTGTTTGGATTTATAATTTTCAGAGCTATGTGGCTACAGATTCCTATGCAAACATCTTCAGTCTGAGCTGTTCAAGGGCAAAGATCTCTACAGCTGTGAAAAGGTGGCAGTCCGGACCTCCCCTGTTTGGTTCTGTAAGGTCTTATCTGAAAGGCCAAACATGGTGCTATAAATTAAAAGCCCTAGAAAACTAGAGCTGTCTTTTGACATGGAATTAGGTCCTCTTTCTGTCCTCAAGCTTTCATCTCGCGGTTGTAGAGGAATTGCCGAGTAAGTCATAAGTTCTCAGAGAGTGACTTTTAAAAATGCTTAAAAAATATGGTTGTTTGTGTATAAAGAGGCAAGTTTTAAGCACTAAGTAACAATTTGTTTGTGTAGTGAATGTCAGTGAAGGATTGTAGAACAGAGCTGGCTTTAAATCTTTCAATTTTATTTTTATGTTTTTCCCTTGCATTTAATTAGTTCTTCTTTTCCCCTGTGCCCGTCCTTCATGTAGTTTGTCCCAGCTGTCCTCTCCCTGCCTCCCAAGCTGCCTCTTCTTGAAGAGGAATTGCACACATTGAAGATGGAGAAAGACACCAGAGTGTAGTTAGGCCAACAGCCTCCAAGGAAAATGAGAATATATTTTCCTTTCTTGCAGCACTTAAAGATTTGGAACAGAAAATCTAAGTGTGGGAACTTCATAGCTTTCTCTAGGGACCTTTTCCCGTTGAATGATGGATTATATAATCACAAAGTTTTCTCCTGAGTCCCAAATGTTTCCTTTGTTGTCTTCATTTGATGGCACCTAAAATGACTTCTTTGTTTCCTGGTGTACTAATATCCTTCAGAGGTTCCTGTCTCTGCTGTGTGATCGTTGCCTCACAGAAGAGCATGAAACCAAAGTGATCTCCAAGAACGTTTCCTAGGGCCAGCGCTGTGTTGCCAATGGCACAGCTCCTGGTGTGCCCTCCTTGTGCTTCTGGAAATACAGCCGTAGGAATTTACTGGATTGTTTTGATTCTTCTTCAATGCCTTCACAGAGGCAGCCTGAATTTGATTAGCCGATTTTCGCGTCTAAAATGCACAACAGTGCAGAGTTGTAAGAAACTGTTATCTGCTGCATACTGACATCATCGTGATCCTTGCAGAATTCGTGTTGATTTTTTTTGAGGGAACAGTGTTTTCACATTTTTCCATCGAGGGTTTTATTTTTTATGTTCAGCTACCGTTTCTATTTCTGGATCTCTTTTTTCTTCCCTCCCTTTAGACTAACCTTGCAGCTCCTGCATATTTAGTATCAAGTTCTGTTACTCCTTTCCCCACAGCATTATGACTTTAAAATGAGCTGTGTTATTTTCCTTTGTGTTTTCCATGCAGTATGACATTTTGTAGTTTTGATGTAGCTTTTAGGTTATGATGCCTGTGTTTCCTTTCTGTCAGCCTGAATCAGTTTCTGGGCATGAGTTCCTTGGACTGGCCAGTGCAGCTAAACATAAGGTATTTGCTGCTAGATGCTAAGGACTTTTGTTTTTGCTTTGTCTTTATATGGTTTCTTTTTTCTATTTAAGTATATTCTTCTTTTTTTTTTTTTTCTGGTAGCTGCTACCATTAAAATTTTACAGAATGCTCTTGTTGTTCATGTTCCTTTATAGTTTGCTGTGTGTAGAGAGAGCCTTATGAGCTGCACTGGTGACTTTCAAGACACAAATATCACACTTTCACATATGCAATCCATACATTTTCTTCCTGAAATCTAGCAATTTTTCCCCGCTTACCACAGTGTCGCCTTGGTCACTGATGGAACCTGAGACATGAGAGTATGAGAGTACAGTCCTCCTGCAGGGAGGTACTAATTTGCAGAGCTGGGATTTGTGAGGAGATGTTGCACTTGAATCCAGTATGAACCACAACAGTGTCTCAGCTTCCATATGCTCCTCGTGAGCTCTTCCCTGTTGGGAAGAGCCGTGGGACACATTTGTGCTGTCATGTCCATGCATTTGGGATTTGGGATGGGAGAAAACCTTGCATTGAGGGACTGCATGCTGCAAGAAGCTCAGTCAGGTGGGGAAAACTGTAGTTTAGCTTATTTATTTATGACTGCTCTGTTAAGCATTTGGTAGTGATGGAAGTGCAAGCAGATTTTATTCCGTGGTAATTAAATATGCTCTAGAGCCCCAAGTAAGTCCTGGTTGTACAAACTGGCACCTCAGGCAGAAATTCCCAGGTTGTTATTTCCTGCCAAACTTGCACCTTCAAATGATGAAGTTGGAGAAAACAGTGCAAGTTTGTTGCAAATTCAATGAATAGAGCAAGCTCAAGGAAACAGACTGCTCAAGAGCGCGTTTGTGGGAAACCTCAGTGAATTTTACTCGGGCCACCGAAGCACTAAATACATTTTGTCTTTATCAGACTTGACCTTTGTTGTATCGTGTGAATGTTTTCCCTTCATTTAGACCCTTTGTGGATCTCGTGATGATAATGGTCAAGCCGCTGAGATGGATATCTGGACCCGTGCAGCGAGGTGAACGTGGCACCGCCGCGTCTGAGCCTGAGATTTGGCAGTTGTTGCACCTGCGACACGAGCACTGCTGGGAGGAGGGTTGTTCTGCAGTCACAGCAGTGGCTCACCCTGCTGCGGGCACATCCCCTGTTGCGCCCCTGTCTGATTGTGTTTCTGCTGCTGTGTCTTATCAGAGCAGGATCGCTGCTTACGGCTCCTGGCAGAGAGATGGCAGGAGCATCATCCTGGATCGCAGTTTAAGTGGAGAAACACTGATAATTGATTAAGCCAGATGAAACTGCAAGAAGTGGCGGTTTGTTCATTTGTTTTCCTTCTGGCTAAGCTTAATTATTTTCCTACACTGCAATCCAAGTGTTCTGACAATGTGAGGAAGGATTTTTAACCTTAGCTTGTAGCTCTCACACTTTCCTAGGCTACTGATTTCTTCTACATCATTTCTGTGTATTGCCCCAAAGGCCACTGAAGTTTTTGGGGAGTGCAGGTTGACTCCTGGCCCATGTCTTTCCCATCTCAGAGGAAGGAAGCTTGTGGGCAAAACCCAGGAGGAGGCAGGTCCTGCCATTCCAGGGAAAACTTTAGCAATATTATAAATATGGAAACGGTAGCACAAAAAATGAACAGCAAAAATTAATGCTCAAGCCAAGATACGCATTGTCAAATTGAGATTTATTAGGACTGTGGGTCTGGAGGTTGACATTGTTGCTAAAGCAGCAAAAAGGCAGAATTCGGAGTCTGAAGATGATGAAAGTAATTGAAGGATTAATCTGCAGTTGATTCCTGTGTATTAGCAATCAAACTCGCTTTAGCATCGGTGGCCTTTGAGCCTGTTGAAGACTCCTCTCTGACGGATGTTGAACTATGTTGAACCACGTGTAGTAAATATATGTTTAAATAAATTACTGTTTCAGGAAAGTGAAAGGAGTGGGGGAGAAGAGGAATATAAAAGAAAAATCTTGTAAGATACAGACGTAGCAACGTGCTTCAGTTGTGTCATTCCACGTCTCTCCTTGATTATGATAGTTTTAAGTAAATACCATCTCCTGTTTTGAAATTATGCCTCCTGGTAAAGATGATGGGGAATCATCTGCAGCTATGGCAGCCACAGCATTAACTAAATAACTTGCTGTGTTGTTATTTCAACATGCTAAATAATTAAGTTGCTACTTAAATCACATAGATGTTATTTCCTAGCGTAAGAAGATTAATAACCATATAGGCTATATAGGAATTACTGTTTTGGGTTACATAAACACAGAAGGCTAAAGCTATGTAGTTTATTTGGGGCTCACATGGAATAAATAAGATACTCTTAATTTGCTGAAATGAAACCTAGCACCCTAATCTTGTGTGATCGGCATGACTTCTTTGGTGCCTTGTGTATTGTATAGATGTCTCCTTCTCCCAAATTTTGGGGTTTTGCACCAATGAAGTGGTTGATGGTGGGTCTCTACGCTGAGAACTTGTCTGTGATTGCGGCAGTAACCACAGTTTTGGATCCACATAGAGATTAGAGCCATATAGAGGCTCTTGCCAGAAGAGCCTCACAAAGCAGAGACTGGCAGATCAGCAGTAAATCTTTGGTTTGGCCACACAGCACATCGCTTTTTTGTTTAAACTGTGCAAATAAAAGACACAGTTGGGGGAAAAAAATTGTCTCAAGACCCAGAAATTTGAATCTAAATAGGTCTTTCAGACCCTATCGAGTAATTGGGAGTAAAGAGTAGAATTACCTGCCATACAATTTGAAGTGTGTGCAGGATTTAACAAAGCCACCGTAAGTATTTTCCTCATTATACCATCCCTAATTTGTTGTTTTCAGAGCCCTAAATGGAAGAAAGAGGAGTGGGACTTTGGGTGCATTTTAATGATTGTTTCTGCTACAAGTATTGTAGTTATAATGTGATGTAGGTTGATTATCACACAACCTGTTAAACGCTAATTAGGCATTGATTATTTTTGATTACATGGCGAAGGGTTGAGATGCATTTCCATCCCAATCACCACCTTGTTTGTGGCTACACTCCTTGCTTCGAGACTTAAAAAAAAAAAAAAAAAAAGAATATTATGCAGACAAACAGTATTAAAGCTCTCTGCAAGCAGCTAGGATGGATCTTGTTTATATGGCTGTCTCCGATCTTGCTAGGCCTGCTGAGGATTGTGACCAGTGCTGAAGCAGGTTCTCTGGCCTAAGGCTTAAAGCTTGCTTAATTCTTCCTTTCTTTTCTTCTTATAGTGACCAAAAGCAATTGAGAAATCAAGGGAACACAAAGTAAACATGCAAGGGTAGGTTTGAATATCATTCTTTGTTTTAGTGCTTATTAAACAGCAGAGTGTTCATTAGCAATCCCTTTTGAGGGTAATCTCAAACAAGTGGCTTTTTGAAATGATCCCCACAGACAAATCGCTGAGAGCATCCCCTGCCTTTTGGCAATTAACGTGCCAGTAACAGCAAACGAGTTCCTCCAAAGCCCACGGGTTCTTAGGAGCTGTCTGACAAAGAGTATTAAGCCTTTTAAGTTGTGTAATTCTGGCGTGCTTGGCCTGATTGCCTCTGTCCTTCTGCGATAAGGACCTGACATAAATTGCAAAAGAAACCCAGCAGCTGAAGACGTTGCAGCAGTGGAGGTTTATTGCACTTTGTGCACTGAGGAGAGCCTCTGTTATCCTTGGAGAAGTCATTAATAAAATGCCATGCCTGGTTAGCTGCTGTTGTTCTTTACTCACCTTGAAACCTCGGGAAAGCAAGGAGGGAAAAATGTGTGTGCCGTTGTAAGATGAGTATCATCTGCTGTTTTATTGCGTTGGAAATCATCACTTCGGCTTCGTAACAGCCCCATAGAGTATCCAGGAAAAATTAACTTTAATTGTTTGAAAACTGTCATCTAACGCTTAAAATGTTGCTGTTCTCCGTGAAGTTGGTGACCGTGAAAACATTGATAAGGCAAACAGTGGAAGCCCAGTTGTAATTCGGGTTTTGTAACCCTTGACAATGTAGGTACATGTGCATGATTCCTTCAGAAGGAGCCTTGATGTATGACATGCAATGCAGCTGCCTGACATTACTCTATTTTCCAGCAGCCAACACATAGAAACGCTGCTGATCTTTGTTCTCCAACCTTTCCAGAGCTACCAGTGCGCATTTTCAGGAAGGGCGTAGTTATTTACAGATTTCTTCTGAAATATTTTGCTTGCTGTCTTTACTCAGCTGTCAATCTTTGATTATTCAAGCTGAATCGTAATATAATTCTCAGCAAATGCCAAGCTGGAGATCTGAGGGGAGCCATAAGACCTTTTGGTACTTTTAGAAGCGTAATTATTCTGTTCACAATGCTGATGAATAATGCAGGTGGTTGTTTTCCTTTTTTTTGAGGCAGGGCAATTGCACCCCATGAGCATCGCAGTGTTGAACACAACCCTTTGGTCCAGCTGCAAGATGTTCATAATATTTCCCCCTTGATTAAAATGTATTTTTCCTTCTAGTTTCTTCTTTCTGCCACTACCTCATCACACACCTTGGATCCTGGGGGAATTTTTGCCGTGGTCCTCAGCAGCGCTGGCATCTCGGGCGCTTTGCACGTTTATGCCGTCGCTCCTGCTGCTCAGCTCCTTGTGGATGAGGCCGCAGTTATTGCCCTGCTCCTGCGGCATTCCCTAAAATAATTTATTAGCCATACGTGAGAGATGAAAGATATTTTACTGTATTCATCACATCTCATTTGTTTTAGAGCCGCTGGGACGTGAGCGAAAAGGTCACAGAATCCGTAATAACCCCACATATAGCAGCAGGTAGATTATAAAGTTCATTATTCATACAGTATTAATTAACAATAATTGCAGGGTTCTAATTTTCATGCATAATGTAAATACCTGGCGGTGAGAAATGAGAGGGAATTTACCTCAACACGTAGGAGAGCATGAAATATTAGTTAGAAGTAAATTTGGTAGCCTTAAATATCTGTATCTAAAAACTGAAATGAGCGCATTTTTTTTTTCTAGCACTTGTCTTTAGAAATGCATAAAATATATTTTATAAGTATAAGAAACTAAGATTTTGACTAACTTTTGTGTTAAGGTTCTGAATTTTGTGCTAAGTTCTGAATTTTGAAATGATCCTGAACTTCTAAAAGCTGAATTCCTCTCCGTCATCCGCTAAAGATGCGAAGGATGTTTCTGCAAAATGTATTTCTCAATGAAGGTTTTTATTTTATTTAACTATTTATTTATTTTTGCCTGGCTTTTGTCTGCCTGCCTGTCTCAATGGAATGACTGAATATACTCGTGCAGTCAAAGTTATTCAACTAAGGAAGAAGCAACAAGGAAATACTTATGACGAGAACGGTATTTGGTTGTTCATGGAGTTGCAACTGCAATTTTAGAAACTTGAGGTCCCAAGTGCTTGAGTGGATGTTGTTGGTGTGTGATGGCAACCCCAAAAATGGAGTTTTGTTAACAGCTCCATGCAACGAAGGGAGCTTAAAATCTAAGCAGGTCCTGGGCTAGCTTCTCGCCTAGGAGAAAGTACTTGGGATCTGCAGCTGCAGGTCTCTGTTCGGAGCCTCCTGGCAGCTCGGATTTCCTTGCTTTCCGTAACTCCCTTTGCGGAGCAAACCCAGCAGTTTGTTTCCTGTCTCGTGTCATTGGCAAGGCACGAGGTTGAGGAGAGCAGCCATGGGTGATGTTGGGGAGAGGGGGAAACTCCTGTGCCTTTAAAAACATGCTCGGGAAAATCGACCTGCAGGCTCCCTGTTGGGATAAACAGGGGATTTGGATTCTTTTGGCATGTCTAGAAACTAAATTTCATCTCACTGGCAGGGGTAAATCCACTTAAGGTATTTGCGGAGGGCGAGCTCTGCTTGCTGTGCTCTGCCCCTGCTGGGTGTCCTGACCACGAGAGCAGCATTTGGGCTCCTGCTGCCGGAATCGTGCCCGGCTGACACCCTGCAGCAGCGCCACGTGCCTGGGGCCCAAACCCAGGTACTCAGCATGTAACCAAGGAATTGCTTCAGTTAAACAAGGCAAACTTAATGACCTGGCTCTCATTCCCAGCCTGCATTCTCCCTCTCTTTTCCTTTCCCTCTCCACGTGCAATCCCAACAGCAGATGCTTCAGCTGGGTTTTGCTTGGCTCAATACGGGAGGTATCACCCACTGTGTGTTACACGTGGCAGTGCTCAGGCTCCGCATTCATTAGTTTAAATTTTTAATCTCGCCAAGTGCCAGAGTTGTTACAGATGGTGGTGCCTGGGCCAAAGCTGTATCAGTGGCTGAAGCTTAATCGCAGGATGGTGATGGCAGGAATAAATCCAGCGCGCGCCGGCTCTTACTGTCTCTAACAGACTGTGATTGAATTACAGCTTTGGTAACGGCTCTCTTTCAAAGTGCTATTTCACTGTAACTGATTCTGCCCTTATTCTGCTGCAAATACAACAAAAACTGTCATGATCACGCTTCTTCTGGTAAAACATAGTACGTTGCAAGGATTTCTTAGCAAGGATTTGTCCTTTCATTCATCTTCCTAGAGAGGCTGCAACGTTTAAAGGAATTGGGAACAAACAGTTCCTCTTATCTGGCTCCAGACCAATCTGCTGTTTCCTTTAATTTCACTTAAGTGCTTTGGGAAAAGGAACATTTTAAATATGTTGGGCGGCATAGATGTGTCTGCCGAGGAGCGTTATCTTGTATCCTGCTCTTCCTTAACAGATCGTGGTGTTCCTGAGAGAAGTTTACTGGGGGAAAAATGCTGAATAATTCTGTACACTCTTCCTTAGCCAGAGTTTTGCTGACTTTTGAGCTTCCGTAACCAGTGTTTGGAGTTCTGGATCGGAATCACTTCTGGTGAGTGTTACAGCATATTAGTAATGAAATCTGTGGCAAAAAGGCAACCATTGGATTAACTTAAGAAAAAAAAATATATTGTAGGATGAGTTTAGTGTAAAACTGACTTCATCTCCTCCTTCTTCATTTTGTAACCTTGCTGCTTCACAACAGCCTCTTATAAGATGCTGCCTCCCCTTAAGTCTTGCTGCCATCAGTTAGGACAGAGGAATATTTGGTTTCCATGTGCCTCCTTGTTCCCTGGGCATGCCTTCCACAGGTAATATCCTATAACAGCCTGAAATCGTAGTGACTTGATATTACTGACACACACACACACACACATATATATTTTAAATAATGGTTTGTCTTGAAATGTGACCCTGTGGGAGGGAAACTTGACTCTTCCTGATGTGGCATCAAAACCTGGTTCCTGATTCTACTATTGGACGTGTAGGTTTGTGATACCAAAATCCTGTGGCTTTGATTTTACAGTATGTTAAATAGTGAAGCGGTTCAACTCTTCTCTCACAAATACTGATTGTTAGCAGGAATATATTAAAAATATATAATAGATGAATTGGGTGTCTTTTATAAAGAACTTCTTGTCTCCTGCTTGTACATTTTTCAAGTCTCCATCCATCCATTAGCATCTGTTACTGTTTTTCACTGTTTGCCTGATGTTTTTTTCTTCCCCCCATGAAGTTCCTTCATGCTTAGCACTAAAATCAGTCAATGTCACGGTGCAAGGCTGTGCTCCTGTCCTGCGTTCACACCATGCAACTCTAATCCATCCTGCTGATAAAAGTACCTTCCTTCAGCTATGGCAAACTGCAGTGTCACTGTTCAGCAGGTCACCCACTGAAGTGATAATCCCCTGGCAGAGGGCGATGTACAAGGCAATAAATTCCTGTTTCATAAACATGGGGACCCGTGACCCATCTGTTTATGCCTCCAGGAGACCTTTCCTGCTTGCTGCTCCTGCAGCTTCCTTAGGAATACCCGTATGCTGTGGTAAATAAAGGGATTAATTGAGGTGGGATTTATCGGGCTGGCTTGTGGCTCGGTGCTGCGGGTGAGAGCAGCGGGCAGCGCAGCACAGCACAGAGGTTTGAACTGCGGGTGCCGCTGAGCCCCGCGCAGGGTTTGAGCACTGTGTCCCGGGGGAGGAGAAGGGCAGCCTGGCAGCCCTCTGCACTAAGAAACTCGTCGAGTTTTAGCTGCTTCTGACAGCTCCATTTGAGTCGAGTTGGAAAGGAATGGCCAATTTGTACAGAAAAAAAGCAGTGAAACTGCAATGCACAGTGATTTTTTTTTTCCTGCCTCCCCCCATAAATCATTTATATTTAGTGTATTATCTCTTTCTCTCAAGATTGTTTTTTCTTTTCAGAAGCTTCCAGCTGAAGTACAGGCTCTTTGTGAGCTGAAAAGCTGAACTTCTGTATCGTGGCTGCACACACCATGTGCCTCCGCTCCAAACCCCCTAGGATCCAGTAGGAGATGGCACGTGGAGAAACCTGCATTTTATTGCTATAGTAGTTGGGTCAGCCGGATTGGCCTTGGTGGTTTCATCGTATCAGTTTTGGCAATGATTATTCTGCAGAGAAGTTAGAGGGAGACTCTCAGTGCCGTTTGCTGAGCAAGGGGCCGCTTGTTGAACCAAAACCGAGTGCTTCTTGGCCACCAACATGAAGCATTTTCTCCTTTCTGGCATATTCATGTGACTGGTGTTTAATGGTTATTTTAGAGTCTAGGCTTCCAAACTTTTTTCCCTGTACCAACATCTTCCTAGGCCATCCAAATGGGCCATTTTACAATCACGTTAACGTACCAGTGCCCAAATGTCTTAACTCATTCCCAGCAACTTGATTTCTAACATCAGAGGGCAGGTTGGTAACAGCCCCAGTAACAGCTTTCGAGCAGCTGAGGGTTTTGAAGCCTTCCAAAAATTTTAAACGTTGCAAATGATGTTCCTAGGAATTGGGTCTCTGATAGCAGAAATGAAGCCCCGCTTTGCAGGGAGCGCGATCCCACAGCGAGCGGCAGCTTTGGCTGAGGGACCTCCACATCCCCTTGCAAACAGGGGGAGGAGACACACCAACAGGATCCAGTTATTCTGCTCTCTCCGCAGGCTGTGAGTAATGCAATTATATAATTTGATTTCCCGTGGATCATGCAAAGAGATGAATGGTGTGCGAGCCTCCCCATTGTTGATTCATGCACCATTTGCCTCTTAGCTCACTCAGAGAAACACAATTTACTGCTGTTTCACTTCATTTGCAACCGTCGCAGCTCTTCAGCGGTGCAGACGGCTGCGGCGTCTGGATTGATGCTCTTCCTGGGCCAAACCTTAATGTGATATTTCAGATTTTCCTGATTGCCACCAAGCAGAACTTAAAAGGGTTATAAAGCTGCATCTTCTCCCTGTGCTGCCCTACAAAACTACAGTGCTTTCAAAAAGCGAAGCATAGCATTCACAATTCCATCATCTACAAAGCTATAAAAATAATGTATATTATAAGTGATTACATTGACGACACTGTTTTGTTTGTTTAAGGCAAGAGCTGAATTTTAGTATTTGAACGTGCAAGCACATTTGCGGTTTCCATGAAACAGCACAGCAAGCAGGTTGTAATCTCTAGATCCAAACAGACATTTACATGAAAATACAAGTGTAGGCATCTTTTAAGCTCTCCTGGGGCAGGGGTAGAATAGCTTGATTAAGAATGTTAGTTGTCTTATATGCTTATTTCAGCTGATTTAAATGGGAGCACGTGTTTCAACTGAGAAAGCTTAGGTGGAGGTGCCGCAAAGACACCTCAAAAGCATAAAAATACGATGTGTGTACTTGATTTTTAGCACTATTGGCATTTGCTTTTCTCTGTTCTTTCTAGAACCAGCGAAAGATGCATCATTGCCTTGAACTGGAGCAAGAGGGAGGCTAGGGAAAAAGTTGTTTATTTCTCGAGCTGACTCTGTAATGGTCTTTTCTGGAGCAATGTGTATTAAATCTGAAGTGCAATGGTATTGCAGAACTTATTATAGATTTGCTCTAAAGGCTATTCTTATCCAATAGCTTTCCCTAGTAGTAAAAAAGTTAAGTAATTCATACTTAGAAATAGGCTTTGTAATCAGTTTAGCGGGTTTTCACACAAATGTTATTCTTCCAAATGAAAGGCTGCTTGTGTGTTTTGTGACACGAGAATTTCTCTGCTGTTAGTTCTGTTACACTCTCCAAAGCAAATTTTTAAAATGACTCATTATTATAGCAAGGATGCAGGCAAGAGCTTTTCCTTCTTTACAGCTTTTGCAGATTTGTCATCTTTGATGGGGTTTCCCCAGCATGAATGAATGAAGAAATTGGCCCTAGAGCCACTGGTGCTGCCGGGGGAGCCAGGATAGGGCTTGGATTGGTGGCATTTTGACTCCTGAAGCAGTGTTATATTCCTGGGATCACTGGGATCAATTGGTTGATACTGTTACTAAATAAAGCAGGTGAAATGCTAATACAAACTCAGCTGGATTGACCTGCTGAATAAGGAATTCCTGTTTTGGCTCCCTCTGGAATGGAGACAGATGTTAAAGGTGATATTTAGGGATGTTGGGTGTTGGCAGAGCTCCTGTTTGAGGGTAATGGAAACTCGACGCTGACTTTGAACGAAGCCGAGCTGGGAGCAGGGCCAAGTGCTTGGCTCTGTTTTGACATATCTAGGCACCTCCTTTTTATTATTTATGTTCAGGCCAAAAGTTGTCTACTGAGCTGTTTTTGCAGAGTATTTCAACTTGACAAGACAAGGAGAGGCAAAGCTCTGAAAACTGAAAGCTTGACAGGATCTGCCAAACTTGCAGCCTTGTTTTGCAGCTCTGTTTTGCTCTTCCTGATCAAGTAAGTTATTAAGTTGTTGTAGTGCAAACTTTGTAATTGCACTCAAGTGCAATTGGAGCAGTGTAAAAACCATGAGCAAGTGCCGGTCACGGAGGGCCAGGCTGCTGCAATGCTGTGACGTGGTTGGAAGCAGGTGCTTAACCAGGTCTGTGTGTGCTGAGGACTACCAGGGGTACAGGGAGTTCAAAGATATGTTTTCTGGGTCATTAATTCCCATGCAAAACTATATTTTCTGTAATGCCTTGGAAAACTTGATCAGGAAGAAAAAATCCTGGCGAAGTTTATGTTTGCAAGCTGTGGAGATAAGTGTTTTACTCAGAGGGAGCAGAACGTGTGTTAACACAACATGAAGAAGTTACCTTCCTGTAGAGTCAAGATTAAAGCAAAAGGCTTCTGGACTGACCGTGAGTGTTAGACTGATGTGGAGCAGTTCAGGATGAGGGACTAACCGAGCTCTTGAGATCTCTCCCAGCCCTGGCGTCTGTATTTCTATGATATGTAGCTTTTCCTGTAGCTGAGACTACACCTCCAAACCACATGTCATAGCAGGAGGGTCACATTTTACTGTGAAAACGTGTCATCTAGGTTGCTCTTGTAAAACATTCCCCCTGGAGAACCTTGTTCCTGTCTTAACAGGC